>BSBK01004336.1:0-600000 GCA_027943335.1 Chamaecyparis obtusa | reverse complement strand
ATATATATATATATATATATATATATATATATATATATATATATATATATATATATATATATGTATGTATGTATATATATATATATATATATGTATGTATATATATATATATCTATATGTGTATATATATATATATATATATATGTATGTATATATATGTATGTATATATATATATATGTATATATATATATGTATATATATATATATATATATATATATATATATATATGTATATATATATATATATATATATATATATATATATATATATATATATATATATATATGTATATATGTATGTATATATATATATATGTATGTATATATATATATATATGTATATATATATATGTATATATATATATATGTATATATATATATGTATATATATATATATATGTATATATGTATATATGTATATATATATGTGTATATGTATATATGTATATATATATGTATGTATATATATATATATATATATATATATATATATGTATATATGTATATATGTATATATATATATGTATGTATATATATATATAAAATCCTAATATAATTAAATTATTACCCTAATTCTATCCCTAATTGAACTATGATCCTAACCCTAAGTATAAATAAACCCTAACAATAATCAAAATCTAACCATAATCAAACACTAACTATAACTAAGTTCAACCCTAACTCTAACTAAAATATTTCCCTATACTTGAACCTTGCCCCTACTCTATGCTTATATCTAACCCTAACTGTGCTTCCACTATAAGACTAAGTGAACTATAACTCTATCCCTATTTGAACCCTAAGAATAATCCAACTCTAACTAGAACCATAGTCATAACCCTAACCTTAATATTCACCCTAACCTAAACCCTAACCAATGAATAATCGGAAACCTAACCTTACTCCAAACCTTAATTATAATTTTAAATCTAACCATATTTTGAAGTAATAATACCCTTAACCCTAATCCTAACCCTAATCAAAATCCTAATCCTAACCCTAATCCTAATCATAATCCTAACCCTAATCCCTAACCCTAACCCTAATCCTAAATCATAGCCCTAATTTTACATAAATCACTTTAGCATTTAGTATTATTGCTTAGCAATTAATAAGGGTTTAACATTTAGGATTAAGGGTTATGATTAGAATTAGGGTTGGGGTATGGATTTATATAATTATTAGTGTTATGCTTAGGGTTAGGGTTTGTATTAGGGCTAGAATTAAAGTTGAAAAAATTCAACACCTTAATACATCTCGGCGTATATTAAATACAAAGTATATATTAGCTAGTTTTACACATTTTAATTAAGACATGAACAATACATCAATGCATCTAATTATTTATATTTATTCATTTAATTTCTCCATGATAAGTTACATAACATTCTCCTTTTACATCATCCGATGCAATATTTTAAAAACCTGTTTAAAGCCTTCATTTACTCATTTATATATCTTTAATTCTGTTTATTTTTTTACAACATGCCATTTAATCATATTTTCATTAGTCCCTTACCGTTTATATATTTTGTCTTCAACTCATTAATTATAGTCAGGCTTGGAATTTGATGGTCACCCCTGCCTGTCATATGATTTTTTTATGACAGTTTAGTCATTTTATTCTATTTCATTTACATTTTTTTTAAAATATTGATTGTTAAAATTCATATAATAATTAATAATAATTAGAAATTTTTATTTGTGATAAAAAGAATGTATAATTATAAATTAGTAATTTATGCAAAAAAAATCTAAATTTCTAAGTTTATATGTTTATTTTATAAATATTTTAAATAAATATAAATATGTAATAAATAATATAAAAATATATATTGTACAAACAAAGGACAATTCCAGATACCCTTTTGGGGAATACAAAACATACATCAAAACCACTATGAGGTCTTTTGGATAGGTATGGTGAAAACATACTGATTACAGTGACCTAATATGGCAATTAGGCCCCCCTCTCCAAAGAAATGACTCTCCAAACTCTTCATGCAACCCAACCACCACTTGGAACACATTATATTCACATCAAAACTACATAATCTACTAATTGTCAGTACCTAAACCTCTCAAAAGTCCCACTATTATAGCTTTCTCAATCAATTCAAACCCTTCCTAGGCTTATCATATTGAGATTCGACGCCTATGCCATCAAATAATTTATAGCCATGAAAATGGATCACCCTAACAAAAATAGAATCCTCAAACTAACTCTACAACCTAACATTCCCAAAAAGAATAGGATTTGTGTATGGTGGAATGCTAGATTATTAATATTTTTATCTTCAAACCCTTAACAGCGAGGGTTTCAAAATTCCTTTCACAAATTTGGTTGTAAATTTCTCAACCTTCATGGAATGAAACAAAACTAGATGAAATTGAAAGGTAAGTCATCCACCTATCTCGCCATGCAAGTTGTAGACCATTCCATGTCCGTACAAAGAAAGCCATACAATTTTACTGATTACAAGAAAATTGTAAAAATTAATAAGAAATCAGAGAAAATATTTATTGACGACATCAAATCATCAACAAATAAAAATTCCTCAAACAAAAGAGGAATAAATAAACTAAATCCAACTCCCTCAACCAATCCCAACTAATTTTTGAATTGTTTGACTGTTAGGATTACAAGTTGTTTAGTTTTACAAGAAAAGTTGCTCAAGCAACTTTTACAACTTTTGCAATTTTTCCAACTATTGAGAAAATGACTTTAACCACTCAAAGGATCTTTAACCACTCAAAGGATCTTTCTAACATCTCTTTCATGGATTTTCAACATGTATTTGACCCATTCTACCACATTTACACATATTTTAAGTTTTAGACCATATTGGACCAATTAGGCCCTAAATGACAATATAAGGATTATTTGGCATTGATTCCTTACAAAATGAATCCAAGTAACTCAAAATGTTTAAAGACGGTTCTGAGGACCTTATTAAAACCATAGAAATTATTAAAATGAAAAAAATTAATAGGTCTCTTGGGACCCATGAGTGCTCCTGCACCATATTTCCAGGGGAGAATGAATCTCAAGTCCCCCTTGAGATGAGGTCTTCAATAGAGGTTCCATGATTTTTGATGTCATTCTCAATCATCCATGTGGCATCTTCTGCAAGAAGATCCTTCCATTTGACCAAATACTCCTTATATGTCTTCCTCCTAGTCCTCTTCATGTCTTTGGTGTCTAGAATGCACTCAAGTCTCAAAGGTTGGCCAGGAGGGAATTATTTGACCCAATCACCATCCTCCTCTTCTACTATACCTACATCAAAACCTACAACCATAGAAACTTTTTATTGAAATAGATCAGATAGATTATAGGGTAAAAGCACTAAGTTGTGTCATGTTTCAGGCTAACTTATCAGTACGGCTGAATTTGAGTATTTCTAACAACAAAAAAATTAAACATATGATATAGCTAGATTCATTAGACAAGTGCTTCAAATTTTTCAATTGAAAATATCTATTAAATGCATGTTTTATACGAATTTGGGTCAAATTACAAAAGAAATAAAATTATTTCAGAAAAGTAATGTTTCGGTAACTCCTACTCTTTTTAATGATATTTTTTTAAAAATATAAAAATACCCTTTTATAGAGCTCAGAGTCAAGATTATTTTCATAAATTTTTATAGTATTTTAATTAGATCTACTATATTATAATTTCAAAATACAGTAAGTAGGTATTTTAGCATTCGTGAAGATATTTCTTCAAATAAAGAAAAAAATAGTAAATCACATCAAAAAATTTAAAATATATATTTAACACTAGAGGAGAGAGTCCTCTTCAATAATATGTAATTTTTTGTTTCTGAATGGTGTATATTTAATAGGGGAAATTTGATGGGAGATGAAAACTGTTGATTTCGGGTAAGTTCAAATTTGAGTAGTTATATAAGAGAAAAGATAAATTGAAAACCAATCTTTCTTCTTTTCTTCATTACCTAACAAAATCCCTTTACCTTCTTCTTTGATATACAGATTGTTGTTGTCATTTATTCTTATAAATCTAATCTTTATCAAATAATTGTATAACCTCTCATACCATGCTCTGGGGGCTTGTTTCAATCCATACAACACTTTGTTTAACTTGCAAACCATATTTTTCTTTCTTGGGTCAACAAATCCTTCAGGTTGTTCAATGTATACTTCTTCTTCTAATATACCGTTCAAAAATGCAGATTTGACTTCTATCTTATATACTTTAAAATATTTATATGCAATATATGCAAGTAGAGTTCTCACTCCTTCTAATCTTGCTACAGGAGAAAATGTTTCCCCATAGTTTATTCATTCTTCTTGTGCATAACCCTTGCATACCAATCTTTCCTTATTCCTTGTGACTTGACCCACACACACACACACACATATATATAACCCTGATAATAGTTATACAAGCATAGTTTAGCTTTGCAAGACTAGAAATTCATATATCTAAGAATCAATATTTTGCATTTATAATTCTTTACCACAAGTTCATTTACTTTGGTGATTTTAGGGCATGAGTCATGCATATTTCTCACTTCCATTGATTTCAACAAAGTCAAATTTTTATATGTAATCATTCAGTGTGGGGCTTCTAACTTCTGGTTGAAGATTATTTTTAGCTAGTAATGAATGCCTTCATTGTTTTTTGGTTTACACAAATGGCTTCTGATATGAAAAACACCGGGTTGGGTGCTTAGCAGAGCATAAATAATTTTGTAGACTAGTTTCTCAAAAGTTAGGAACATTAATAGTGTCTGGTCTTAGTAAGAGGGAATTTTGTTTATTGAGTGTCATTATAGGAAGCATTTTATTTTTCTTAGATGATTTATGTTACAAATATCAACTGTGGCTTATGTCGAATAATGTGTCTACAAATATCAATTGTGGCTTGTGTAGAATAATGTTTCTGTAAAAGATAATTATGTGGATAGGAAAATTAAAATTGAAATCAATGCATGAATGTGATATTGTAATGTTATTGACAATGAAAATCAAATGGAATTGGTAAATTTAACATTACTTTATTAGCCTCATTGTTACTTGCAACTTGTATTCATTTGTACATATAGACTTAAGATCTTTGGTAAACCATTTATTGATATCATGGATGATCAAGTAATTGAACATGTCATGTACAAACATTACATGCCAATAGATTTATTAAAGATTATAGTGAACTCGTTATTAGTCCCTGCCGTAGGCAGGAGACTAAAGTTTTCGATTGTTTATAGCATTTCTTTTTTTTTCTGGGCGGAGATGAAAACATTGCTGATCTCAAGTGTTTGAGATTATAATTATTAATCTTGAATTTTCCAAAATTCAATGCTAATTTTTCATTGGCTTTTTCAATTTTCACCAGTGGTTTTAAACAATTTTAAATAGGAAAATTTATATATTTTGCATCATTTTCTAAGAGATGAGTGAGCTGTCTTTTGGCAGTTTGCATGAGTTGTCTTTTGCAAGTGTGTACGGAGTCAGATTTTTTTAAATGGGCACGAAATTAGCTACGCAGCCGACGTAATGTCACCATCCTGAAATGACGGCACTGCACAGTTATTTGTTCATTTTAATCAATAAAAATTCATTGTTTTTAACTTTTTCACTGCATCAACAATTTTTTTTCCTACTTTTGATTTATGCCACACATAAGGAAAAAATGATAATGTCATTATCGTGGATTTGAACCACTTTGCCTTTTTTTTATTATTTATTTAATTTTGATTTTTGCCTCTATTTTAATTATATTTTATTTATTATTTTAATATTAATTGTTACAATTATTTTGAATTATTTATTATTATTTTGATTGTTTTGAATTATGAATTATTAACTTAAATTAGTTTTGACCAATTTATTGTTGTTATTACATATAACTTTTTTGAATTGGTGGATGTGACAATGTCTTGCCATACAAACAAATTAATATTTATTCATTACTTGTTTTAGTTTACTAGGTTTTACAATGCTTTGTTTAAACTTAGTTTATTTTGTAATTTTTAAAATGTTGTTAAAATTATACTTTTTACTTTGAAGATATTTTAGTCACTTTTTTATTTCAATGCAAATAATATGTTTATTTTATATTATGAATTTTAGTTTATTCAAGCATTTTAGTTTATGTAATTTTAATTTCATATCATTATATATTTTTAAAAAACTTTTACATCTTCAATATGCTTATTAAAAATGATAAAACATGAAAGACATAAAAAGAGATATATTGTAACATATAATAACTTATAAAAGAAAATTAAACTCTATACTTCTCCTTAGTTAAAAATATATGTCATAATTCGTACGATAACAACATAGATAGAATGATTTTTAACACATGTAGCACACTTGTACCATGAACAAATCATTTTGCAAAGTTCAAACGATTCTCCTCTATGCAGTCTTGTTCTTTTTTTAATTGTTTTCTATAAAATATGTATAGATGAAATTAATTTTATAATTATCTTAAAGATTACACATTTCTACAATCTCTAATTTATCATCAAGATAAAAGAGAGTTTAAGAGTGTCTTAAATTAGATTGACAAAAAAAATATTTGCTATAAAAATATTTCAAATTGGTGTAAACACAATTTAGAATTTGCATAGGATAAAAATACAATATATATTATCTATGGCTTCAAATATATATCTTTGAATATATTGAATATACAATATATATTATCTACAATATATATTATCTATGACTTCAAATATATAACTTTGAATTTATAATTTGTCTATAATATATTCAATATATTCAAATAATATAACATTGTCTATTTAGCTTCAAATATATATTAATCTCTACAAGGAGAATTTATGTTTTGCCAAATTTTTTCATAACTAATTTCCACCCTACAAGATATGAACTTGTTCTGTTCACAAATGTCTGGACCATGTCATCTTATTGGATTACAATTCCCAGCCCATAAAATGACATTTGCATTTAGTATTAATGAATATTACTTACAATGCCAATTGTCAAACTTCTTGCACCATACTTTCTTTCTCTTCCTACTTCATTTTTCCTCTCACCCACCGTTTCCAATTTCCCCATTGCATTGTTGTGTTTCGTCCTTCTCTTTGAACCCTACCCTATGTTTTGTACATCATCCATTCTCTTTACTTATGACATTGTTTCTCTTTGCATAAGGCAGGGACTCCTGCTGGGTACAGCTCTTGTTTCTTTATGCTATCAAATGCTTTGTCTATTCAATTTTCATGACACTTTTTCTACCTGAAACTTAAGTGCGATCTCTGGAGGAAATTGATACATAATTTAGATGAGCATAATTAGGGAGAATTTCTTACATGCTGCTTCTACGTATTTCTGTAATTGTTATCAATAGACTTTATAAACAAAACTTTCAATCATGATGGTTTCGTCTGAGAATACCATTTATAATAAATTTCTCAAATGATTATAATTTGCTTTCCATAATAAAAAAACATCCCTAAAAAATTTCTCAGTCAGAGCTTCTAGTTTAAATAGTAAGCTGTAAACACATCTGATGACCTTCGATTGTTGATATTAAAAGGTTACAATTCTTGATGTAACTAATAAATTTCACCGCAAAGTTGATAGATTTCCAATAAAGAGAATGTTTTATATTAACACCAGATCTCATATTAATTCCTGACGTTTATTTCCTTAGGATTTTAATAAAATGGAAGGGCTACTCGGTCAAGGCTTCTAGTTTGAACAGCCTGTATACGAAAATGAAGAAAATGAATGGTCATTGAGTGAAAATACGTACCTACATGTTTCCAAATAAATATAGTAAACTAATACATTGCTAATTGCTTCGTCTCCAATACGCCATACGACCTTGAATAACTCAGTGCGGAAGAAATCTTCTGTAGGTTATCACCCCCCTTTAAATAGTTCGCCGTGATGCATTGCATCCCATCTCAATCTTCGGCTACAATCTCATCACTAAGATTTCTCTCTGCATTTGAGTTATGAAATACACAAAATTCCAAACATGGGAAGTATGGTGCGCATGATAATAAACACAATTCTTGCTATGCTTTCCCTTGGTTTTCTGGTTCATGTATCCGCTCGATATAACCTCCCAAATCCTTCAACAAATTTAAAACAGTCATCTGTTTCCAGCCCCACTTGCGGCAGTTCTCCATGCGCTCCATCACCAACATTACTACACAAAAAAATTGGTTTATCAAATCATGATGTGCTTCTAAACATGGAGCAGTTAGCTGGTTCTAGCCCCTCCTCATGTGGCAGTTCTCCATGTGCTCCACCACCACCATCACTACTACACAAAAAAAATTCTTTATCAGATCATGATGTGATTCTAAAAACGGAGCAGGTAGCTGTTTCTAGTCCCACCTGTGGCAGTTCTCCATGTGCTCCACCACTACTACACAAAAAAGTTGCGTTATGAGACTATGATGTGATTCTAAAAACAGAGCAGTTAGCTGTTTCTAGTCCCACTTGTGGCAGTTCTCCATGTACTCCACCACTACTACACAAAAAAGTTGCTTTATCAGACCATAATGTGCTTACAAAAATGGACCAGTTAGCTGTTTCTGGTTTCACCTGTGGCTCTTCTCCATGCGCTCCACCACCACCACAACTACTCAAAAAAGTCAGTTATGGAGGTGCTGCTTCCGATTTTTAGCGTAAGGATATGTACTGAAAGCTGTTTTCGCTCCTTCTCTATTCTAATCCGTAAAGATTACTTGCGCCACATAAGTAGAACCAGTTATTTTCTGTAATTCTATCCTTTTACTATTACATTCATTCACTAGGTTGCAATAATACATCTGTGCTTAACACAGCAACCATCTGTTGGATGGTTATACTGTCTAAATAAATCTTGCCTGCTAATTTGTTCTTATCTATATACAGTAGTCGCGCTACACAAAAGAGAACTGCTTGTTTTCTGCAATTATTTCCTCTCAGCATTTCATTCCTTGACACTCATTTTAATTATTGTTGTGTTGTTTAAATAAACCTTTCTAACAATTTAGAATGTAGTTGATTGATCAATATTGTCAAACATAACATGAGGCAGGAGAGGACCAGTGGAAACATGATAAGCGCCATATTAAATAGTACAAGTTGATGAATGACTATAATTAATGAGTTGAAGACAAAATATATAAACGGTAAGGGACTAATGAAAATATGATTAAATGTCATGCTGTAAAAAAATAAACAGAGTTAAAGATATATAAATGAGTAAATGAAGGTTAAGTTGGAGGACGGGTGGACAACTGTGAAAGGAAAGAAACCAAAGCCATCCGTTCCTCTTTTGGATATGCATCTTCGGTCCTACAAGGGTGGCTCTAAATTTAAATTGTAAGGTCCCTTGTCGTAGACTATTGTCCGTTTGTGGGGGTTTTCGTTGGTTTATCCCTCTGTTGTGTTGGTGGTCTCCACTGTTGTATTTGAGCCTTTTATTGCTTTATCCTTTGAGTTTTTGTACAAGATTTCGGGTCCTTTCAAAACCTGTTTTTACTTATTCAAAACATCAGTAGGTGAGAGGTTGTAAATGGATGTGTTCCTTATCTCAGGAAAGAATCTAATATTTTTTGGTCTATCCTTTCCATTGAAGTACTATGGTCAATCTAGAAATATAGGAATGATAATATTTTTAGTAGAAGATCTAGAGAGCTTATTGGTTCTCTTAGGAGACTCATAACATATGATATTTTTATGCAAGTAACAATCACCATAAAGTTGGCCAAAGAAGTTTGAAAAATTGCTTCAAGATAGAATGACAAGAATATTTACTTGGGAGATTGATAGTGGATACACATGGTCAAGGAGTATGAATGAAAGAAATCCTTTTGAGATAGCTTTGAAGAACTTCATGATAAATATTAAAGAAAGAAAAAGGAATGATGTCCACAAACCCATGGACAAAGTTCAGGAAGGATGTTAGAGATGTTTACACTCTTAGCTAATGCAGGGCCTAGGATGCCTATTATGGATGAATTAACTTACTCCCATCCAACTGAGATATAACCTCAATCTAGCTGGAAGGTCCTACGGGATGGGTTTCATGGATCTAACTAAGCATGTTTATAGTATAGCTCTCTTAGTCTTAGACTTAGTTTGTGTAGACTCTCATGTTAAATCTCCAATTTTGTGGGATATGGAGATGTAGATAATCTGTTTATTCTTCATAGTTTGCTGAACTTGTTATACTGTTGTTGATAGGTAGGCTCATGCTGATGATAATTTATAAACCTTGACTATAACTAGTCTAGATCTGTGATATGTACTATTTTGATAAATTATGTTTAATAGAAAAAAAAATTTCCTTTTTATAATTAAAATAAAAAAAGTATTTAAAGAAGTTTTAAATAAGAAAATAAATCAATTATATTTTAGAAGGTTTTCTTCTTTCTATTAAAATTAAAAAAAAAAAACAATTACCATTCAAACATTTTAAATTTTTTCTTAGAATTAAGATTTACAATCACTGATTTGTTTTAAAAGCGGCTCTTATTACATTGAAAAGCATCTAACTACATTGAATAAAATATTTTAAATTTTATCTAATTTGATAATGAGTAGAAAGCATATTTTTTTTTCTATTGGATATCAAGTAGCACAATACAAAAGTATCACAATTTGCTATACAAAAGCATTATGTAGAGTCGTATATCAAACTCAAAACATGACACAAATTTTCATTTTACATCATTGATACAAAGTGTAATAACCTTTACATACATGTATCCAGAGACTATACAACAAGGAACATAGATCTTAATAAATCTAAGAGAGCACTCTTTGTACCCATGGGCCGCCCAGCCTCCTAATCCATCAATCCACTTTAGCTCCTTATTTTCCTGTATGTACTAGTTGTATGGGTGATCAATCAACTCAACCACTGGGATATGTGCCACATGAATAACTACTAGTGGAGAAGTTGTCATAGGTTCAATATATTCCTATTTCTCTATCTCTTTGTTCTTTGATCTCTGCCATGAGGTTGTTCAATGCTACCTCTAGAGGTGTTCGCTCTTCATCCCTCTTTGCCCATGTGTATCTATGGGATATTTTCCATGTGATGAATCTAGTCGTGCTATCCTTGAGAAGATCATCTAACTTTTTCCTATTCATTCTCATCACCATTGTTACTTTCACATTAATGTTATGGTAAATGAGTCTCCCCAGAGACTCCATAAGGTGTCTATCTCTACCACAATAGATATATTGTCATTTCTTAATTTCCAAATATGTCATAGTACATGAGTAGAAAGCTTATTTATAACTATTATAATAGTTAAAATATGAACTAACACTACATTAGTTTAGAATTGGTCAAATAATAATATAATAATGATAATGCTGATAACTAATTTAAGCATGAGAATTATTATTAAAAAAATGCAAGTGCTATTAGATCAATATTATTATTATTGATCATACTCAAGTATATTTGTTATTATTAAGGATGATAATGATACTAATGTCAAGGTTCAAATTATTATTATTATTTATAATATCGTCACTAAGGATAATTATGATGTCAATTGTAATATGATTATTAATGACAGTTGTTGTATTTTTCACTATAATAGTAATAATATTGATATCAATATTCATTGTGATATATTGCTATTAGGATTCAATTGCATAATTTTTTTAGTCAAACTCATTGACCCATTTTTCATGAGCAATGGTTTACATGAATCCATATCTCATGAGAATGAATAGAACACTTAGCACTCATTGCATCTAGGTCATTCTCATAGAGGTGAAGAACTGGGGCTTCCCGGGAGGTCACCCATCTCAATATTACTCCACGTTGAGCATGCTTAACTATGAAGTTTCCTCCATGATTAAACCCACTATGCTTGCAACCCCATTTATAAAACCTTCAACACGTGTTGTACCTTACAAATCATTCATTAAAAATCCCCTTAAGCTCATCAATTGATAAGTAGGAGATATTTTCCATAGCAAGTTAAATTGTGATATTGCTATTAGGATTCAACTGTGTAGTTTTTTGAGTCAAACTCATTGACCCATTTTTCATGAGTAGTGGTTCACGTGAACCCATCTCTCATGATAATGAATGGAACACTTAACACTCATTGCATCTAGGTGTGCTCATAGAGGTGAAGCACCAGGACTTTCCGGGAGGTCACCCTTCCCAATACTACTCCATCTTGAGCACACTTAACTATGAAATTTCCTCCATGGTTAAACCCACTCTTCTTGCAACCCCATTTGTAAAACCTTCACCAAGTGTTGTGCCTTATGAACCATTCATTAGAAAGCCCCTTAAGCTCATCAATTGATAAGTAGGAGATATTTTCCACAACAAGTCAAATTGTGATATTGCTATCATGATTCAACTGTGTAGTTTCTTGAGTGAAACTCATTGACCTATTTTTCATGAGTAGTGGTTCACATGAACCCATCTTTCGCAAGAATGAATGGAGTTCACTTAATACTCATTACATTTAGGTGATGCTCACAGAGGTGAAGCACTGAGACTTTTTGGGAGGTCACCCATCCCAGTACTACTCCAGCTAAAGTGTGCTTAACTAAAAAGCTTCCTCCATGGCGATTCACCTCTATGAGCATCACCTAGATGCAATGAGTAGTTAAGTGCACTCAAGATGGAGTAGTATTGGGATGGGTGACCTCCCATAAAGTCTTGGTGCTTCACTTCTATGAGCATTGCCTATATGCAATGAGTGCTAAGTGTTCCATTCATTCTCATGAGAGATGGGTTCATGGGAACCATTATTCATGAAAAATGGGTCAATGAGTTTGAATAAGAAAACTACATAGTTGAATCCTGATAGTAATATCACAATTTGACTTGCCATGGAAAGTAGCTCCTACTTATCAACCAATATTTATCTCAATTATAAACATTAAAAATAAGTTTCTTCAATGTTCATAGTACCACTAAGATGTTGAAAAGACTAGTTTCGTGCAGCACTTAATTATTTATTTATATATATTTTTCTACATGAGTGATCAACCAAGCTAACATTCCTCTCTTGGTGGTTAATTAGTTATGAGGTTGAATGCATTAATGACAATGTCCTTACATAATAGAATATAGAAGTGAGACAACTACTTAGTAATATTATTAAATATGGGAATATTGGAATGTGTACTATTATACATTGCCACAATGAGTCAAGTAATAATATATTGCACACTAAAATTGGAGATAACATCTTACTTTTAACATATTGAATATATTGATAATAAAGTACTTCAAAAAAGAAACTAATAAAACAGCTATGTGATCCATAAGTCATATATGGTACACATTAAATAATAATAATATTTATATTATATATTTGGTATGTTGTAAATTTGACTTAATAAATATTTTAAATAAAATTATTAAAATGAGAAGTTATGTTCAAGCAAGGATAGATAACTTCATATTCGTGATCTTAAGCATATAGTTTTTGTTTTTCTTTGTTGAAGGTTGAGAGAACCTCTTAGGTAAGAGCCAAGGAGGTATCCATTCGGCCAAAATCCTCTCGGGACACAATCCGGCCCTCATCCCTTGTGGTGTCGGAGCCATGCACTCAGCAAGACTTGATCTCTTGTGAACTCATTCAGAACCATTCAATTTCACCAATAGACCAAAGATGTATTGACCAAAGCATATAATTTGAATAGGTAGATGTCTACTAAAATGAAGAGTCGTTGCATGGAAAATACGCCATATTGGTTTCAGTCCAATACGGCATAGGACTTTGAATAGCTCGCTGTGGAAGCAATTCTTTGAACTATATTTGTTAGTTATTCCTCCCCTATAAATGGGCGGCAATGGTGAATAGGATTCTATCTCAATCTTGCTTTACATACTCATTTTTCTGTGCATTTGAGTTTGTAACAACTGTCAACCGTAGACATGAGAAGTTTGGCGCAAATGAAAATATACAAAGTGCTTGTCGTCCTTTTCCTTATGTTTATGGTTCATGTCTCTGCTCGATATAACCTGCGAAGCCCTCCAAACAGGAACAAGAAGGCGCTTACAAATATAGAGCAGTTGCCTGTTTCACCGCCGAAATGTGGTAATTCTCCATGCACTTCATCACAATCATATCACAAAAGTTTTGTTTTATCAGACCAGAATTGGGCATATGAGCAGTTACCCACTTCAACTCCCACCTGTGGTAATTCTCCATGCCTGGCGAATATGGAACAGTTGCCTGTTTCACCGTCCAAATGTGGTCATTCTCCATGCACTTCATCGCAATTATATCACAAAAATGCTGTTTTGTCAGAGCAGAATTGGGCATATGAGCAGCTGCCCACTTCACCTACTAAATGTGGTAATTCTCCATGCCTGGCGAATATGGAGCAGTTGCCTGTTTCACCGCCCAAATGTGGTCATTCTCCATGCACTTCATCGCAATTATATCACAAAAATGTTGTTTTATCAGAGCAGAAGAGGGCATGTATTGCTTCAAAGGACATCCAGTGAAAGCCGTTATAGATCCTCTCCTACTGAAATCTGCACACAAATAAAAACTTGCTTCCTCTCACCATTTCATATTCATTCATTTACTAGATTGTAATAATTTAAAGTCGCGTTTCTCATATGGATTGGAATACATGCGTGATTAACGCAGCAACCACCTGTTGAATGCTTGCATTAATGTTTGAACATATCTGTTTTGTTATTTAAAGGGAATTGAACATATCATTAAACGTTAGCTAAGTTGAAATAATAAAGGAGCAACGAATAATAATAATTTGCTTACAAACATGGTCATTCTCCATGCCTGGCGACACAATCATATCACAAAAGTTTTGTTTTATCAGAGCAGAATTGGGCATATGTGCGGTTCCCTCACAACGTCAAATGTACTGCTTCCAAGTTTCAGCGTAAGGGCATCCATTGAAACTCTTTTTCGCTCCTCTCCTATTCTCATTTGCAGACGACAGTACCGGCTGACAAATAAAACATGTTGGTTTCTCCAATTCCTTACTACATTTCAATTTAAATTATAAATAAGGGATATTGTTAGGATATTTATTTATATTAGTAATTTGATGTTAAATGAGCATGCTAAAGTAAGAATAATCTATAAGAAACAAAATGATTAAACATACATCATTAAAAATGTGTTTCTATAGACTAAAATACATCTGTGATTAACTACCAACCACTTATTTGATGGTTGATTTGCTTAATTAAGTCTTATTTGCTATTTACAAGAGAGCTAATCGATCAATATTATTAGAGATATTAGATGAATGAGAATGTTATAAATTATATAAAAGTGTGTTTTTATTCTTGATAAGTTTATTAAAAATGAAAAATACAATATTCAAACTGTAAAAGAAATATGTAAATACGTGTTAAGTAGTAAGGAAGATGTATATCGTAAAGTCATATTTTATCATGTCTTCTTATAATTGGTCCATTATTATTAATAATTATTGTAATATTTTCTACAATCTAAAATTATATGATAAATGATTTTCTTTTGAACATTTTTTTTATTTGAATTTTTTTTATTCGCAAGGAGTTAAATTACCTCACAACTTTGACATTGATAACCTAATAAAAAAAGAAGAACCATCTGAAATAGAAATCTTGAGAAAACAGATGGAAGACATGATGAAACATATGCAACGCTTGGAAAAAGAGAAAGAACAACCAATCACATATTTCTCTCTTGAGGCTATATGTTCATTCCCTTTTGACAAAGATCTACACATGCCACCTTTTGCTAGAAAGGTTGAGTTTCCTAAGTATGAGAAATATGATGTTAGCAAGGATCCTCATGATCACATTAGGGAATTTTGCGCACTTAGCATGGAGATCTTTAATGAACCCACTTATTTGATGAGACTCTTTTCTAGTAGTCTTAGTGTTCAAGCTATGGAATGGTTCACTAAACTATCTCCCCCTCTCGAATCTTTCGACTAGCTAGTGCAATGGTTTATCCAACAATATTCCTACAACATTCAACATGCTATCAACATGCTTGATCTTTGCAATTTAAAACAACGTCAAGGTGAATCCTTTGTGATCTTTCTTCAATGGTGGAAGAAGCTATACTCTCGCTATCATTGATAGATTCCTAAGACTAAAAAAATTGACATATTTATAAACTCTTTGGTTCCTAAAATGAACTATGCATTACAAATGCAAACCCATGCTTCATTTGATAAATTGGTTGAAACATCTATTCGCATAGAGGATGTTCTTGTCCGTAAGGGCAATGTCACTCTCCAATCCAAATCCTCTTCCAATAACCAGCCTAACAAAGATGAAAATGAGTTCTGGAACAAAACTAAGGATATCGCCAATGATGGAATCGTGGCTTCAACTTCACAATCTACCACTACCAAAGAGCTAGTGTTCAATCTATCTACTGCTGTAAAGGCTAAAACTGATAAGCCTTGGGCTCCTAAGCGTAAAAGAAACTTCACTCCTCTTGGAGAATCACTTGAGAATGCTTTGAAGACTCTTCTCACTAACAAGATAATTACTTTTCCTGATAATTCAAGGCCTTATGATCCTATTTAATCAAGCCTAAATGGTGGAATGACAACCACTATTGTGATTATCATCGCAACAAAGGCCATAAAACAAATGAATGTATGAAACTTAAAAATCTCATTCAGGACCTAATTGACAATGATACTATTGTGGATGACTCGCCACAAGAAAACAATGATCATAAGGCTTTCAAAGAGCCTTTCCCTAAATTAAAAAAGGGAGAATCTTCTAAAGAAAATGATAACAAAGTTTCCTACACTTATTCTAACAACGACAATGTGATCAACATGATTGAATATTCTAATCATGCTAAAGGCAAAGCTAAAATTGAATCACCCAACAAGGCCCAACTAAATCTCAAGCTTCATTAGGAGAAGGATCACCTTCTGCCTCTGCTGCTAACCAGATTTCAACTCAATCAGCCACCCTATCGACTACAACTTAGATTTTGATGCTTGGGCTACTTGACATCTCTCCTGCTCACAAAGAGATTCTTAATCAAGACCTTCTTGTGACAAACATTCCTAGGGACCTAGATGTTAATAAGTTCCAGTCCATGGTCAGACACCTCACTTCACCTCCTTCTCTTACTTTCTCAGAGAAAGATGACACCTCTGTTGATCATCCTCATAATCAACCCCTTCACATTGAAGTCTCCATTCAACAATTTAGAGTCAAGCACGTCTTGATAGATGGAGGGGTGGGTCTAAACATTTGTACTTTTAAATTGGTTAAAGCTCTTAGATTTTCTAAACATGCTATCGATCCTATATGAAAAATAAATATCAAAGCATACAACAAAGAGGAACACTCTTCTTAAGGCATGGTAGTCTTACTCTTACCAATCAAAGTAGGTCCTATTCAGAGGAACGTTATCTGCCAAGTCTTAGATATTCCTTTGGCTTACAACATACTCTTGGGTCGCCCTTGGATCCATGCTATGCAAGTAGTTCCTTCAACATACCATCGCTGCATCAAATTCTCTCATGATGGAATTGAAATCAATTTTCCTATAGACTCAACATATGCTCCTAATAGTCTTAAAAAATTAGACCGTATGGTTCCCCACAACAAAGAAGGATCATCACATAAAATAGAATCCCTATCAGATCATGGAAAAAGAATACTTGTCAGACTTGCTGGCATGGGAACCTATCGAGTGGAAACTTTCCCAAAATCACATGGAAAATCATCTCCATCAACTTCAACACCTATTATTCATAAGGGAACTGGGATGATAAAGACTACAATTCCCCTAGAACTGGAAAGAGATGAAAGTACCACCTCACTTTTCACGAACAAAGAGTCTTTCTTGAAAGATAAACATGCTAAAATCTCACCTCAAAAATATGGTACGGGCTACCATCTTAAGCAAAAAATGGGACATGATGGAAAAATTTCCCTTGGAAAAGGAAAAGGTCTTCTTGAACCTATACATGCTGAATTTAGAGATCCTAAGGACAAAAATAGTGTTGGTTATCACAAACACAGGCTTAGTAGACCTAGCATCAACACCAACACATATGAGGACTTAGATGACGTGGACAAAGAAGAAATCTGACCTTTGACTTATGAAAGGATCCTATAAATTCAAAATTCTAATCCGTATTATCAAGAATATGACCATGGTCCTATAGAGGAAGATCTTGTTCCAACTACTGAACAACCTACTACTACTACTGAACATATTGCTGATCCTGATTGCGGGTAACTAGATGATGTCTCCCACATCTTGGATATGCCTCTGGGTATGCCTATTCTAAACTACTCTGCTACTCCTGCTCTTGAACAAGCTCCACCACTGAGAATGCTCCTTCCATAATAGATGACAATGATGAAGATAGCTTACCTCCTACTATGTCTCTAGCTGACTACATCAGACAATATTGAAACAACGAGACAAAATCAAATGAATATGAGTGAGATTCCTTATCAGATGCTACTACATAAATTCCAATTGATGTTATACATAGATATGCTCCTCCTACCAACTTTGAAAGAGGAGAGAGTTCTAACTCTCAAAATCAAGAAGCTGATGATGATCCTTTACACCCTTATGTGGAAGTCATTCCTATGGCCCCTAGGCCACCCCAAAACAACAGTGCAATTTCTCCAGCAAATCATGGGTACATAACACCCCATCTTGTCATAGCTTCATGGAATATATGAAGATCTAGAATTGAAATGGTTCCCATTCATGCACTCTTACCACTTGAAGAAAGACCTAGTCCTCAAAATCGACCATCTTAGTCAAACTCACATAAAACTCCCTTAGACTCATCTGACTCTTCTAGGAAAACTCATGATTGACAACGTTCCATGGAAGATAAATTTATTGATCTATCTGACTCATTCATGAATGATGAGGATGATATTGGTATCTTTGCACTTGAGCATGTTGACCCCTTATCTCCCTCCCCTCATGAACTAAGTGGATTATCCACTTCTCATCCACCTCTCAATGTAAACTAGTCATATTAGCCTCATTCATCCACAATTCCTGAGTCTTTTGGAAGTAACTTGGATGTGCAACACAAAAAAACAAAATCCACTCATATCTAAAAGTCACCATGTGCCATCTAATTGACATGTGACTACAAAGAAAAATGCAATATTTAAAAGACCACAAAGGTCCTCAAAGAGCAAAAGAAAATCAAAGAAAAAATGGATCTCAAAATCCATCATAAAAGAATTATCAAAAGTGCTCCAAAGCAAATAAAAATTAAAAGCCATGTGGATTCCCAAGTAAAAAGACTTGGATATCAAAGGAAAATCAAAGTTTCCATTTGAGCTTCCAAATTCTCCTAACTCACTCCATTCCACCATCATTTTCTCTCATACTTCACACTCTCCACTCCATTTTTCCTTTCCCAAAAGTGCATATCGGTATCTCCCCATTGCTAATGACATGACTAAGAGAAATCTAGAATGTACTCTTCCTAAGCATTTAAAACATGGGAAATATGACAAAGAGGCCAGATAAGTCCATGGGGATATTGGTGGATCTCACTGAGATGATATTTCCTTGACTATGGGACTCTTGACAAGTAGATGCTATTGGTTGGGTTCTCCTATCAATACTATAACATCTAGTTCTACTTCTGAAATTTCTCAACTAGTCACTACTACACATGGCAGTATTCTCAAAGAGCCTCTCAATGCTCTTCCTCTATAGTGGCTCTGCAACTAAGCACCTTCACTTCTTGTGCAACAATTTATGATCCTAAAAAAAAATTCTAAAAAGCATATAATGTCCTGAAATATATACAAAAAAATCAAATAAAAAAAAAAATCCAAAAAAATTGAAAAAGTAGAAAAATATCCCAAGTTGTAAAACATCACAATCAACACTCCATCTATCAACGTGTAGCTAAGATCTTGTCCCCTTTCATCCATCTTGCCCCTCATTTCTTCATGCCATTTTGGGCTGGAACTTATCTTTGTCTCGTCCTTGGTTCTTATCTTCCATTTAGGGGAAATCATACATTTATCTGAGCTGTTAGTACTTTACCTGTTAGTCGACCTCTTGTGCTTAACTTGAGTCAGTTATCAATCCTTCCCATTGGACACTTTATTGCTGAAGCTACTTGGTGTTTCTCAACACCTCAGTGTTTCTTAACACTACCAAACTGGGCTTTGTTGTATTTCTTAACACATATCACATCTTGCACTATTCACTGCACACTTGCACTTTGACACTATCACAAAGGTGTTTCCTTAACACCCAACACCCCTTACATCCTAGAAAATTGAAAATGACTAAGCTACGCTAAACTATTTTCTTGTGTGCTATCTGTTATTATTGATTTTCGCTTGCTATGTCTTCTAAGGTTGCTTGAGGATGTCTACTCGACTAGAGATTCATGACTAGGGGCATAAAATCTTTTCTTTAATTTCTACTAGTGGTGTGATTTCAATGATCCTTAGTTGTCTAATAAACTAGGTGTCTGTGATAAGAACCTCCATCATGATTGGAACACCACACATACCTCAACCCTCTTTATTCAGATACTTAGGTGAGGTTGGAATTATTTCCTTGTCTATGTTCTTGTGTTATCTTACAACATTAACTTGGAAACCATGTTCAGGTCATCTCGACCCCTATGTCTCAATGCTTACATGTGTTTCCTATTAGAATAACTGAGAGGGGGGGAAAATCAATTAGATCAATTATCCCACAGTCCCAAATAAAAAGATTTACCTTACAAAATAATTCCAACAAATTATGCAGCTCAGTAACATAAAATATCAATTTGTCTGTTCAGTTTACCGATTATCAGTAATTATCCAATTATGATTACTGACTAAATCAACTATGCAGTATGTAAAATATGATAGAAAAATAATCATAACAAATAATACATAACACAATGATTTAACATGGAAAACCTACTAAGGGAAAAACCACATGGGATCGGTAACCCAAAATAATTCACTCTTCTGAAGTGAGCTCGATGAAGAGCCAACTCTGTTAAAGGTTACAATGCACACTGTTAGGTGTGACCTGATTAGAGGATTTATCACTAACAGTTAACTTTTGACTAGCATTCACTATGGGGTCAACAAGATAACACTTTACATTCAAAAAATGTCATAGGATAGTACATAAGACTGTTAAGTCCACTCGGTTAAGAGATTTTATGAATCAATGGTTAAACTGATACAATATTGATCTGATTCAAATACAACTCAATTGCAAATATTCAAATCTATGCTAAGCCCTTAAAATCCTCTGATCATTAATCAATTTCACTTCCTCAATATTTCTCAATTTACTTTCACTCAGTAAATAGTTCTTTGACGCTCGGTAATTTTTGCAGCTCGGTTCTTTCAATAACCAGTTTGATCAGGCACGCATGAATATAGTCTTCACATGAAATCTCTGAAGTCTTCTTCTTTCCGGCATGTTTCAATAATGAAACTCATATCTCTTATATAGATAAGTAAAACATTTTCATATCAACCATTAGATTTTGCCTCTTAATCTCCTTCGTCCATTTTTTCGCTTAAACCTTCCTTGACAGATGTGTCATTAACATGTTTCAATCTCATCCTTTAGATCTTCTTTGAATTTTATTAGCCGTGGATCTCATAACAAACTTTGTCCTTAACCTTGAAATTATAACAATTTCCAGCTCATCAAATTCAGTCAGCTGTTCTTAGCATTTAATGTTTTCATCCATACTCGGTTGATATAGAAATGCATTGGTGATAACTAGCTAACTAGCTCGGTTAATATTGTCACTCGATATACACTGCACTGGCTTGGTGTATACAGAAATCTTCAATTACCGACCACATTGACTTGTTCAATTTAGACTCTCTTATTCATAATAGATTAATGTAACATGCTCAAGTCAACAATATAAAGCCATAGATTCATCAATAAGTTACCCAACGTTTACCTTATCCTTATCTGTCATATCCATCTTTTCCTCATGTAGATATCTCAGTTCTTCATCTTTTCTTCCTTCAATTGATGTTCAAATGTTTGTAACTAACATGATAAGTACTGTAAAAACTAGTTGACATCAATGACAACATATTGACTGATTTAATCATCTTACATATCATTTCAGTAGCTCAGTGATCTTTAATCACTGTTCCTTCAACTCATCAGATATTCAATCAGTTGTAGTTCATCAATATCTCCCTTTGGCATTGATGGCAACACAAACAATTTGAAAATATGCCATACACATACCAAACATGTTTTCTACAACTATGTAAGTAAATGCTATAGCTCGGTAAGGTCTCCCTAGCTTGATATTTAATATGTTTAATCACTAAAAAACATAACAACATTACATGCAGACTCTCCCGGTGGATTTAATCTTTTACAGTTCTTAGATTCTTGTTCTCAGCAACAAATATTCAAGTCTCTCTCTTTCTACAATCTCTCTCCCTATTTGTGTTCTCACTAACTGATTTTCCATATTCAATCTCTCTGATCTTCTCTCCCTTTGACAATAATGCCAAAGAAAATATAAAAACAAATCTTTAGTAGCCAAGTAATTCTCTATTGTTTGGTTCATATCTTGTACCTTCAGTGTACAAATAAACAAATTTTGTTCCAACTTCTACAATCTTTCACAACCTTAGAAAAAATTGAAGTGTGAGCTATGTGCATCAACATGAATGATCTTCTCTTAAGTATAGGTTGATGCAACCTCTAGATCACCTTAGTGACTGGTAGATAGGGGACGGACCCCAAGTCTAGTCCTCAAATATTCAAATATGTCCTTCGGTAAGGGTTTGGTAAAAATATCAGCAAGTTGTTCCTTAGATGTTACAAATTCTAGTTTCACCTACTTCTCTTGAACTTGTTCCCTTAAGTAGTGATACTTAATAGATATATGCTTTGTCTTTGAATGCATCACAACACTCTTAGAAATATTTATAGCACTAGTATTGTCACAATATATAATCACCGGGTCAATGATTATCTTATTCATTCCTTCCAACACTTGTCTAATCCAAGCAATATTTGAACAATTTGTAGTAGTAGTAACATACTCTGCTTCAGCAGTAGACTGAGAAATGCATGCTTGTTTCTTGCTAATCCAAGTCACAAGCTTTTTACCTAAAAAGAATGCTCCATCGGTTGTGCTCTTCCGGTCATCTATGTTTCCAGCCCAATCTACATCGGTGTAAACTCTAAGTTCAAATTTTCTTTCCAATGTGTACCATAAACCATAGTCTTCTTTCTTCTTCAAGTATCTCAAAATTATTTTCACTACAACCATATGTGAATCTTTAGGATTGGTAGAAAATCTAGCCACAATCCCAACAACATGTGCAATATCAGGCCTACTGTGTATATAACATACATAAGTTTAGCAATCATAGATCAGTATAGAGTCTAATTTACTTCTATAGATTAATCATCATTTGTCAATTTACATCCAGTTACCATCGGTGTTTCTACTGGTTTAACATCTTCCATGCCAAAAGTTTTCAACACTTCTTTAATGTATTTTGATTGAGTAATGAAAATCCCATCTTTCTGTTGTATAACCTGCAAACCTAGAAAGAATTTCATCTCTCCAAACATTGACATCTCAAATTCCTTTCTCATTTCATCAGCAAAAGATTTTCAAATCAGATCTTGTCCACCAAAGATTATATCATCAACAAATATCTTAGCAATCAAAATATTTTCATCAGATTCTCATTTCATATACAAATTACTATTTTCACTAGTACTTACAAAACTAATACCGATAAGATAAGCATGTAGTCTTTCATACCATGCCCTTGGTGCTTGCTTCAGTCCATACAAAGCTTTGTGCGGTCTACATACCATGTTCTTCTGATTCTGATCAACAAACCCTTCTGATTGTTCTATGTAGACCTCTTCCTCAAGAATTCCATTTAGAAAAGATGATTTCACATCCATTTGATATACTTTGAATCCCTTATGTGCAGCATATGCAAGTAATATGTGGATTCCTTCAAGTCTAGCAATAGGTGCAAAGGTTTCACCATAAGCAATACCTTCTTCTTGTGCATATCCCTTACAAACAAGTCTTTCCTTATTCCTAGTGACCCCTCCATTTTCATTTAACTTATTACTGAATATCCACTTAGTACCAATAAATTTTTTATCTTTTAGTCTAGGCACTAATGTCCATGTCTTGTTCTTCTCAATTTGTTTAATTTCCTCATTCATAGCATTGATCCATTCCTCATTTTCAAGTGCATCCCTAACATTCTTAGGTTCAAATTCACAAACTAAGCATGTGTTTTGTCTTAACTTACTTGGGGTCAACATGCCAACTTGCTTATCTCTAATGATTTGATTCTCTGGATGGTGTCTTCTAACAAATCTTTCTAGCACTTGATCTCTTCTTTGTTCATCATTCAGTTCAGGTTCATTTTCCTTCTCGGTAGCTTGTTCCTGATTCCCAGTTTGCATTTGCTGATTCTCGGTAGCATTTTCCTAATGCTCAGTAGACTCAGCATGTGGCTTTGGTAGATAATCTAGATCTTCAACATAAGTAAACCTACCATAGTCTTCTGGTTCCTTCATGCTTTCTTCATCATTCTTTTCAGCAAACTCATCAACTCTAACATTAGTACTTTCTATCATCTTATTAGCATTTATAAGATTTACTCTTAGTAGAATATCCTATGAATATTCCTTCATCACCTTTATAGCCAAATTTACCATTCCTACTTTCAGAATATAACACTTACTACCAAAGATTTTGAAATAACTTACACTTGGTGTGTATCCAAATTATAGCTCGTAAGGTGTCTTGTTTGTGTCTTTCTTCAGTTGAACTTAGTATAGGGTGTATACTGATGTGCTAACTGCTTCTCTCTAGTACATATGTGCAACATTTTTCTTAATCATCAATGTTCTAGCACAATCAACAATAGATCGGTTCCTCCTTTTAGCAATTCCATTCTGCTGCGGTGTTCTAGGTGCAAAAACCTACCTTTTGATTCCATGCTCATTACAGAAGTTAGTGAATTTATCAGAAACAAACTCACCTCCTCTATCAGACCTTAAGCAATTCTTTTTTGGTTTCTTTTTCAATTTTAGCCTTATACCATTTAAACAGTTTGAATTCCTCAAATTTTTCTTTCAAGAACATAACTGTCATTAGTCTACTATAGTCATCAACAAACAAAATAAAGTATCTATCACCATAGTAGCTTTGAGTTCTCATAGGACCACATAAGTCGGTGTAAACCAACTCCAAAATTCCTTTAGATGAATAGTATCTTCACTAGTAAACAAGAAGTTTCAACATTGTCAAGATAAAATAAATTACCTTTTGATTGTCCTCCTATTCCGACAAGCTTTCCATTTTCATCATAGATTTTTACCTTCTTGATTTCAAATGCAACTCGGTGACCTGAGTTATTCAATTGCGCTATACTCAAAAAATTGTACTTAAGTCCTTTTACCCAGTATGCACTATCACATCTAATTTTATCATTCAATAAAATAGAGCCTTTTCCTTTTACCATACAAGGTGTGTCATTTCCCATTTTCACTAATCCTCCATTATAATGCTCAAGATGATCAAAATTATCTTCATCACCAGTCATGTGATGTGTACAACCACTATCAATGATCCAAGTATCATTCTTACTAACTTTAGAAATAAGTGCTCTTTCTACATACCTTTCCTCCTCTTCTAAATCATCTTTCATTGCAACAAATACTACTCTAATATCATCATCAGTGTCAGTGTCGGTGTCATCTTCTCCAAAAAGGTAACATGCATTTTTGCCTTTATCTTTGTAATCTCAATTGTAGTGTTAGTTTCCTCTGTTATTCCTTCTACCAAACTTTCCATCACTAGATCGATCATTATCTTTATCTTCCTCTTTCCTTTTAGGACATCTAGCAACAATATGGCCAACCTCTTTACAATTAAAACAAGCTAAATGTAACTTTCCCTTATATCTTCCTTTACCTTTATGCAGTCTTGGGGCCATAAGTGCTTCAAGCTCATCAAGCTCATCATTAGTATTACTATCACTTTCATTCCTTATATTATGCTTACTGCTAGATTTACCAATCTTAAGAGATGACATAAAAGTAGACTCAACACTCGGTACAACACTATTGTCAATATTATTCAGCTCCAAAGTTGTTAACTTTCCAATCAGACTATCAAGAGTAAGAGAGCTATTAGGTGTAGACCTCATTTCATGAATAATAGATATTCTGATTGCATAGACATGCAAGAAGGTTATCAGTATTTTACTTACCACTATATCTTTAGAAATAATACCTCCTACTCCTCAGATAGCATTGATTACCTCTTTGATTCAGTTTGTGTATTGTGTAATGTTCTCTGCTTCCTTCATCTTCATGTCATCAAATCTGCCTCTCAAGCTTTCAGCTTTGGCTGTCATCACATTCACATCACCACCATAAACTAGAGCAAGTTTATCCCATATTTTCTTTGCTGTAGTGCAATCCTTGACATCTTCAAATTCAACATCAGATAGAGCAGCAACAATCTCTATCATAGTAATATTATGTTCATGTTGGTCTCTTAGCTAATCAAGAGTCAAAGGTCCAACATTTGGTTGTAAGTAGCCATTGTCAAGTAAATGTATAGTAGATTCTCCAATTCCAGATATGCGAAGTCTCATTTGGCTTTTCCATGTGCTAAAGTTGTCTTTGTTCAGCTTTGACACTTCCCTCTTATGCATCTTGTAATCTTTTTGCTCAAGTCCTTAAAAATTTCTTCCAAGCAACCAATACGCTCTGATACCAATTGCTAGAATAAATGAGAGGGGGGAGGGGGTGAATCAGTTAGACCAGTTATCCTATAGTCCCAAATACAAAGATGTACCTTACAAAACAATTCCAACAATTAATGCAGCTCGGTAATATAAAATATCAACCTATCTGTTCAGTTTACCGATTACCAGTAATTATCCAATTGTGATTACTGACTAAATCAACTATGCAATATGTAAAGTATGGTAGCAAAACAATCATAACAAATAACACATAACAAAATGATTTAACGTGGAAACCCTACTAAGGAAAAAACCACTTGGGACCAGTAACCCAAAATAATTCACTCTTCTGAAGTGAGCTCGGTGAAGAGACAACCCTGTTAAAGGTTACAATGCACACTCTTGGGTGTGACCTAGTTAGAGGATTTATCACTAATAGTTAACTTTTGATGAACATTCACTATGGGGTCAACAAGATAAGACTTTACATTTAACGAATGTCATAGGGTAGTACATAAGACTATTAAGTCCACTCGGTTAAGAGATTTAATGAATCAATGGTTAAACTAATATAGTACTGATCTAATTCAAATACAACTCAATTGAAAATATTTAGATCTATGCTAAGCCCTTAAAATCCTCTAATCATTCATCAATTTCACTTCCTCAATATTTCTCAACTTACTTTCACTCGGTAAATAGTTCTCTGACACTCGGTAATGTCTGTAGCTTGGTTCTTTTAATAACCAATTTGATCAAGCATGCATGAATATAGTCTTCATGTGAAATCTTTGCAGTCTTCTTCTTTTTGACATGTTTCAATAATAAAAATCATATCTCTTATATAGACAAGTAAAACATTCTCATATCAGCCATTAGATTTTGCCTCTTAATCTCCTTCATCCATTTTGCCGCTTAAACCTTCCTCGACATATGTATCATTAACATGTTTCAATCTCATCCTTTAGATCTTCTCTAAATTTTATCAGTCATGGATCTGTTAGAAAGTAAAGATCCCCAAGATAACTGAGAGGGGGGGGGGGGGGGTGAATCAGTTATCTGATAGTTTAAGCATTCAACTACTTTAAACAATATAATTAATGTACTAATCAACCATAGAAAGATAACCATACACAATTGCACAATAACACAAGATATGTTGACTAGGGAACCTCTTGAAAATAGTAAACCCCGGTGGGAATGATGCCCACAAAATGATGCACTAATATGAAAGTTCCTTGTTAGAGCATGGACCCTGTTAGGAGTCTTATGAAATACATTCAGTACATATAAATCCCTGTTAGGAGATTTTGAATCCCTGTTAAAAGATTCTAACCCGGTTAAGAGTTTATGGAAGAAAAAAGGACCCACTGCCCAAACAACTTCAAGGCAAGATCTCTGAACCCATTGTCCAAAAGATCTTAGAATTATTCAATAGAATAATATGAAATATAGTACCTCCTTCACACTGTACCAAAACTGCACTCTCTGCTACACAAGATCACAATTCCAGATCTCTGTACTCACAAGTCTTCCTTCATCACTGAATTAGCTCTTTTCTTCACTTCATGCATATATTCGCATCTCAACCTTCATAGTACATATATTTCAACAAGGAAAACATTCCTTCTTATATACCAAACTCAAATAATTACAAATGAGTCGGTCCTCAATTACAAAATAATAAATTCTACACGCTACACACAAAATTTCACATAAAACTATCAGCTTCCAGATACTGTAACTTTCTCCAAACATATCTTCAAGGTTTGCACTGTGAACCACATCATCATTAATGAGTCTCCAACACCCCTTTAACTATGCAAAATCAGATTCCATCCCAGCTAAGAGATATCCTCCGATTTCTAAAAATCGCTTCACAGAAACACTGTCTAAACACTGCTTTCACCAAAATGCTCATAAATCTCATAAATGAATGAATTTATTTTTGCACTGTTAACCATAGGTTAATAAAACATCAAAGAACATACCATCAACTATGCAAAATCCAATCTACAATACAACATGTGTGCAAAACAAAACTTTACCTGCTTTCCTGCTGATATCCAGAATATCATTGTGTTGACATCAATGAAAATCCAAGTCATGAATGCAACAACAACTGCTACAGAATGACTGCCAAAATACTTTGCATTCATTCGTAATAGGATCTCATAAAAAACTTTATCATTAACCTCAAAATCATAACAATTTCTAGCTCATCAAATTTAGTCGGCTGTTCTTAGCATTTAATGTTTTCATCCATATTCGGTTGATATAGAAATGCGTCGGTGATAACTAGCTAACTAGCTCGGTTAATACTGTCACTCAGTATACACTACACTGGCTTAGTGTATACATAATCTTTAATTATTGACCACATTGACTTGTTTAATTTAAACTCTCTTTGTCATTATAATTAATGTAACATGATCAAGTCAACAATATAAAGCCATAGACTCATCAATAAGCTACCCAATGTTTACCTTATCCTTATATGTCATATCCATCTTTTTCTCATGTAGATATCTCAGTTCTTCATCTTTTCTCCTTCAACAGATGTTCAGATGTTTGTAACTAACATTATAAGTATTGTAAAGACTAGTTGACATCAATGACAATATATTGACTGATTTAATCATCTTACATATCATTTCAGTAGCTCAGTGATCTTTAATCACTGTTCCTTCAACTCATCAGATATTCAATCAGTTGTAGTTCATCATTTCCTACATCTCATTCGATACAGTCGTATTTATATCTTCATGGTTGCTCTCACACCAATGATGGTTGTACTGACCTTTTATGTCCCAAACATTCAAATGATGAAAGCTTATGGTCTATAGGACCGGTGACTTGACTAGTCCAAAAGTCTTAGAGTGCATTTCATTCTAGGGCTACATTTTAGCTTTGCATTTCTAGTTCCCTTGAGCTATGCTTTCTTTTCATCTTTCCTTTCTCTCAGCTGAGGTATTTTACTAGAAATCCTTATTTTGATCCTATTTTTAGGATCAAAATCAAAATTCCCAATCTCCTAACATAGTTGATTGCCGATGCTATCACTTCTTTCTTGCTTCTACTTTCTTTATAGATCTCTAAGGCTTAATCTTCGCCCCTTGAACCTCATTTCACTTTCAATCTTGAGGGGGCATGACTATATAGAAAATCTTTTCATTGATCAAGATCTCCTAGTTTGCAAATCTAGTAATCAAACCAAATCTTAAATTGATCAAGTTAACCACGACTAAACACCATTGCTCATGTCATCTCAACTTCATCGCTCCATATCAAGTTGAGATCCTCTACATCTCCTTTTTGAAAGAGTGTTCTCATCACTTCATATTAGTTCACTTGAACATGCATCCTTTTGATCTCTTGGGGCATATTAGGTTTATTATGACCCATATCAATCTTGTGTTTTCTCTCAGATGATTAGCTATCTCAATCTCTTTGGACAAATATTTAGTCTCATGACTTCATATCAGGCTAGATACTCTTGTCTTGCTTATCGGTCTTCCCTCAATCAAGTTCAAAGTCTGATAACTATCAACTTTTCTTGACATCATTATTCTTTTACTCAATGTGTTCCCAGATTTCTCACACATTAGACAAAGAGGGGCAAATTTAATCACCTAAAATTGGTCTACTATAACTTGAGCCCCCCTCTTGATCAAATCATCTCTTTGCTAAGCATCATTGTGCAAAGTAACCTTTAAAATCCCCTTTGCATAATTAAATAAAAAATCTTATATCAAGCTTATACTATGGTGTAATTTCTAGAGCTTGCATATTTATTAATTGCTACAACCTTACTTTTAATATAAAATTCCTACACTTTTATTAAAAAAACACATTCACATGTGTGCACATACTTAATCCGCACCACTCATTTCTACCTAACCTTGTATCTCCTTTTGCCTCTTCATCTCATCCACTCATTCTTTTGCCTCTTAATCTCCACCATTCATTCTTGAGACAATTTCTTTAAAATGAATCTTTTCCCTTGCTCATTGGTCCTAATGCTTATGTCCCAATCTTGCATATCCTAATCTAGAAATCTCAATTTTTGGTATTCTTGCATTCTATCTTTTTTGAAATCTTGTCATTTGAATTCTTAACTTAGCTTCATTTCTAGATTAATATTGCATTATTATTCTAGTTTCTTTCTTGCATTGTTCTTGCATCTCATTCTTAGATTACTAGTTGCTTGCATACATTCTTGGCTTAATATCTCATTTTCTAGCTTTCATTCTTGCATTCTTAGATTTGAATCTTCAATTTTGGAGTATTCAAGTCACTAATCCTTCACACCAATTTGATGAACATCATGAGAAGGATTAAACTCGCTTCAACTAGGAAGCTATGAGCCACTTCTTGGGATATCCTCTTCTACGGGCTTCTCTCAAGAGTAATGGTTCACAGAAGTGTGTCACACTTTTGATCACACAAAAATAAGTCAAAATACTATGACAAGAAGTCTTGATAATAGAAGTCCAAATAACATGATAAAAAGTCCCAATAACATATATATAACACGTGCCATCATAAAATGTCCATCATATAAAAAGTGAAAATAATGTATGTGACATGTATAATCTAACTTTGGTCATCGAGCTGATCTACATTCCTCTTCACTCCATGTGAAGATGACTGCGATGCACCATAATATAGCTGTGTCTACTCCTGAGTGGCCTCATCCTCCTGTACATTTTTAAAAGATCACATCAAAAGACTATATGTATATGTGAAATTAAATAAAATGACTTGCATAATTCACTTAAAAACTAATTAATATTAATTTGAACATTTAAAATTTTACTATACGTCCATGCTTAGTAATGTCCTCTCTCAGCTACATCAAAAGTTGATGTAGTCAAGTCTTGTAAAAACAAACATTACAAAATTTTGATAATTCAGGTATAAAAGATCTAGATACACAATAGACATTGAAAATTACTTTTAATCATGACCTCAAAGGACAATGTCTATGGCTGCATTTGGCTTAATCATGTAGCCATTCCAAGAGTCATGGTGGAGTTGACCTGAACAACATATATAAAGCATGAATCAAACTTATAGTATATATGTATAAATTATAAAGTATATATAACTTGACTATACATTTATGGAATAAAAGCATGTACATTAGGTGTGTGACACATAGCTAATGTCACCGATGAGTCAGGACGTAAATGTGATGCAACATGAGACAATCCAAAAGCCTACAATTACAAAAAATAAGTATGAATCAAAGTTGTACATAAATTAGTAAGCATATAAACACTTAAAATTAATGAATGAAAAACATACTAAAAGTATATGCGGTTGATTCTCTGTGATCGGTAGGGCAGAGCATAAGGAACTGACAATCTCAGTGTTACATGAAACACCTTACAAAATTGCAAAAAATATGTCAAACACATTTTCAATAAAAGTTTTTAAATTATTTAAAGTTTAAATGTACTTAAATGTATCTAGATCAAAGTGCATACAGTGAATGGGGCACCAAGATCTCGATGTTTGGATGTCATCATAAATGATGACCAATGAATGATGTAGTGTCAACCCTCCCCTATTCACCAAAAAATCCACATGTTATGGTTCACATTTGTATAAATATGAAATTTAATATTACACTATAAATTATAATTAAATTTACCTCTACGGGATGATCATTGTCTGGATAGAGAAAATCAACATATGATGTGATCTCATCTCCAACATCACCATGTGTGTCACCATCAACATCATCATATCCACCATGGGAAGCATGGGAAATATTGGGATCACTTTGGAGACCCCTACATATATCTAAAAAATAAAGTTATATTTCACAGTCTACTGTCAAAGCTGAGTATGTTGCTGCAGCTATGAATTGTTCTAACATTGTGTGGATCAAACAATTATTTGAAGGTATGAGAGAAGAGATTACTGATCCAGTTACAATTTTATGTGATAATACTAGTGCTATTAATATATCAAAGAATCCGGTGATGCATTCAAAGAGAAAACACATTTCTATCAAGTATCATTAATTAAGAGAACAAGTACAAGATAAGCATGTGATATTGGAGTATATGAATTCAAAGGAACATATAATTGATATATTTACCAAACCACCATCGAAAGATATTTTTGAGTATCTCTAACGTAAGTTAGGGGTTCTTCTGCTATCCAATATTCACTAAGGCAAGATGCATGCTGCATCATTTGAAATATTCATTAGAATACCTATCTTGTTCAAGTTGATGCTAGTGTTCACTCTTTAGGTGAAGCCTAAAGTTGTGAAAACATGTTTATGACTGTAATGAGAGATCAATACATTTAAGGTATGATTTACTACCTAAGAAAAGTTTTTAGGAGTATATGTGTCTTTGACATTATTGTCAAAGAGGGAGAAGAACTATATTGATGAATGAAAAGAGGAAAGAATATACTAAGGGAGAAGACTACTATTGATGACTACAAATAGGGAGAATAAGACAATTGATTATAGAGGAAGAATATTAATAGTGATTACTAAAAGAGAGAAGATTAGAAAAAGAGGTTGTCAAAGAGGAACAATAAAGTAGATCTATTGAAGGAGAACATTTTTAGTGATAGAGGGAGAATATGAATAGAAGAGATAAAGCTCTGAGGGAGTAAAGGTCAAAGAATGACAGTGAAGTGTTACCATCATCAACTGAACAATGAAGATTGTTAGTGTGTTTCCATCAATACCAAAGAGGGAGATTGTTATTATAACTTATGGTGATGATGATGGAGACCAACCAATATAAGAAGAATACAAGTTAGTAGAATGATTAGATCAATTATTATCTTGTCATTGATGTCAATCAATTGATATTTGATTTATATTGTGTTGCTATATCATTCGGAGTATGATATAAGTAGAATGAGTTAAGGAGAATAAAAAGTGAAATGTTATGGAGTTGAAGAACTTAAATGGGAAAGTGATACATATCGGACAATGCTAAGATTATGTTGATATAATTTTTTTCTACCTAACATATGATTATATCAAGTCGGTAAAGAATGGTAAAGAAGATTAGTCAAGTCGGTAAGTTAACAGTTTTGGCTACTGAGCAAGAAAAGTCATTTGGTAAAGAGAAAAAGTAATTCGATAAAAAAAAGTAAGTTTCAGTTAAGGAAAAGGAACTCAAGACACTGAGAAATTTTTTTTAGGCCCACCAAGCAAAGTTAACAAAAATTTAGAGTTATCCATCAAGCAAGGGACATAAATTAAACACAAGGATCAAAATGACATTTAATGAAAAGCTGAAAGTTTATGATGATAAGGAAAGTTAGTTAGAGAGATCTACGATCAAAAAAATTCAAGGTGATGATCTATGACTTAGATATATGCAGTTAAAAAGAGAAGGAACAAGTTTCAAGAAAGTTCAAGTTCCAAGGTGAAGATAAAACGTATTACCAAGATTCAAATTCAATGTATAAGTTTGTGAAATGAATTAGAGGATTGAGACTAATAAAATGAAAATGTAATAGAGGATATTAAGTGGAAAAACAATGTCTATATAAAGGATGATTTTGTATGAACAAATGGATGACAAATTAAAGAGTTGAAGAATCACCTACTGATGTAGTGAAGAAGGAAAAGATAGATTCTAAATCAAAAAGTAGGATTTGATGAAGTGTTGAAGCCAGTGGAAAGTGAAGGATTGAAGTGAAGATAGAAGAGCACACAAAGGATCTAATTATGCAAAGATAGTTTCTGATTTATAGGTCAAACTATTTAGGTCACTGTAAGAAGTTCGGTACCAATTCCACGGAAGTCTGCTTGGGGAAAAAATTACAACAAGAAACGGGAAACTAATTTTTAAAAATCGGGCACCCATTTAGCTTCAGGAGCCTGATCCATATTCAAAAATCGGGCGTCCATTTAAAAATTGGGTGCCTTTTTCGAATTGGGCACCCAAAGCAAAACAGGTGCCTGATTTGTAAAAAAGGGGTGCCCGATTTATACAAATCGGGCGCTCATTTTGAAAATCTATTTATTTTTTATTTTTTACCATTTTGTTTGTCATTTTCACTGTAAAGAATGAGATCACATTTAGCAGAGCTTGGGTGCCTGTTTCAGCTTCTCCTACCGACCGCCTCTGTCATTTTTTTCATGTTCCAGGTGGGTAAAAGCACAATCAGGTGTCACGTTTTAGGCTAACTTATTAGCACAACTAAATTTTAGTATTTCTAACTAAAAATTAATTTTGGTCAAACACATGGTCTAGCTAGATTCATTCTAGCTAAGTTAGATAAGTTCTTTAACTTTTCCAATTGGAAATATCTATTAAATGCATGTTTTATACCACTTTGAATCCAATTACTATAAAAATAAAATTATTTTAGAAATGTGGCATTTTAATAACTCCTAATATTTTTAATGATATTTTTGTAAAAATTAAAAAATACCCTTTTGTAGAGATCAGAGTCAAGAATATCCTCATATAGATTGTATAGTATTTTAATTAGATAGTTTATTATAATTAAAAAATATTGCAAGTAGGTATTTTAACAGTCAAGGGGATGTTGATTTGGAGAAAGAAAAAAATAACTTAAATCATATTAAATAAATTTGAAAAACATATGGTGCACTAGAGGAGAGAGTCCTCTTCAAGAATATATATATATTTTTTTGATTGAGATAGATTTGTTATGAAAAATGTGTTGTGAGATGAAAACTATCGATTTCAATGAGTTGGAATTTGAATTGTTATAAAAGAGAAAATATAGGTCACAAACCAATTTTTATTTCTTCATGCACTAGCTATATATGTCATCTGTGACATATTTTGAAAATAGGGGAAAAAATGTTTATTTACATGTATAATTTTTTGGTGGGAACTAGACCCCTAATTTTCAGCAACTGAAAAATTGTCTTTAAAAATTAAAAAACATATCAATTCTTATTCAAAAAAATTATTAAAAATATTAATCATAAACTTCATCCATTTTATCACATTTAATTAGTTTACATCATCTTCAAATTCCAAACATAAATGTCATTTTTATACTATTGAAGTTGAACAACTTTGATTTTGTTAGCCTTTTCCTTTGTAAAAGGGTGACAACTTATTGTGCTTTTACCCAAGTATGTATTATTGTTTTTTTATCATTTTTTTAATGATTTTTGTCATTAAAAACTATAATTTCAAGTTATTTTTAATTAAAAATGTAGTTTAATGTTCTTTTCAAAATTATTGTATAAATTTAATTATATTTTATGTTTCAAGTAGTTCCTTTTAATTTTAATTTATTTTGTAAATTAGCGTACCAAAGTAGAAAACTGTTAAAACTTTTAATTTAACCCTATGTAGTAAAACAAAAATGTTAACCTAGACAAAATTAAATTGCGAAACCCAAGAAGTAGAAAACCAAAACATAAATTTATACATGGGTAAATAAAATAACAAACCATAGGTAGAAAAAAAAACATTTTTAAACAAAACTCTCTCTCTCTCTCTCTTCAAACTCTCTCCCCCTCTCACTCTGTCTGTCTGTCTGTCTGTCTCTCCTATCAAGCTCTCTAAAAAATGTTAAAACATGTTCCTTGAATCAAAACCTTTCGAAACATAGAGTTTTAAAAATATAAAAAACTTTGGAATCTTTTTTCAACCAAGTAGGTGTACATTCTTAAAAAATAATATTTAAACATTTGTCTTGATTGTCTTTGTAACCTGTAAATTGTAAATAACTTATATGTTAATTTTTAAATTATGACATATAATTAAATTTTTATTTAACTCTCTCTCTCTCTCTCTCCTATCAAGCTCTCTAAAAAATGTTAAAACATGTTCCTTGAATCAAAACCTTTCGAAACATAGAGTTTTAAAAACATCAAAAATTTTGGAATCTTTTTTCAACCAAGTAGGTGTACATTCTTAAAAAAAAAATATTTAAACATTTGTCTTGATTGTCTTTGTAACCTTTAAATTGTAAATAACTTATATGTTAATTTTTAAATTATGACATGTAATTAATTTTTTATTTAAGTCTCTCTCTCTCTCTCTCTCTAAAATTGTAAATAAAGTTTATATGTTAATTTTTAAATTATGACATGTAATTAAATTTTTATTTAAGTCTCTCTCTCTCTCTCTCTCAGAAATTGTAAATAAAGTTTATATGTTAATTTTTAAATTATGACATGTAATTAAATGTTTATTTAAGTCTCTCTCTCCCTCCCTCCCTCTCTCTCTCTCTCGTAAGTTTTAATTATTTAAGTCATTCTTTGTAAGGTAAAATGTAATTTACAGTATGTTAATTGTAAATTATCATGTTTTTATATGTACATAGATTGGCAATATGGATGATTTTCATATTGATGAACTTATAGGTCAGCATGCACCACCACCACCACCATCACCACCTCCAGCTCTAGCTCCACATCCACCTCCACCTCCACATATAGAGTTAAGAGATAATATGAGGAGAAATGTAGAGGCAATAATGAGAGATATAAATATTATTAAGGATGATCCCTATCCATCGGCCAAGCTACTACACCTTGCAGATAGCATGCAAGGCATAGTAGATTTCATACACACATTAGACTCTGAGATTGATAGTTTCAAGTCATAGAGGGAGATTATGCATGTATATTATGTTGATGACCTCTCTTATAAAGAGGTTGTAATTGATATGACACACTATTTTTTGAACCCTACAATGGGTGAGAAAATACTTGGTCGGAAGAAGCCACATATTTGCATTAGATGGTGTAGACACCCCAGTATAGCAGAGCATTTTTGGGAGTAGTGGTGGATGGTATTTGACCATCCACCACACACTAATCATGAGGTCCCACTTTATTTTTTGAAAAAATTATGGGCTGAATTTGAATTGGGTAGGAAACCCAATTATTTTGACATGAGAGCATTCTAGGGGGTTGGTCAGGGCATGCCATAGGATATGCCAGGGGCCAAATTGAGTGATAGAAGTATAAATAGTGTGCACAATGAGTCTCTTGTTCCTCTTACTTCTCCTGTAGTTCTTGCACCCATCCATCATTGAGGAGTGCAATCATCTCTCAGTTCTTTGAGTTCCCTTACGGGCAATTTGTTACAACACTTGACCTAGGCGAGGGCTGCCCCCAACATAGCACATGTTTGCACAAGTTGTGGGGGTATATGTAGGGGTCCCTAGACTAATCCTGATGCTACCAATGCTGCCCATGGTGGATATGCTGATGATGATGGTGGCACACATGGTGATGTCAGAGATGATATCTCATCATATGTTGATTTTCTCAATGCAGATGATGATCATCCTGCACAAGTAAATTTAATTATAATTTATATAGTGCAATATTAAATTTCATATTTATACAATTATGAACCATAACATGTGGATTTTTTGGTGAATAGAGGAGGGTTGACCCTCCATCATTCATTATTCATCATCATATGACATTGACACCTCAACATCTCGGTGCTCCATTCATGGTATGCACTTTGATCTTGATACATTTAAACTTTAAACAACATAAACTTTAATTGATAAAGTGTTTGACATATTTTTGTGATTTTATAGGGTCTCTCATGTACCAGTGAGATTGGTAGTCCTTCATTGTCTGCCCCATCAGTCACCAAGAGTCAGCTGCATATACTTGTAGTATGTTTAACTTTCTATTAATTTTAAGTGTTTATATCTTACTAATTTATGTACAATTTTGATTCACACTTATTTTTTTGCAATTGTAAGCTTTTGGATTGCCTCATGTTGCACAATCAAATTTACATCCTGACTCATCAGTGACATTATCTACGTGTCACACACAGGTAATGTACATGTTTTTATATTCCATAAATTTATAGTCAAGTTATATATACTTTATAATTTATGTATATGTACTATAAGTTTGATTTATGCTTTATATAAATGTTTAGGTCAACACCACCATGAGTCTTGGCATGGCTATAGGATTAAGCCAAATGCAACCATCGACACTATCCTTTGAGGTCATGATTAAAAGTAATTTTTCAATGTCCATCGTGTATCTAGATCTTTTACACCTAATTATTAAAAATTTGTACTTTAAATGTTTTTACAGGACTTGGTTGCATCCACTTTTGATGTAGCTAAGGGAGGACCTTCATGTCCAACTAAGGGTACTCAGGACTAGACACAATAGGATGAGGGTACCTAGGACTAGACAGAGCATGTTGATGCATCACAGTCCTCTTTACGTGGAGTGAAGAGGATTGCAGATCGGTTAGATGAGTAGAGTTAGATTATGATGACTATTTGGACTTGTGTTATGATGATGATTATTTGGACTTGTGTTATGATGACTTCTTGTCATATTAATTTTACTTGTTGTTAGAGTAGGACTTGCATTACATACTAGTCCACTTGTTATCATATATTTTACTTGAACTTGTTTTTAGAGTAGGACTTTGTTTTGTGATTGTATATATATCATGAGTTAATATGATGGACATTATGATACATGTAAATTATTTCAGGACTTGTTATGTTATTTATCTTATTCATGGACTTTTAATCCTATTTCATGATTTTTTCAAATAGAGGTTTGAATGTAGATATATATGAGCTTACATGTAATCTATCTAACAATGAGATCTATTAATTCATGCGTAATTGAGAAGAACAATATCTACATATATTACAAGGAATATGAACACTTTGATTAACTATAAAAAAGCTATCTATCTAGTTCAATGAGATCTATTAATACATCTAATTGACAAGAACAATATGGATGTTACAAACTTAATATTGACTTTGATAATTAACTATATTAAAAACTATCTATAGATAGTTCAATGAGATCTAGATTATTTCATGTAATTGACAAAAACAATATCGATGTTACAAGAAATTTATGGATGCACAAATAAATCTATTATAATCTATTAAGTGAACATAATTGGACACATTCATAAAAGTGAGTTCATGAACTTAAATTAAAAAACCAAAATTGGACGAATACAAGAGTGCATTGTATTGCATAAATAATTCATGTCTATGTTCTTCTAGACATCTTGCATCATAAAAATAAGTGTTGAAATGTTAGAATTTATACAAGTTCATTTAAAGTCAATTTTAATTCATTTCAAATCTATATCTCTAAATTATAAATTATGAAACTTCAAAGAAGACATATATTTATATTTAGAAAAACATATATAAAAATACATGACAAATTGAACAAAAACTTACATGTATAAATTTGATTCAACCTAATGTACCATCAACATCCTCTCTTTTCTGCAATGCATCTATGATTGCCTCATCCTCTTCCATTGAAAGTGTCCATAATATTTTATTAGCAGGTCTCCCTTTGCATCTTTCCAATTTGATATTTGTTGCCACGACCAAATGGGAATAGTGCATAATCTTCTTTTCTGATTGGTAGTCTTCAAAAGCTGGTAAACCATTCCTTCTTGTTAGGTATTTGCATAGCCATGTACCACTACTACATTTGGGGCCAAATTTTGACAGAAGCTTCCGACGGGTAACTTTTTATTATGAATTTGGTGTTTTTTTTTTGTAATAGGCCCCGATGGTGTCGGTATTTCGATGGATGTTTAATTGACCATTGGAATTCTAATAGATTCAGGGTATAGATGAAAATAAAAAGTGAAACAACCTCATCATTTTTATTTCTATTGGATAGAGAAGGAGCGGGAGAAGGAGCGAAAGCTGTGTGTGGGAGAAGGTATGTGATTTCTTCATCTTTCAAGCCTCTGGCATCATATTCGAATGCATTGCATTTTATTTGATCATGAATGATCTTTGAAATGACCGCATTCTACTGGTGTCGTGCCCTAGCCCGTGCTTTAACTCCATTATTTGATGTTATTGGTGCTTGTTCTCAAGAATATCCATTTTTTTGAAATGTTGATTGTGGTTATCAAATGGACAACCTGTGAGCTTTGAACTAGGCACCATTTGTATATTTGATAGCTTAGGGCATCAAATGTATATTGTATCATTGATAGTTGAGACTTTGTTAAAAGGAAATAGGACAAAGAATGATTTTGATTTAGTCTCTCTATTTTGATCCCTAAGTGGCTTACAACCCTAGAGAAGTATATGTAGATTTACGGATGCAGTTGTAGGATACATAGCAGTCGATAATTCACAAGAAATCCATGCATCTAATTTGAATAGAAATTAATACAAAGAAATAGGGTCCTCCAATGGTGCAATCATCTGAACCTTGACTGTCCCCTCAACTAATGACCCTTCAAAACCAGGTTATCATGCAATCAGTGAGTGATCCTTCATTCTCCTGGTGAGCTTCTAGCTAGGTTCCATTTGTATTTTTGATAGCTTAGGGCATCAAATGTATATTGTATCATTGATAGTTGAGACTTTGTTAAAAGGAAATAGGACAAAGAACGATTTTGATTTAGTCTCTCTATTTTGATCCCTAAGTGGCATACAACCCTAGAGAAGTATATGTAGATTTATGGATGCAGTTGCATGATACATAGCAGCTAATAATTCACAAGAAATCCATGCATCTAATTTGAATATCAATTAATACAAATAAATAGGGTCCTCCAAAGGTGAAATCATCCGGACCTTGACTATCCCCTGAACCAGTGACCCTTCAAAATTGGGTTATCATGCAATCAGTGAGTGATCCTTCATTCTCTTGGTCTGACCTGCATCCAAACATATTGAAAATACACAATACAATGATAACAAGTCTTTCACAATCCCCCTTCCATCAAGGAACACTATCAACCATCCCTTCCACATAGCATTTCACTATTTTATGAGTGGATTGTGTAGGAAAAGTTAACATTAAACAAGGAACAAACTCCTCAACACATCATGGAAACCATTGAATTCAATAATAAATGAAACCTAACACCAACACTATTCCTTCCATAGTTACAGGATACATAGCAGTCGATAATTCACAAAAAATCCATGCATCAAATTTTTATAAGGATATCCTACTAATCAATAGGAATTTTCTTGAGATGACCAATGATTATGAATTTTGATGGTAGTGTGCTAGTTCAAAAGGATAATATAAATCTGAAACAATTTATTTTTATTTTCTTAAACTATAATTGTGGTTAAAGGGAAAATATTATGTGGAAAACCCACAAACCAAGCTAGCAAATGATTGTACATCAAATTATTCCTATATTCATTCAAGTATTGCTATGCTTCAACTACTTAACCTTTGAGCTTCATCTAGAGGAATATGTAGCTTTAAGATAGAGTTACTTCTTTGGCCTTACAATAGGGTGGAATATGATCAAGATTTGTTTAGGATGTATCTTTGTTAGTCCCATTGTTAGGTTCTTATAGTTCATGGTTTGAATCTATTATGGTTGTGTAAGGGATTTGTAGATGCTTTTTCTAACATAATTATTGGAAACCATGATTGGAACAACTGGTTGTTGGCTATTGTACACATGAATCATATCTATCAATGGTTCTTTGTGTTCTAGAATTCATTGATCAATCTTTGAGATTTATTGTCCCAACTTTAAAAGAGTGATAAAAGATATAGTGAGTGCTATCTTTTCCAAGTGTTTTGTGGGTGCCATTATCTTCTAGGAGTAATTGCTAGAACCAAATTATGTTCTTTACCTCTAGTAAATATTGCAGACACAATCATCTTCTTGGTGAAGGGTTGCTTCCATCCCCATGAGGCACTATTGCATGGTTTCCATTCCCTTGTAGTATAGTGAACCTAATTTAATACAAGTGTGCACTATTTTGGGATCCATAATTTATGGCCCCTACACTGTGGTTGTTAGCCTAAGACAAGCCTACCTTTGCATATAATAAGAGGTCAACATGAAACAAACATCTAGAGGTTAGAGGGTTGTTCCCTATCCATAATTTATTATTTAAGTGCTAAGTGATGATGGGTATATCATGTAATTCATACCTAGTGTGTCTCTTTCTTTCTCTCCACATTTCACAATATGCTATTGTATCATCTTAAAATGGAAGCACTTCCATGATAAGAGCATTTAGACCTCTAAGTAGGTGGTTTGGGGTCATGTTAAGCACCTTGATTGGGTCTTTTCATGTATTTGGCTTTTCTCCCCGCTTTCCACTTCTTCCTTGCACTTGATTTCTTCATTCTAGGTGAAATTAAGGTTAGGATCTTAAGGATTCTCCTGAATTTCCCTCTTCCATGGCTCTATTTTCTAGGTAGGATTTAGAAATGGATCCTCTTGGCATTCATCATGATAATCATAGTATTTTATGTTTATCACTGATATTCTATCCTGTTCTGGCATTAGTTCTAGGTTTTTGGGCATCCTCGAGACCTCTTGACTTGGTTCTGAGTCAACCTGGGACCAGGGTCAGGGTTGAGTTAGAACTTGACTAGGTCAGGGTTGAGCTTGAACTTGAATAGGTCAGGGTCAAGCTTGACCCTGACTAGGTTAGGTCTAACCTTAACTTTGACCCCTTCTTTCAAAATTCTAATTTCCAAAATTTTTGGGCTTCGAGCTTTTAGGAGATTTATTTTCTCGCCTTTGGGTCGGCCATTTCAGGTTTCAAGATGGTAAATCCTTTAATTGAATTTAATCTAGGTATATTTTCTAAAGGTGAGGACCTAATTGGGATTTAATTCTCCAAGGTGGCCCATCTAGAGGAGTGTATCGTAGATCACTATAAAAGGAGGCCTTCCTCTCTCATTTTCACATCAAGTTTTCATATCTCATAATCAAGTTTTGCAATCAAGCATCTAGAGCTCTCAAGTACAAGAAAGCTTTCAAGCATTCAAGTGTTCAAGCATTCATCCATCAAGGAGATCTATTGTTAGCCATTGAAGGATTCAATCTCTTTGGATCCCCCCTTGAAGATCCATCCTTCTCCATTCATCCAAGCTTTCTCATATGCAAAGATCAAGTCAAGATTGGTGTTGAAGATCAAATAACATTGATTGGAGACATCCTACATCCATTGAAGCATTCCTACTTGTGGATTTGAGGATTTGAATCCTCTACAAGGACTTCAACATAAGCAAGGTGATTTGTTTCAATTACTTTGTTTATGCACAATATATTTCAATTCAATTTCAAGGTTAATTCCTAAACTGGGGTTTGACCAAGGCAAACCCCCCATACAACAAAAAACCCCATTTTCTTGTAGGTACAGATGCAAAATTTTAGATCTAAGAGCAAATTTGGATACCCTTTTTGGTAAACTTCTGAGATCTGCGAACAAAATCAGAATCGGACTTTACATAAAGAATGTGGTATTTGACCTTTTATGAGGGTCAAACCCAAGCTAAGCTATCTTGAGGAAAGATTTTTGGGTTTTCTCTGTCTCAGCATTTCCAGTCCAGGACAGGTTTCAAATTTTCCCAAAAGTGTACATAGACATCAGAATTCAACATTTTTTAGATCTACCATAATTTGAAGTTAGTACTTGTATTTCAATTATTCTATATTCCAAATATAATATCCATCCACAAGGGAAATATTAGATTTACTTTCTCTCTTCCATATTCATCCACAAATTGATTCGATTGTGTATTAACCTCTAGGTTGATCAAATCAGATCTCTTCCTTGGGGAATTTGGGTTTTGAGAATATATCTCATATTTCCCCCTCTACATTTGAATGGTGGTGAACCCATTTTACCATCATTCATTTTGGTGAACTTGACGTACTTACTCTCTTTTCTTTTATGGAATTGGATGCCTTATTGTGCTTTCCTTTTATCTTGTTAGTATTAGATTTTTCCTTTGTGATTGATCTTGCATGCTAATTAGACTTCATATTCATGCTTTATGTGTTCTTAGTTTAGTTCATTTCCATTACATTGGTTTATGAGATTTACTACCACTAGTCCTACTTATAACATTCTGGTTAGAAGAAGTCGTAGACTCATGGGTGCCTTTGAACCTGAATCTTCTTCTCGTTTCCTTAGGATCCCAAATGATAACCTAATTCTTCATGATTCCAATCCCCCTATGGAGAAAAACTCTTCTCACTCATCTCATGATGAGGATGATGCTTTAAGAGTTCCTCCTGAACAAGTCCAAAAACTTTCCACTAAACTTGATAAAATGGGTAATTGGCTTCTTCAAAAAAACCATAATCAAGATTCCATTCAAGCTATAGAGGCTCTTAAGAAAGTTCTCCATGATAGTGATCAAGGTATTAACCTCTTGTGTGGTATTACTCATCTTTTGCATTCAAATGTTAAACCTTTAGCTCAAGAAGCTCAAGATTTAGGGTTAATTCCTCCTATCACTAGTGTTGAACCTCCTTCTAATCCTTTACCTAGTATTCCTATGTATACTCCTTCTTTGGTGACTATGACGGTTCCCTCTATTATTATGAGTGTTCCTCCTGTGTCCCTTCCTACATCACAACCTTCATATCATAATGTTCCTTTTACTTATTCCAATCCACTTCCAACTGTAGTTCCTAGTGTTCCTCTAGTTGTGTCCTCTATTCCTACAGCTTCTTACACTTTACCTAGTGTGTCTAATGTTTCTACTCCTATTTCCTCTAAACAATCATCAATTTGGCTCAAACTGTATCATCCTTACAACAACAACTTGCTTCCTTAACTCAAAACAAGTTTAGTATTCCTACATGTGACATGGGCAATCCCTTGTACCAGGATATTATTCATGCTCCTGTTCCTCAGCAAGGTGAGATGCCTCATCTTGAGAATTATAATGGAAAAGGAGATCCTGTTCATCATGTTAAAACATTCCAAATCCTTTGTAGTGATTATGCTCATGACCATAGGATTTTAGCCAAACTATTTGCTAGAACCTTTCATGACAAGGCCTTACAATGGTATTGTTCCTTGCCTCCTTATTCCATTGATTCTTTTCCGCAACTTGCTAATGCCTTTATTCAACAATTTCAAAATAATATTGGTCTGCAAGTGTCGTTGACTGATTTAATGCATTGTAAACAAAGTGCTAAAGTAAAATTGACTGAATTCATTGGTAGATTTAAGCATTTGCATGCTCAGATTTCCTATCCTATTCCTGATATTGATATTCAATGTATGTTTATTTCAAATTTGCAAAAGGATATTAGAGATAAGATTCTGCTTACTGAATTTACCTCTTTTCAACAAATTTGTGTAGCCCTTCATCATTATCAATTACAAGTGAGTCAATTTGAGAGCAACACTCCAATGGCTCCTGTTCCAATTGATAAGAGTGATACTGCTCCTAATCCAAACAAGTTTAAAAAATTCAACAACTATGTCAAGATAAACAAACAAGCGAATGCAGTTGCTGATCAAGTTGCTGTTGCATCTCATAATGCCACTTCTGCATCCACTGCTTTTCAATTAAATCATACATTTGCTCCTCTTGCTAAAACTTTACATGCTATTATGAATAGGTTGTTAGTTGCTAATATGATTACTTTACCTCCTATTCAACCTCTTTTACCTACTATGATTGCATCTAAATCTTTTGATCAAAATGCTTTTTCTCAATATCATCATCAGAATGGTCATGATATTGAGAGATGTTATCCTTTAAACATAAGGTTCAAGATCTCATTGATTCTAAGGTTTTATCTATTGACAATTTGGATAGTAGTGGGAATCAATTTGTCTCTCCTCCTAATCAGAACCTTCAAATCTATATGAATCCTTTACCTACGCATGATACTAATACTATTGCTCAACCATCTACTATGGAAATTGTGTATGATTCAAAGATGGATGATCTCAATCATGTTGTTAATCAAGTGGAGCATATTGATAAGTCTATATCTTCACCTCATCCCTCACCTCAAGTTCAATCTCAACCTCAAGTTAAACCTAAACCTAATGTGAAAGCTCAACCTAAACCTCGATAATAATTCAAGAATAAAAGATCTCGAGAACTTTTGATTACCTTTGATGACTCTGAGATTATTAAAGCTCTTGATGGTCCCCTTTACATTGCTGCTAGGATTGCTCAGATACCTACTCGTGGTTGTCTTGTTGATCCTACCTCCTTAGTCAATGTTATCACTAAATAAAATATTTTTATGAAAAGTTTACAACATGAATTTTATGATACATCGGATGTGTGGATTCAAACTTGCAATGGTTTTCTTTATCCCTCATTTGGTTCTATTACCTTGCCGGTTGAACTTTTTGGAAAAATTGTGAACACTACCTTCGTTGTGGTTCCTACTTCTGATCAATTTCAAGTTAAGCTAGGTTTTCCTTGGTTGATCACCATACATGCTGTTGCTTCACCTATCCATAAGTGTCTTAAGTTCAATCATGATGGTGAAGTGAAGATGATCAATCATAGTTTATATCAACCTTCTAGGCCTAGAGATTGTGCTGCTTTAGATTTCTTTTGGCCTTCCTTACCTAATTGATGTCCTCCTAGACCTGATAATCTTTTTCGATCATATCAAGCTTATAAGCATCATAAGATTCTTCAATTAAGCATACCTCCTATGGATTTTAATCATGGTCTTTTACCTACACCTTCGATACCTCCTTTAACTATGGCTTCTAGTTCTGTTAATCAAGTTCCTCCTACTAAACCTATCAAAGATCATGTGATTATTTCTCCTATGGATAATAATTCTATTGATCTTCCTAAATAACCTATGAAGGATCTTGTGATTGTTCCTCCTAGTTCTCAACCTATTTCAAATAAATCAAAATGTAATCGATCTGCTAATGAACGTCTTAAAAAGTGTCGTGCTTATGCTAAAGCTAAAAGATCTCTACCTTCTTTGGATAAACCTATGCATAATGTATTAGAAGATGTTGTTACTAATAATGATGTTCACATGCATGATTATGATGATTCTATTCATATCTTAGATCCTATTTTGATTAATTTGGATGAAGAAGATACTCTTAATAATATTGATGATGTTCATGATGAATATGAGACTATTGACATTGACACTGATTTACCTAATATGCTTTCATCACAATTAATTCTTACACCTAGTGTCTAACATAGTGATTCTCAAGAGTATCCTTGTTTGGAACTGGCTATCATTCCTACTATATTGGATATAGTCCCTCTTGTGAGTTACCCACCTTCCCTAAATGATATACAACGAGATGGGGAAAGTAGGCAGCATGCTTGACCGGCTTGTCCTTCGTGGTAGCTTAGTTGTGTGTTTTCCTGCTATAGTGTGCTTCTCCCATAATGTGATTGCTAATAGTTGTTAGATTATTTTACACGATCCTTGTTACTCAGTAGGTGCAAGGTGATAAAGGAATCAAAACTATTGTTCAAATTCTTCTATATGTATCTCTTTTTTTATTATGCATTGTTCAATGTTATGTCGTAAATGTGCTATTGTTCGTAAATGTTTCCTTGTGTAATCTGCTTGGATTAGAGATATAGTAGCACTAATTATTTTTGTTCTCCATGTCATGGTTCAAAAATATTCTCCTTTGTATATCTTATGTGATCTTTCCTCCTTTGTGATTGTAGTTCTACTGTCTTTGGGGAATGATGTCAATTCATTTGCAATAATATCATATATATATTATCTTATGATCATACTGACCCCATGGTAGGTAGATCCCTTCCATGTTCTCTATATGTTTATGTGATATTTCCCTTGATTTGTCTTCATCTGGGAGCATCTCGACATGGAAATGTAATCAGTGGAGTTATTTATGTTTCCGTTAAAGCCATTGCTCCTGTTAAAGTGTCAGCAATGACTTTAATGTGGGGGCATACGCTCTGCTCACCTATTGCACACACACACTTTTCAATATGCACATATTTTTCAAGATACTTCTTTTCCCTTTTTGGATTAGTAACTAATCCTAAAAGCACATATTTATATTTTAGGATCTCTTGATCCCTCCAGTTTCAAACACACATATATTGTGATCCCTTAAGGTCGGAAGTGTCCTTAAGACTGGATCTCTTTTGTTTTTATTTTTAGTTTTATTCTTATGGAATAGAATATTCCTAAGGATAAATCCTTGATGGGTCGACTAGTGAGTAGCCACATTCACTAGGTGGTTCAATTCCATCTTTCCAGTTGCACCATTTTCCTATGTGGTTCACAATGGGACATAAGTTCTCATTGGGTGAGGTAATCACACCTTTTCTCTCTCTCTAGAGATGTCTCTCTTATTGTGATCTAGGAGTCGATGAAGACTTGAGTCCCTAGGGGCTTAAGGTTTCTCTTTATCCTTTGGATTATGATAAGATTATCTTTTTTATTCTGATCTCCTTTACCAAGAGTTTGCATTGAGTCCATACTTTTGCTAAAGTGGGGGCTTAATGTATCATCTTAAAATGGAAGCACTTCCATAATAAGAGCATTAAGCTCTCTGGGTAGGTGGTTTGGGGTCATGTTAAGCACCTTGATTAGGTCTTTGCATGTATTTGGCTTTTCTCCCCACTTTCCACTTCTTCCCTGCACTTGATTTCTTCATTCTAGGTGAAATTAAGGTTAGGATCTTAAGGATTCTCCTAAATTTTCCTCTTCCATGGCTCTATTTTCTAGGTAGGATTTAGAAATGGATCCTCCCAGCCTTCATCATAATAATCATAGGATTTTATGTCTATCACTGACATTCTATCTTGTTCTGGCATCAGTTCTAGGTTTTTGGGCATCCCTGGGACCTCTTGACTTGGTTCTGAGTCAACCTGGGACCAGGGTCAGGGTTGAGTTAGAACCTAACTAGGTTAGGGTTGAGCTTGACCCTGAATAGGTCAGGTCCAACCTCAACTTTGACCCCTTCTTTCAAAATTCTAATTTCCAAAATTTTCGGGCTTCGGGCTTTTAGGAGATTTATTTTCCCACCTTCGGGTCGACCATTTCGGGTTTCAGGATGGTAAATCCTTTAATTACATTTAATCTAGGTATATTTTCTAAAGGTGAGGACCCAATTGGGATTTAATTCTCCAAGGTGGCCCATCTAGAGGAGTGTGCCCTAGATCACTATAAAAGGAGGCCTTCCTCTCTCATTTTCACATCAAGTTTTCATATCTCATAATCAAGTTTTGCAATCAAGCATCTAGAGCTCTCAAGTGCAAGCAAAATTTCAAGAATTCAAGTGTTCAAGCATTCATCCATCAAGAAGATCCATTGTTAGCCATTGAAGGATTCAATTTCTTTGGAGCCCCCCTTGAAGATCTATCCTTCTCCATTCATCCAAGCCTTCTCATATGCAAAGATCAAGTCAAGATTAGTGTTGAAGATCAAATACCATTGATTGGAGACATCCTACATCCATTGAAGCATTCCTACTTGTGTATTTGAGGATTTGAATCCTCTACAAGGACTTCAACATAAGCAAGGTGATTTGTTTCAATTACTTTATTTATGCACAATATATTTCAATTCAATTTCAAGGTTAATTCCTAAACTGGGGTTTGACCAAGGCAAACCCCCCATATAAAAAAAACTCCCATTTTATTGCAGGTACAGGTGCAGAATTTTGGATCTAATAGAGAATTTGGATACCCTTTTTGGTAAACTTCTGAGATCTGTGAACAAAATCAGAATCAAACTTCAAATAAAGAATGTGGTATTTGACCTTTTATGAGGGTCAAACCCGAGCTGAGCCATCTTGAGGAAAGATTTTTGGGTTTTCTCTGTCTCGGCATTTCCAATCTAAGACAAGTTTTAGATTTTTTTGAAAGTGTACAGAGACACCAGAATTCAATATTTTTCAGATTTGCCCTAATTTGAGGTTAGTACTTATATTTAAATTATTCTATATTCCAAATATAATATCCATCCACAAGGGAAATATTAGATTTACTTTCTCTTCCATATTCATCCACAAATTGATTAGATTGTGTATTAACCTCTAGGTTGATCAAATTGGATCTCTTCTTTGGGGAATTTGGGTTTTGAGAATAGATCTCATATTTCCCCCTCTACATTTGAATGGTGGTGAATCTATCTTACCATCTTTCAACTATAAAATACTAATGAAATCAACTACTGGTCAAATCTAATCAAAATTGCAATATAAAGATTAAAATAGATCTTCAAGAAATATGGGAACCATTTTTGATAGATATTGTACAAATGAAGAGAATAATCCGAAGAGGAAATGCTTCAATGTGGAACAATTGAAGGACAATATTTTACTTTTATATGCACATCTGCAATGTTTTTGATATATTTATGAGATAACAAAACCATAAAAAGAATAGCATATAGAAGAAAGTAAAGAATAATGATCATACTTTGTGATATTGTGGAAACTTAAAGGAAAGAATGCTTGGTGGGGTTATCATGAAATCAGTGAGTGATCCTTCATTCCCCTCTTCCAGTGACCCTTCAAAACTGGGTTATCATGCAATCAGTAGTGATCCTTCATTCTCCTGGTCTACCCTGCATCCAAACATATTGGAAATACACAATACAATGATAACAAGTCTTTCAAAATCTCCCTTCCCTCAAGGAACACTGTCAACCATCCCTTCCACATAGCATTTCACTATTGTATGAGTGGATTGTGCAGGAATAGTTAACATTAAAAAATGAGCAAAATCCTCAACACATCTTGGAAACCATTGAATTCAATAATAAATGAAGCCTAACACCAACACTATTCCTTCCATTCACTTCTACCAAGAATAAAGCATTTAATCCATTCAACATTAGATATAATCATTAGATAGTTACATTTCCTAACTATGTAGAGGAACAGTCACGACCAAAATGATCAAAACTACTTTCACCCTTGCACAAGCTATTCCAAACTTCAAGTAAAATGAGCAATATGCTATATCAAATCATTCATATTCATAGTAACCATTTGAAGGATCATTTTGTCAATGAACCCTTTGACTATACCCCTGTGGTAGAGAAAGGAAACCTCAAAATAGAGAAAGGAAACTTAGTAAAACCAGTCTATGCCATTGTTTGTGAGGGAAACTTAGTCATGACATCAAGTATCATCTCATCATGGTCTATTAACCATGTTTCAACACCCCATTCACTCTGATCTATTCAACTTACACCATTCTTCTTCTCCAGGACTCAAAGGCTTGAAACAATATATGTGGTAAAAATTCATGAAAGACTAAATAAGACCTACTATTTGTTAGACAAATCTTCATTGTCCCCCATAAAAAACTAAGTAATAACTACTCTACCCTTAAATTTTTTGACAATGCACCATATTAGATAAAGTAGGTTCTATCACACATGACACAAACTCTCTTCAAACTCACAATACGTTGCATACATAGTACAAAACTCATGAGATTCTAAAGAAGGCCTCACTCTTAATGAGTTATAAACATACCATTGTTTTAGTTTTGTTTGCGAGTTATGATAATTTTTGTAAACATGCCATTGGTTTAGTTTAGTGTATTCATTTTTGTCAGACAAATCTTCATTGTCTTCTGATTGTCTTCTTTATATAGTAGCATGTATTAATTGGCTGACAAATAAAGAAGCATTTAGACAATCAGAAGACAATGAATATAATTTTAAATGCATCTAACACATTTTTTTTACAAAACTGAACCAATGGCATGTTTACAACAAAGAAATAGAGTGATAATAATATGCTGAAAATTATATTCTATTTAATACACGCCAAAGGACCAGTCCCAAAAATTCTTAAACATACTTTATCTGATATGATGAATTCTTAAACAATTAAGGTTGGAGTAGACATAGTTATCACACAGTTTTTTATGTGTGGTACAAGGAAGATTTGGCTGATTAAGAGTGAGGCCTTCTTTAGAATCTCATATAAATTTGGCTAATTAAGATGAGAAGAAAAACACAATTCATTAGTTAAATTTTTCAATTTCATTTATTTTTTCTCCTATTTATTAGGTGCATGAGTTGAAGGTTGAATGTAAGAGTCTTATAATGTTGTGTTACCTCTGGATCTCGAGTTTTTGATACTCCTATGATGATCTTTCTCAACAAGTATTTTATTCTATTGTTGTTTTTTGAATAATGTATTGGGCAAATGCAAAATTGTGTACTTCTACAGGATAGTGAACACAAAATTGAAGCATCAAACAAGACTTGATCAAGTTGCAGGTGGAACGTGCACTCAAATAGTAAGTAATGTAGAATAACAAAATAAGTAATCTATCGTGTCTACATTTTGTTATTTTCTAAGATTACATCCATGTTCTATATTCATAGAATGGTTTAAAATTGAAATTTACAATTCGATAAAAGTACTGATGGGTGTTGTTCGTTGCACCCTCAATCAACAACTTACCTCCATTTTATTTTGATTTACAAACTACTATATTATTTGAATATCTTTGTTTCTTGCCATAATAAGAAAGAGTTTAAGGTGGAAGACTACAATAATAGAAGTGTTTCAATTTTTTATACTATACTACAACATCATTTCATAACTAAGTTTTCAATTTCTATGTATAATTAGGTTATAGATAATCTAAGTGAAGAAGGATTATGTTAGACAATCCAAGTGAAGAAGGTAATGGGGATGCAATCAATAGATTGTGGTCAAACTTTAAAAGAAAAGGTGATAGAAAATGTTATTGTCCCTGCAATATTTGTAAGGGCTTAAACATTAAAATATTGCTAATCAAAACAACTAAGAGACATTGTAAGGATAATGGTCACATTGAAGGAGGGTTTGATTATCATGAATTGGTAAGTTTTTCATTATATTTATTTAACAATTAATATATATATGAAATACACTTGATGATGAGATCATTATCATGGTTTATTTGTGCTCATCATTTTTATATAGGTTGATCTCCCTAGGGGAGTATGTGATATGGACCATGGAGGTGCGAATATTGAGAATATGGCTTTGGAAGTGGAGGATAATGGAGGTGCGAATATTGAAGCTGAAGATTATGATCCCATGGAAGATGATGATGATGCGCCAGATGATAGTACTAATACATTGATCCATGACACATTTGGTATTGGTGCAACTAATGATGATGATCAGGATGACGTTGATGTCATTCATGATATACCTCTACTTGAGAAGGCAGCCACACCCCTTTACAAAGGCTCCCAAACAACTCTTCTCTCTGTTGTATTGTTGTTGTTGAACTTGAAGGTTATGAATGGTTTATCCAACACAACAATGTCAAGTATGCTAAGGTATGTCATATATATCATTATAGTAATTAAATGGTGAAACATGTACCATAAATATTGTTAATATTAACAACTTATATTTTTTTTCTATAGATTGATAGGTGAATTCTTGTTACCACCATCGAATATTCTCCCCCGCTCATACCGAGAATTATGTGCCACTATGAAAGATATTAGAATAGAGTATCAAGCAATAGATGCTTGTCCCAATGATCATATTATTTATCATAAAGAACATGAATCTATAATGGAATGACCTAAATGTTATACGAGTAGATATCAAATAGATCAAATAACAAAAAAGATGCCTCACAAGGTTCTTCATTACATCCCCATTATACCAAGTTTCCAAAGATTATTCAGGTGTAGTATCTTGGCACAATTTATGGATTACCATGCATGCAATAGGAGTCGAGATGACATTATTTGAATGCTTGTGGATGGTTCTGTATTTAAGGACATAAAGGAAAAGTGGCGGCACTTTATCAAAGAACCTCAAAATCTCAAGGTTTCAGTGGCAATGGATGGTGTCAATCCATTTAGAGAGCTAAGATCTATTTACACCGTTTGGCTTGATTTTGTCATCAACAATAATATTCCTCCATGGATGTCAATAAAGAGGGAGCACATTATGTTGGCAATGATTGTTTCAGGTATTTGATCATTTAATAGTTATCTACATGTAATTATAAATATTGTAGTAAAATGGTCACAATAATTATGTAATGTTGTTCATTCAACTAGGTAAGTATCGAGTTAAAGATATGAATGTATATATTGAGCGTCTTATCGATGAGTTGGTGGAGTTATGGAAAGGTGTCACTATGTATGACATCTCTAGACTAATAGGAGACTGATAATTTTAATTCCATGCAATGCTTGTATGGACAATACATGATGCCCCAGGGCTAACACATTTTTCTGGTATATTATGGTGAATTCAAGTTGCACATGATAATTCTAAAAATAAAATTTAACATATTTAATCCAATTGTATCATTACCTTGTAGGTCTTCAAACAAAGGAAAAATTTGCATGTCCAGTTTGTGGTCCAAAGATGAAATCTCATCATTCAAAAAGTTTAGGAAAACAAGTGTTTGATGAACATAGAAACTTTCTCCACAAAAATCATAACTATCGAATTACCGAAAAATATCTTTTCAATGAGAAAGAAGAGACTACATCTAAGCCATGGAGAATGACACCTAGCCTATGGAAGTTGGAATATAATAAAATTAATCGTCAAGGTACTACCATTCTACCTAACGGTTTATGTTTGGAATTTGTATATTTTTATTGTGTTTTGTTTGTTGATTATGTGATTGATGATTGTGAATGTCGTCAAGGCAACACTACTGAGCACCTTCCAAAGGGACTAAAGAGTTGTCCTAGATAATTTAGTAGGTTTCCCTACTACGAGCAGCTACAAATTGTGCATTTGTTTGATACTATGCATATTGGAAAGAATGTAACAGAGACATTATGGAAGATATTGGATGGAAGGCATGACAAAGAAAAAATTGTCAAAATTTGTAGCGACATTCATGAATCCAATCATGTAATGAAAAATTTCATTGAATCAAATAGAAATGGAGAATGGATTAATACAACTGCCCTTCCTTGGTTATTAACAGAACAACAAAGTGATGCCATAAAAGAAGTCATACGAAAAATTTGATTTCCCATAAGATTTGCTGCAAACATAAGCAGTACCATATCAAAGAAAAGTGAATTTGGGCCAGGGTTGAAAACACATGATTGGCATACCTTCATTAAGGTAAGTCATGTTCTTTTGTATTTACAATATATTTGTAAACTGCATGTACTTCTCATTGTATTATATGAGAAAAGAATGACATGATTATTTTTATAATTGTTGCAGTACGTGCTACCCCTATCTCTCCTAGAGAAATTCGACAATAACATCAAACAAGTGATATATGATCTTGGAAAATACATGAGGTAAGCAATGATATCTGTTCAATTTGTTGTATATATATTGTAAAGTCTCGTGTTTATATATTTTTATGTCTTAAATGTCTTGTAGGTGGTTGTCATATAAAGAAATCTATAGAGCAGATATAAAATACTGGAAGAGAAGAATTTTTCATCTAATGTGTGAAATGAAAAAGTGTCTACCTTCAACCTTTTTCAATGCACAAGAACACTACCTCATACACCAAGTTGAGGAGATTGAAATGTGTGGACCCATACACACTCGGTCAATGTGGATAGTTGAGAGGCACCTGAAATTTTTAAAGGCTTTGGTTTGGCAAAGAGCACATCTTGAGGGTTCTATGATGGAGGGATATATGGTATACCAGACTATGGTGTACGTTACTAAATATCTTCCTAAGCTTGCAGCTCAAAGATCCATATAGATCACATTTAGGATCTCGACACCATTAGAAAATTTGAAGGGGAGTACTTGGTGGGGAAAGGTAGAATGAGGAAAGTGAGAGGTAATAAATTATAAGATGTTATTGTAGCTATTAATTAATTCTTAATCTTCAAAATTAATCGATTGTAAGTAGTCTATTTATTTTTTCTACAGCTACTCGAGAGTGGGATGCAATACATTTGTATATTGCAAACAATCAAGATTGGATGATGAAATGGATTGAATGATGTCATCATTTAGGTTGCACATTAACATGGGAAGCTGTGTCTTCATTGGTTAATGAAGCTCATCGTAATGGAGATCCAAATTTTATGCAAAGGGAAATAGATTTAGCACATGGTTTAAAAGATTTTCAGGTATGCATTATACACCTCAAATAGTGCACTTCTCTAAGTCATTATATCCAAGGGAATCCATGAATGAGATACTTTAGAAAGTGACCTAGAGCTCTCTATGTATGAAGTTGCAAGATTATTTGATTGCTCTCAGCTAGAGCTATTAAGCTTATGACCTTGCTAGTCAACCACACAATGAGAGATTCAAATGAAGACAAGGGCAAGAGTGCCAATATCTCCAAGAATCAAAATGAAATTCAATGCAAAGCTATACTTATGAATGAAAATGCAAGCTATGCAAGCTAAGCTATGAAAGAAAATATGCAAGTATTACAAAGCCTCCTAATTAAGCTAGATGAAGTAATCTTAAAGCATAAAGGAAACTAAACTAAATATGAAGCTATGAATGTCATGACAAATGAAACTATAATAGCATGTAGATGCAAAAGCTAAGAATGTTCCAAATCCTCAAAAGCTCCAAAGTGACCTAGAAAACCTGCAGCATAACATTAGCATAAAAAGATTGATATGCAAATGAGGAAGAGAGCTCTCCTTTTAAAGGAATTGAAAAGGAATGGACCATGGAGATTAAGAGGCAAAAGATTTAATCAAGGGTGGAGCTTGAAAGAAGAGCAATCCATGTGCACAAATATCCTCCAATGAGAAAATAAGAGTTGACTTTTGTGTCCATATGAGATAAAAAGTGCTGTTTCCCTTTTTATAAAATAGGAATAATGCTTTATTTGTGCAACTTAGGATAAGGGGAAAAGTGGGGGCTTTTTATTTAATAAAAAGGGAGGAAATTATTTTTAAATAAATAAATACTTTAGGATAAAATGGTTAGCCCAAGGCAAATAATAAAAAATGATAAAATAGGATTTGATCAAGGAAATTGATATAATTGATAAAATGTTGATTTTTGAAAATATTGATTCAGGGATTTGATAAATTGCTGAATGGGGACCCAAATTCTAGGCGACCATTTTAGGGTGCATACATTTTCCCCTCTTTGACTAATGTGTGATCATTTTGGGAACACATGTGGTCAAAGAAGAATTGAAATGTAAGATTGATTTGGAATCACAAAACAATCCAGACGTGTGATCATTATTGGAACACGCCAGGACAAAAATAAACTGGCTGAAAGACAAGACCAACACCGTTGCTGTTAAATGATAATCAAGTCTCAAAATAAGAGATAAGAATCAAAAGACAAAACCAACACCGTTGTTGTTAAGTGATAGTTAAGTTTGGAAATAAAAATCTCAAGCTGAGCTGAATGATAAAGCTAAATCAAATATTTGAAGCTGATAGGTACTGCCCCCTTGGAATTGAAATCAAAATTAGGTAGAGGAGAAATAATAAATTAATAAACTTGATCAAGTCACTATAAATCATAATCGAAGGTGAAACATGATAGGATAACCATCAAGCAATGAAGAGATGCGCCAGGGGGACTAGGTTTGACTAGGAAAGATATAGGATAAAGATGAAGTCAAACCTCAGAGAGATGAAGTGAATGAAAATGAATGAAATACTAGGAGGTTGAAAGAGATGGGGATGAGGAAATGAAGAGGCCCCAGCAAAGATCGAAGGATCAGGCCTTAAATGGTCAGCCAACTGCGCAGAAGAAGGGGAAAATTTGAAATGTGATTTTAACTATCAAGATTAACTCAGATTTTGATTTCAAGTCTGAAAATGGATCCAAGACATCAAAATTAGCTAGGGGTGCAATTTTTGCGCAATTCTGAGGTGTTTTGAAAATTAGGTCAAAAAGTCAAAATGCTATAAAAGGGGTGAAAAAGGTCATTTTAAAAATCATTTGACTTATTGCGATTTGAGAATCTTGAAGCACTTAGACAGAGAAAATGGCCCAGCAAGCAATAGTCCCGGTCCACATGCATCGATTTGAGTGCGCCCGATTGCACAACCGGCCTCCACACTATGGTGCCTCCATATGTTTTTAGAAAAACTTGCCCTTTTTGAGTCATTATGAGCATTTAATGTCAATTAAACACTTTTTAAATTAATTTGAAAATTTCAAATTTGAAAATCGGGTGAAAGATTGTACGATCTTTTGCAAGTATCGCACCCTTTGAGGGAAAATATCATGCGATACTTCATGGGTCAATATAGTATCGCACCGGCATTAAGTCGAGTATCACACAATACTGGATGAAATGTCATATGACACTAGGTGAAGTATCATACTCCAAGATACTATCACACTGCTATAGAAAAAAGTATCACATGATACTTTACCAAAAAATAGTATCGCTCAGTTTAAAAACTTGACATTTTTTAGTGTTTTTGAGCAATATGACATGGGTCTAGACAATGTTTGCATTCTTAAGATATTTTGTACTAATTTTAGACATCCATCATGATATGCTCTAACATCTGGCTTGGTTTAATGGTTTGTAGGAGGTCTTTCTAATGTTACTCATTAGAGTGCTGAAGGTTACTGGGCTACGATATGTTCGAGACCTGGATGATCTAGGTCGAGCAGATCTAAGGACTATGGGCTTCGACTACCTATTGAAGTTGCCCCACATTGGAGCTGATCACAGGTTATTTACTATGCTTACCGAGAGATGGCATAGAGAGCACAACACCTTCCATCTACCTACTGGAGAGGCGTTGATCACCCTGGAGGACGTGTATCAAATACTCTGAGTACCTAGCCATGGTGATCTTGTAAGTATAATCATGTTTATAGTAAAGTTTCCATATGATAGAAACTGACATGATTATTTTTTGGCACAGGTGTAATATGATCAGGATCCTACCGAGGGACACTAGGCCATCCAGGGCATGTTCCAGGATGTCACCATCATAGATAGGCACATCAGCTAGGACCGTTTGATGGATGATTTTGGTAGAGACTTCCCAGTACCTTGTATAGTTGCTTCTATCATTGCACATGCCCTTATCACTGACAAGAGTTAGAAGGGTTTCTCACTGGGATGGGGCAGACTGCTAGTGGATTTGGTGGCACATCCATAATGGATGGCATGGGGCCCGACCATATTGGCCAATATGTACCATGAGCTCCACAAGATTGTGTATCAGGAGAGTAGGACATGGGCATGTGGTGCCATTCTAGCACAGGTGTGGGCATGGGAGCACATCACTGTGGTGTGACCTCGAGTATAGCCAAGAGAGAGGAGACATCCCTTCATTTATAGGTATGGAGGATTCCTATCACAGCCACACAGCGGTGATGTGACATACTACAAGAGAGTTTTGGATGAGTTGACCTCTTTTCAGTGGAGGCCATACAGGCAGGTTGGGCCATGGGGAGATGCAGAGGAGGAGTTGAGTTATATGCTGTGTAGCTGGCCATTGGTAAGTCAACATGAAAATATCATTGAGAGATTTGTTATCACTTGGGTATGGTGGCAGTTCAAGCGGCAGCAGAGAGTGTCGATAGAGACCACTACATATGCCTGGGCTAGGGATGGGGAGGGTCAGGGTTGGCTGCCGATGCTAGATTACCAGCAGGCAGTATAGGATACAACTACGATCCAAAGAGAGCCCTGGGACTACCTCCCAGACATGGCAGATGCAGGGGCTAATGCAACCTATAGAGTAGAGTGGTAGAGGGTTCCATTCCCTCGATTCACAATTCTTGATGCACAACCAGTAGCTCAGGGGGATGATGATGATGACGGGGATGGAGGAGATGGTGGAGGGAGAGGGAGAGAGACTGGATAGAGCTCTCAAGTAGGTGGCTAAAAATGGCCACGGGGACAAAGTTTAGCTGATGCAGAGGAGGATGTGGTGCCGAGGCCAGCTTGCCAGTAGGTGGATGCATAACAGGTTGCGCGAGGAGAGGACCTAAGGGCCAGGATCTAGGCACCGGAGGTAGAGATGCAGTAGCTACGGATCATGATTACTGTCAGAGAGCAGCAACTGATAGATCTTAGGGAAGAGATAGAGAGATGGGACAGAGCCATATAGGTGGCACCTCAGAGAGTCAGAGAGAGGTAGCATGAGCTACATACTATCATGGTCTCTACATTCAAGCCATACCGGAGGGTCATAGGGCTCCACCGTACTATGTGATAGATGGTAGATCAGATATGATATCAGATGCAGCACCACCTCCTCCTCCACTAGCCCCACATGATGGTGCTAGCCAGAGCTAGGATTAGGATCTAGGCTTAGGTTTTTTTAGATATTTTTACATATCATGAGACTTTGATCCAGATTTTGGGGATCTCATATTGTATGTTTTATCATGACATTATTATATATATGATATTACTAGATTTGTGATGTATCTGTGTATTTGTCTCACTTGTGATGGATGTTTCAATTTTTATATTGTCTTGCCATATTGCTCAAAATGTATGACATATATGTTCATGTATGATCTCTCTCATAGATGTATGTTTAATTCTCATGTGTATGATATAGACTCATGTTTCTGAAAATGATCTCTTTAGGATATAGATATGATGATAAGATTAACCCCTTGTGATCATAGGAATAGGTCGTGATGTGAAAGACAAGGAGTGAAAGACATGATTGAGAAAAGAAAAGGTGAGCGCAATTGACCAACAGGTCCTCGAAAGATGAAAGGAGAGCTCTCTCCATATGCAAGGTGCAAAACTAAACTATCATGAACCTACAAATGCAAGATAATATGAAAGTGGTTGACTTACAAGGTCACAATGCTAATATACATCTAATAATCATCATTGAGCTTTATTGGTAGCATCGTAAGATCATACAATACACACTAGTATGACTATGGGTATATTAATATGATCTATATCAGATAGAATGTGGAAATCCCACCTGGGCACCAAAGACATGTAGGTCAAGATGACTAGTGCAGTGAGATTACCTAAATTTGATATGGAAAGATTATACTCACATCGAGACACAAGGAAAGTCAAGATGACTATAAGTATGCACTTGCATAAACAATCAAGGATAATACCTTGTAGATCCCAATGTCAAGTGAATCAAGCATAAATGCTAATGATAGGGAGAACCAACAAAATATACCCACAAGTAGAAAAAGCAGTAAAACATGTCCTCATGCCCTCAGTCTTCTAGCTATGCATCATCAAAAACTATCATTGGGAGAGAACACTCATCAAAGAAATCATCATAGACAACACACAAGGAAAACAAAGTCAAACAAGTCTTAGCGAGTCAAGTGTTTAAGTGCGTGTGTGTAGGTCATAGAATCAATCTTTGAGTATCACATCTGCTAGTGGGAGATATCATATCATGCTAAACTATAGGGTAGGATATTTGATAAGTGTTGAGAAACACTTGACGCTAGGGTATTGTTGAAAAACACTGTTTGGGTGGTGTTGAAAAACACCATTTGCAAGATGTCCTAAAGACCAATGCATCCTAGAGACCAAAGCTAACACAGTTATGCCCCTTAAACAAAGACAAAGACCAATTCCAAACCAAGGCAACAAGGTCAAGGAATGATGGAGAGAGGCTAAGTGTCGAGAGTGCATGCTAAAAGACAAGGGTGCAAAGGCCTCAAGTAGCGCTTGTTTCCAGGTTTTCAGCACTTGGAGATTTTTTTGATTTTTTCAATTTTTTTGTATTTTTGCTACCAAGGCACCTGTTTCCAAGTTTTCACCAAGACACTTTTTCTATTTTTTTGAATTTTTTACATTTTTTGATTTTTTTTGTATTTTTTTTTTAGGATTTTATATGCTTTTTAGAATTTTTTTAGCATCATATATGAAATTTTTTTAGGATCATAAAATATGTACAAAGGATGGCCCCAGACTGAATAGGCATCATGAATAGAACTTCTTTAGGTGCAACACATTGATAGGATCAGGGAACTACTCTCCCTTTTCATCAGATAGTAAGTAAGCACCTATACCAAAAGCAACAGTAATAATGTATGGTCCAAGCCAATTAGGTTCACACTTCCCTTTTTGTTCTCTATGCTGTTGGTTCTTAGGGTTTTCTCGCAAGACAAGATCCCCCACTTGAAATTCTCTAGGGTGAACCTTCTTGTTGAATGCTTTGGACATACGCTTTTGGTAAACTCTCATGTGATCAAAAGTTGCTTTATGCTTTTCATCTAGAAGTTCTAGTTCCTGCAACCTCATGGCACGGTAGTCTTCATCTATCACTAAACCTTTGAGAGAGACTCTAAGTGAAGGGTTCTCTACCTCTAAAGGTAACACTGCTTCAACACCATAAGTGAGGGAAAAAAGTGTAGCCCCTGTTGGAGTACAAATACTCATTCTGTAGGCCCACAAGGCTAGATTTATCTATAGGTGCCAGTCTCTACCATTCTTGTGAATTGTTCTATGAAGAATCTTGAGAATGGTCTTATTTGAAGCCTTTGCTTGTCCATTTCCTTGTGGGAAGTAAATGGAGGACCAATGCTATTTTATCTTGAATTTCTTGTAGAGATGTTTAAGGTCCTTGTTTTTAAATTGACCCCCATTGTCAGTGATTATCTCAGAAGGCACTCCATACTGATAGATGATGTGATTTAAAATAAACAAAGAAACTGTCTTGCCTGAGGCAACAGAAAGTGGGACAGCTTCTACCCATTTGGTAAAGTAATCAGTAGCAGTGATAATGAATTTGTGTCCACTTGATGAGTTGGGATGAATCTATCCAACAAGATCGAAGGCCCAGCGCAGAAATGGCCAATGGGAAATAGAAGGAATAAGCTCTTTGCTTGGAGCATGTATCAAGTTTCCATGTTTCTGACACTTTTCACAAGATTTAGCAAAAGCTACTGCATCTGTTTGCATGGTAGGCCAATAATACCCCACCCTAAGCAACCTTCAAGCCATGGAAAGACCATTAGAATGTCCTCCACAAATGCCCTCATGAATGTCAAATAACACTTGGTTGGACTCATCCTTTTCTAAACACCTAAGAAGTGTCCCATCTAAACCCCTCCTATATAGATCACCTGAGATAAGGGTGTGGTGAGAGACATTTCAGATTAGGTTTCTTCATTCAAAATGATTGAAGGTTTCAAGAATAGTACCATCATAGAGATATGAATAAATGGCACCATAGCTAGATGTTTCATGGCCAATAAGGGCACAAACAACTTGGCTTTCTTGGGAGTCATAGATAGGGTAACGTAGCTCTTCCACCAGGAATTCAAATCTGGACTCATGCTGTTCTAGCTGAAGAAGTGAAGCTAATGTAGCCATAGCATTGGCTACTTTATTCTATGCTCTAGGGATTTGTTGAAATGTAACAAAGGTGAAGTATCATCACAATGAATCAACCATTTTCTTGTAGGGTACCAGTTTTTCATCTTTGGTTTGGTATTCTTCGTTAACTTGGTTGACTATCAATTGTGAATCCCCATAAATATGTAGCTCAGTGATTCCCCATTCTATAGCCATTTTTAGTCCATTTGTTAAGGCATCATACTCAGCAATGTTATTTGTGCATCAGAACAATAGTTTGTAGGACTTAGGAATTGTGTACCCATGAGGTGAAACAAACAACACTCCTGCGCCTGAACCATTTTGCATAAAAGAACCATCAAAGAACATCTTCCATGTTCTTGATGTCATGTATATTATGTGCTCATCTAGAAATTCAACTTGAATTGGTGCTTTATCTCTAATTGGAAAATCAGCCAATTGGTCTGCAATGGCTTGTCCTTTTATAGCCTTACGCTCAACATATTCTATGTCAAATTCTGAAAGAATCATCATCCATTTAGCAAGTCTACTTGTGAGAGTAGCCTTACCAAGCAAGTATTTTAGAGGATCAATTTTTGCAATGAGGTGTATTGTATGTGCTAGCATGTAATGTTGCAACTTTTGGGAAGCAAACACCACCACTAGGCAAGATTTTTCAATAGTAGTGTAGTTGACCTCATATGACACAAAAGTACAACTGATATAATATATAGCTCTTTCTTTTCCAGTATCATCAAGTTGAGCCAATAATGCCCCCAGGGAAGATTCTGTTGCTAAGATATATAATATAAGTGGTTTTCCTGGGATAAGAGGCATTAAGATTGGAGGATTAGCCAAGTACTATTTGATTTGGTCCATGCTTTGCTGACATTCCTCATTCCAGACACATTTAACCCCTTTATGCAAAGTCTTATTAAAGGGTTGAGCTTTATTAGCCAGTTGTGAAATAAACCTCCTTATAGACTGAAGGCATCCTTGAAGACTCCTCATTTGACTGATGTTTGTGGGAGGTGGCATATCCATTATTGCTTGAACTTTTTTTGGATCCACCTCTATTCCTTTAGCTAAAATGATAAATCCTAAGAGTTTGCTAGAGGTAACTCCAAATGCACACTTTTTGGGATTTAACTTGAGTTGAAACTATTCCATATGATCTAGAATTACTTCCAAATCGGCAAGGTGTGTATTCCTTTTATTTGATTTTGCCAAGGTGTCATCCACATAGTCCTCCATATTCTTATCCATCATGTCATGGAAGATAGTAGTCATAGCTCTTTGATATGTAGCTTCAGAATTTTTTAATCCAAATGGCATGATGTTCTAGCAATAGGTTCCCCATGCACAAGTGAATGCAATTTTCTCTTGGTCTTCAGGAGCTATTTTGATTTGATTATACCCAAAAAAGCCATCCATCAAAGAATAGATCTCATAGCCCATGGTTATGTCCACTATTATGTCTATGTTTGGAAGTGGAAAATCATCCTTTGGTCATGTTTTATTAAGATCTCTAAAGTCTGTGCAAACACGAATGGACTTGTCATGTTTTGAAACTGGTACAATATTGGATATCCATTTGGCATAATCAATGGCTCTTATAAATCCCGCACTGAGGAGCTTCTCTAATTCAGCTTTGACAAGGAGAGCTATGTGAGGATGCATCTTCCTCAATTTCTATTTTACTAGTTTGATACCTGGAGCTATAGACAAGTGATGCATAATGAGACTAGTGTCTAATCCTGGCATGTCTGAAGAAGTCCAAGAAAAGTTAATTTTCTTTCTTTGTAGGAACTTGGTATATGCCTCTTTTTATTGTGTTGATAGAGACTGAGCTAAATGTACAATTTATGGAGCCTCTGATGTATTCAGATTAACTGGCTGTGTAGGCTCAACAAGTACTGAAGACCTGTCCTAAAAATACCTTGGAAGATGATCAAGTACCTCATCCTTAAGTGCCTCAGAGAGGTTTTCACCCTCATATACATCCTTTATTTTTACCTTTTTAGGTTCTGACACCACCACATAGTGGTTTTCACCATCAGAACTCTTATTCTTTTCATTTTGTGACTAAGGTACTTGATATCTAGTTCTATCATGCTCGTAGTTGGTTCTCTGGTGGAAGAGACTACAGGCTCAAGAGCATTTAGGTAACATGCTATCTCATAGTCATTTTGAAAGGTGAGAAGCTAAGGATCTTGATAACGCTAAGACCAATCAATTAGGTGGGAGTTGACAAGGGGTAGGTCAATGACTGGTTCAATATTGTGTATGCGAATGGTATCATCTCTAGTGATTGCAAAGTTAGGATCCATCAAGTATCCCTCTAAGGTACCCAAATCAGGACTTATCCTACTAAGCGAAGCATCGTCCACTAAAATGACTTGTGGATTCCAATCTTCTAATCCTACACTAGACTTGTTAGCTACTTCAAGTTGGGAACCATATGTATGGACAACATCAATATCCATGTCAACTATAGAGCAATCAGAAAGAGTCTCCCATTCATACTCATGTGAGTCCGTATTTGAATCCCTGCTGGGATGCTTACACCAACCATATTTTTTAGGCCTTGAAGTAGAAGCTTTGATGTCACCAAGGGTAACACCTTCTTGAATTCCATTTGTGTATTGAATAGGATCCTCAACATGATCTTCAATAGTGGATCCTTCTTGTTCTAGGTCTGAAATTGTTGGATTGTCAATTGTAGTATCTTTATCTCCCCAAAGGAGATTGGTGGAAGGGACCCAATCTTCGCACCTATCTTGTTGATTTTGCAAATTGGGTATGTATTCATCCTCACTATCCATCGTAGCTAGGATAGGGGTAACTTTCTTGTTCTGACTTTCAAAACCTAGGCCAACTGTTGTCTTAGATCTGGGTCCAAAAAGAGCATGATCAAGGGGTTCAGCTTTAGCATCTAATCTATGACTGAGATTGCCATGACCTAGATAGCTCATATTTTTAACCAAAGTGTATCCTCTCCCATAAGCCTTAGGAGATGGGAAGAAATTATCATTATGCTTGTATTTTTCCTCCTTGTAAATCCAATCTCTAAAGCCACTTCTTCTTTTTCATCCTGAATGGGCACTGAAGACTCTACAAATGTATCAAACAATGTCATAGCTGAGGATGAAGGATGCATCTCTTGTCATGGTTTACCATAGGACCTAGGTGAGACTGGTAGTTTTGTAAAAGAGTAAATTTGATATTCCCCCATACCAAGGTTTATGGATTTGAACTTGTTCTTGCACTATTCTAAAGTTGCATCAAAATTTTTTGCTTCTCTATTGAGAGGGACATGAGTTCCTACTAAAATTGCATTTACAGATAATGTACTATCCCCAGGTATATAGACTTTGACTCCATTATAAGGGAACTTAACACATTGATGGTAGGTGGATGACATTGCTTGCATGTCATGAATCCATGGCCTACCAAGTAGAATATTATATGCTAAAGGACTAGCATCAACAATTTGGAACAAAATGTCTTTTTCCATAGGGCCAATCTTGACAGGAAGGATGGCCAAACCTTTGGAGCTTCTCTCTGCTTCATCATAGGCCTTAATGGTTATTTTCTTCTTGGTATCAATAAATTTCTCAGAGTATCCCAATATTTTCAACAAACTCAAGGAACAAATATTGAGCCCAGCACCCCCGCCAATCAACACACACCTAACATAGGTCTTGTGGATCATGACTTTAATATGGAGGGCAAGATTATGCAGATGGCTCAAGGCTTTATCATCTTCTTTTGACAATGTGAGGTAGTGAGGGTTGGCAAGGTGATTGATCATGTTTTGGAATTGATCAACATCTATGTTGTTAGGAACATTGGCTATACGCAAGGCATCTTCAAGGACACGCTTATGTCTTGGGGACAATTCCAAAAGTTCAAAAATTGAGATTTGAGTTGGCGTTCTTTGTAATTGGTCAACAAGATTGTAGCTCATTTCTAGATTGATATCTGACTTAGTGGTGACATTTTTGGATGTCACGTGCTTTGGTTTGCTAGACTGATTGGAACTAGGACCTCTAATAACCACAGGACCTTGACTTTGGCTTCTAGTGACAACATTAAGGGTTCATGATGACCTTTGAGAGTGAGGACCCCTAAGCACCACCATGGGTTCTTCATCAAATACAGGAGGAGAGTCCACATCATAACCATAAGAAGCTTTGTTTCACATCATGTTGACATTCTCCTCAACAACCTCAAGCATATTGATCACATTTTTTGCACTTGTGTAGGTATAGTTGACTTCAGCCTTGCCATTTTTGGGTTTAGAGGTTTCCCCCTTGTCATATTTGGGCAAAGGCTCCTTGAATGCCTTTTGGTCTGCATTGGTTTTCAACCCATCAATCTCAAGTTTACCATTTTCAATAAGATCTTGAATAAGATGTCTAAGTTTCCAGCAGTGCTCAATGTCATGTCCAATGCCATTATGAAATATGTAGTAGGCTTTTTCATTCCACCAATATAGCTTAATGTCAGGTATGCAGAACTTTGCTAGATCTTGTGGTTGTGCAAGGTTATTTGCAATAAGTGTTTTGAACACATCCTCATAAGAGTCACCAATTTTAGAGAATTGTCGCTTCTCTTTTTTAGGTCTTTCTTGATATCTTTGTTTATTCTCTTGTTTGTTAGAGGATGTATTAAGCTTCATAGCTTGAACTGCACTAGAAAAATGGAGGACTCCTTGATCCTTGGGTTGAGAAGAGTCCACAACTTTGTCATTGACTACTTGCTTATTCTTATTCCAGTGCGAGTTCTTGCTTTTGTCCTTATAAGAGTTATTATTATTTTGACTATTGTTGTTATTATTTTGTTTAGTCAAAATACCTTTCTCTTTTAAGACATCCTCTATTTGACATGCAGTTTCAACCATGGTGTCAAATGAATCAAAGACCATTTTTCAAACCTCATAACGTATTTTAGGTATTAGATTACTAACAATGATGTCAATCCTTTCATGCTCAAGAATTGTCCTAGAATAGAGAGAGCACAATTGTCTCCACCTTTGTAGGAATGTAACAAAGGGTTCCCCTTGGTTCTATTTCAAATTGCACAAATCTAGCATGGTGACTGATCTTGATAAATTGTATGCAAAATGTTGCACAAATCTATGGACAAGTTCTTTGAAAGTTTTGATGGGAGGGGTTATGTTGGTAAACCACTCCATAGGTTGACCTTTTAGAATCCTTGGAAATAATCTCATAAGATAGGATTCTTCATGGAGAAATTAAAAAATCATGGTATAGAATTGATGCACATGATCATGGGGGTCACCATTACCGTCATATTTGTCATATTGGGGAAATTCAATTTTCCTAGGAAAATCTTTCATGCTCACACTCTTATCAAAAGGATTAGGACAAATAGAATCAAGGTTGAAGGAACTCTTAGGAGCCATCATCTTCTCCATCATTTTCTTTATTTTCTTAATTTCCTCTCCTTGTGAGGGGCTTTGTTTCTTGATTCTTCTATCCACATCAAAGTTGTAAGGGACTCTAGCACCCTTGTTAATCAAGATCTCTAGGAGCTTATCTTTATTTTGATCAAGGTATTTCTCTACATATTGTTGGAATAGTGGCTCTTGCTGCATTCTCATAAAATCTTGATCATCAAAATTTGCACTACTTCCTCTATGTTGAGAACCATGATGAGCTCATTGGGAGGGTTGTCTTGAGTTCCTAGGAGGTGTTCTTCCCCTATGTTGTGACATCCTTCTTCCTCTAGGACTAGGAGATCTTGAAGGGGTCCTTGACCGCCTTCTACTTCTTGGGCTTTGTGAGGGAGTAGAGGGTGGAGAGTTGTTTCTACTGTTGGTACCCCTATTGTTGAATTGGTCATTGAGTTATTGTGCTAGAAGTCTATCTTGTTCCTCTTGTGTGACTCTTCTCTCTATGTCCAACAAGGCTCATTGTTCCTCCTCTAGAAGCCTAAATTTTTCTTCTTTTGCAGCTTGTTCATTCAAGAAGGCTTGTTTTTCTCACTCAATTCTTTTTAGCCTCTCACTTGTATATCTTGAGGTTGTTTTTAGTGGAGGGTTTGGCCTTGAACAATTGAACAAGTTAGCTGCATTCACATGAGCATCATAAGACTGGTTGTTTTGGTCTTCATGTTGTGACTGTACATCTTGGTGAGCTTGTGCATAATGTCTTTCAGCTCGTTGATGAGCATCTAGATATCTTGAGTTAATAGGGGGTGATTTAGGTTGATTGTCATCATCAAATGACATGTCACCCCTATGTCTTTGGAAAATGTCATCAAGGGTTTGATCCATTGCTTCTCTTTATCTTCTAGTCAAAGTGTGGCTCATGTCCATATTTGATTGAGAGGATGGTAAATAAGTACTCAATTGACTAAGGCTGCTCCTAGGCTCAAACCAAACTTCTGAAGCACTCCTAGGAGATTGATCGAAGACAAGTTCCTTCCCCTTTTTCTTTTGATGAGTTTGGACTAAAGGTAATTGTTCAAAAACTACTTGAGGTTGTTTTCCTTGACCCACTTGGTATCTTGTTGTAACCGGCATGAAAGAAAAGACCCTTATTGAGAAGATAACCTTATGAATCGCTAATTGTCAAACTAGGATAGTGAAAATATTCAATTGTCCAAAAGAGAGATGATGAAATAGAAAGTTGACAGAAGGTATAAATCAATACTGCCACAGTGGTGCATAATAAAAGGATTCTAGTATCCTAGCACATATGGATCAGGAGGATGATTTAACCAAAATATATCGAAATTGAATTTATATGAAGATGGATTTGGACAAAAGAGTACTCAAACTCTCCAAGTGTGCAATCAAAGAATCTAAAGGTAAATCTTGTCAACAAGGATGGTTCCTAACTTACCAAGGACAAGCAAAATTATTGGTGAAGTCAAAGAATACTAACTCAAGATGTCTATAACCAAGAACCTAAAGTACAAAGAAGATTTTAGTTGTAGGGTACAAAACCTACTAAAATCTGGTCAACTAAGGAAGAGTTGAAAATTGCGTAAATCAGACAGACAGTAAAAGGACTTTGTGTGATAGTTTCCAGGCTAACAAGGTGATAATTTTTGACAGGGCGATATTTCGTAGTAAGCAGGGCGACAATTTATAAGAAGCCCGGGTGATATTTTCCAAGCAAGAAGTGTGATAGTCTTCTAGTGGAAAACTATCACATGATATTTCTTAGTATAGGGTGCAATATTGTTCCAGTGTCCTACAGTGGACAATTTGGTCCAAATTTGGATTCTTGACCAATGAGTGTTAAAAATCTCAGTTTTAAGGGCAATTTGGTCCAAATTTTAATTTTTAGAGGGTTGGTTTTTTCGATCTCAATCATAGTGACAACAGTAAATTGACAGGTTTGCAAATAGTAGGTGATCAAACATGTCTTCAAACACTTGAAACAAGGGCAAAATCAACCTTGCCAAGACAAGCAATTGTGATATCAAAATTGAAAAATCCTATGAACACTACCGTGATGTTAAATATGCAAGAACGTTTACATGGGTATATCACAATGAGAACACTTCAAGCACTTTCTAGCCTAAAAAGACAATGGCTCAATACTTAACAACTTGGCCCACACTTGATGCTCCATTGCCTCACACAAAGTGGTTTCCCACAATAGATATTGGCTTTGTCGTGGAAGTGCCAATGACACAACCAAAGGAACACAGATGGTGAGTAATCTTAGGGTGATCGAGGTTATTCCACTTGGATCAATCCTTGCACCAAGAAGCTAAGCAACAAAATAGGGTGGCCTCTATCTATGGTTCTTAGTAAGGGCTTTCATTCGTAATACCCCTCTTGCTCCCCAAAGGGACTCCTTACCTTGCAGCAAGTAACGGACCTCGCGGCCACAAGAGTACCTTAAGCATTCTTGCTCAACATTTTCCTCATGGTCACAATCCCACAAGTACTCACATCAAGCGAAGACAAGTACTACATCTACCAAGGTTTTGTGTCCTTGATAACTTTGAGTTTATAGTGGGTTGGAATAGCTGGCAAAAGGGTTTTCCCCACTTGGGTCATTCCTCTTGATTACTCAAGAGCAGGCCTGCTAAAAGATTCTAAAGATCTAAACAAAGAGTGGATCAACTTATGAGGTTCAAGGTTTTTGTTTCACCACAAGGGTGAAGAGCATACTCCCCTATCTCAAAGTTTTCTTCCAAACACATCAAGCAAATGTTCAATTACCCTCTTGCTTTCAAAATTCAAAGATGGGTCAAGATTTTTTGGTTCACCACAAGGGTGAAGAGCATACTTCTCCTACCACCCAAGAATTCCTACAACAAGATATTATGTTCCTATGAAATGAAACAACTAGTAATTGCCACACTTGAAAAGAAATAAACAACAAGCACTTTTTTATTTTTTTATTTTTATGCTTTTGGGCAGCCCTACAAAAACTATTAGTAGCCCTTGTGCATGCAATTTTTGGCAAAATATTCAAGAAAGAGGCACCTGCAACCACAACTTGTTAGCCCCACAATGGTTAGCAAAATCAAAATCCAAATGAAATCTACAAATTAAATCTATCTAACCACAACAAACTAAACCAACAAGCTAACTAGATCCAAATTCAGCAATAAAGAACCAAGAAACAACTCACTTCCAGGTACAAGTGATAGTACAGTCACCAAAAGTATCATGTGATACTTTACAGCATACTAGGGTGATAATATCTTTCTGGGTGATACTTTACTGTACCTACAGGTGACAAAATGTTTCGAATAGTGCGACAGAAGTTGCAAAGGCCCAACGATACTTTAAATAGTAAAGTATCACGCCGGTATACAATGAACTATTGCATGACACTGGAAAAGTATTTCATGATATTCTGAGCCAGAAAAACCAGAGAGCCAAAAATGACGCTAAATTATGATGAAAAATTGATGAAAATGCATAAAATGAAAGGCAAAACAACAATGCTCTGCCCCACGGTGGGTGCAAAAAATGTACACCTCAAATAGTGCACTTCTCTAAGTCATTATATCCAAGGGAATCCATGAATGGGATAACTTAGAAAGTGACCTAGAGCTCTTTATGTATGGAGTTGCAAGATTATTTGATTGCTCTCAACCAGAGCTATTAAGCTTATGACCTTGCTAGTCAACCACATAATGAGAGATTCAAATGAAGACAAGGGCAAGAGTGCCAATATCTCTAAGAATCAAAATGAAATGCAATGCAAAGATATACTTATGAATGAAGATGCAAGCTATGCAAGCTAAGCTATGAAAGGAAATATGCAAGTATTACAAAGCCTCCTAATTAAGCTAGATGAAGTAATCTTAAAGCATAAAGGAAACTAAACTAAATATGAAGCTATGAATGTCATGACAAATGAATCTAGAATGCAAGAAATGAAACTAGAATAGCATGTAGATGCAAAAGCCAAGAATGCTCCAAATCCTCAAAAGCTCCAAAGTGACCTAGAAAACATGCAGCATAACATTAGCATAAAAATATTGATATGTAAATGAGGAAGAGAGCTCTCCTTTTAAAGGAATTGAAAAGGAATGGACCATGGAGATCAAGAGGCAAAAGATTTAATCAAGGGCGGAGCTTGAAAGAAGAGCAATTCATGTCAACAAATATCCTCCAATGAGAAAATAAGAGTTGACTTTTGTGTCCATATGAGACAAAAAGTGCTTTTTCCCTTTTTATAAAATAGGAATAATGCTTTATTTGTGCAACTTAGGATAAGAGGAAAAGTGGGAGCTTTTTATTTAATAAAAGGGGAGGAAATTCATTTTAAATAAATAAAGACTTTAGGATAAAATGGTTAGCCCAAGGCAAATAATTGAAAATGATAAAATAGGATTTGATCAAGGAAATTGATATAATTGATAAAATGTTGATTTTTGAAAATATTGATTCAGGGATTTGATAAATTGCTGAATGGGGACCCAAAGTCTAGGTGACCATTTTAGGGTGCATACACATATAAATTTGTTAATCACTCGTACGTTTATGAACTCTCGATGCATTAATTTATACATGTTTTACATATTTTTGCAAGTCAAACACCACAAGGCTATGTTTTGCAATAGTCATAAATTTCACATCAAAAAGTTGGATGACACAAAGAAAACTTGTGATTTTGGGATAAGTGCAGTCTTTTAGGTGACTAATATTTCATCTAGAAATGACTTACATCCTCGAGAGTTTGAAAATCGATACTATGACATTTTAGATGATATACTTGAGTGTGACTTTAATTCCTTCATATTATTTTTCTTCATCGTTAGATGGTATATGCTACAACTTAATCAAAATGATCCTGATAGAACTGTTATTGAATATGACAATCGATTTCCAATGATTAATACAAGGTGGTTTGAGCCAGTTGGAGATGAACCCTATGTTCTTCCAAGCCAATGTGAGCAGGTATTTTACTCAGAGGTCTACATAAATTAGGTTGGTCATTTATTGTTAGACATGATCCAAGAGGAAGGCCGATGAGGTATAATGCGATGGAAGAAGAAGATTGCGAACAACTAGAAGATGATGTAGATGATGATCACGAACAACAGTTAGTTGATGATGTTCCTGATGCAACTTTTATTGAAGAAGAAGAAGATGATGACGATGATGATGCTACTGATGATGATGATGATGATGATGATGATGATGATGATGATGATTGTGCTGATGCTGATGATGATGATGATGATGAAGATGATGACAATGATGGTGGTGGTGATGATGTCGACATCAACGATGATCATGGAGATTAGTTGGATGAAGAAGAAGATGAATGACATGAATGAAATGTACAGTTACGTGATCACTGCTTAATCTATTTAATATTGATTTCTTGATAGAAATGTGCATTTATGCAATCACTGCTTAATTTAATTAATTCGTGATGTACTTACTATGGGATGCTTATGGTTTTTAATGTACTTACTATCTAGTTTTGAGTATATGTATCATGAATTTTTTAGCTAACATTAGATAATTGAATTACATATGTAGGTACTCAGACTCCTTCACGAGCATCCCACACAGTCTCATGGATCGACAGGTATAAGTCAATACACCGTATAGAGATGAACGTATTTCACAATTTGCAAAATATCTCACATTACTTGCTATCTCTCTCATTTGATGGAGTGCAGGTAGCAGAAAATAGGTATTTTTCAGATGTGTCTTCCTCGAGCAAAAAAAGTGAGTCATTTAGTATGTCTAAATTAGGAAGATCAACTAGAGGTCAAAAGACTAGAAGGAAATTCAATAAACGCATGAAATTTTTCCTTGCTCAAGAGGGGTCATTTTATTATGATGATGAGAGCAAAGGTGACATCGAGGTTCCCTCTAGGTACCAAAATCTATAGAAACAATGGGTCCCCAAAGAACTTCCTCCAATAAACACTGATTTTGGGGTTAAAGACAAGATATATCGTATTGCACCATCGTCAATACATGGTTTGGGCCTATTTTCCATGGATGGCATAAAGGTCTCTTACAACAAAGTTGTTGAATTGATGGAGTATGTTGGACCTTGTTATGATTACAAAAGTTGGATGCGAATTGTTCAATATAAAAAAAAGCATGCGTAGGTATGCACTCTCGGCAAATTATATTCAACAAAAAGACAATGAGCAAAGTAAAAGTGTGGCTATATACATTAACAGAAGGCCAAAATCATTAGGGAATATTATAGGTTTTATAAATAGCACACGACCTCTGTCAACTATTAAGCAACCCAATTGCATATTTAAGGCGTGCGAGGGAAATCATGTATTTGTATGTGTGATAAAATCAATAAGTGCAGGGGAAGAGCTACTTATTGATTACAATTTGAATCGCATAGATACAAACAATGTCACTATCATTAGGGTGCAGGTACATACTATGTACCAATAAATAATTGAGTTTTTTTGCCAACCACATTCTCCATCATCATCGTCTAATGAAATTTATTAATGTAGTCCTTTCTAATTATTGGTTAACTTTAAATAATAACACAGGACCACAATATGGAGCAACCACGTAGAGGGGACAATGATGATCATGCATGCACTTCTTCCCAGCAGGTAAACCTCTTTGTTATTGTACTACAAATTAGATAGAAGCAAAATGTTAAATAATGTTTTTTATTATATTCTTTTCATCACTATTTTAGATTAATTCTAATAGTGTTAGTAATATTGTTGTCACAGAGAGGTGTTCAGCAGAGAAAGGGAAAGGAACCCGCAGTCCTTGAAGAGGAGTCCTTTGACGAGGACCTAGTTGTTGATTTGGCTAGTTGTGATGAGCCGGCCTCTGCATTTAAAATATGCCTCCACAAAATTAGAAAAAGATTGGTTGAATTGGCATCTATATTCCCTCCCACTCTTGAGTCACAAAAGAGGGAAACTAAATTGATGCACCTATCTCAAAATTACAGAGTAAGTATTAATGTAATTTTTAATTATAACAAAAGTTTAATACTACTTTTTATGTTATAGTAGTCTTTTATGTCATTAAAAAATAAGTGGATGTGTTACTTTTACAACTTTTTTTGCGTAATTTTGATCCTCATGGCCATGATGAGGGTACTGTAGCTAGTTCAGGTAGATCACATGTTGGACTATATTTTTTTTTACTCTCTAACAATATTTTCCATGCTAATCACTAGTTTTATTATGCTTTAACAATTTTATTCTTCAGCACATGTCAATGATCATTTACTATCGTTGCCTCATATGATGGCAGGCTCAAATGTACTGCGTCCTACAATGTCGGCAACACAGCATGGCAACAGATGCCATGGCACCACCTACTTGTACAAAGATTTTATTTTCTCTATCATTATATATATGTTTATTTCCCTTGAAGTGTTCTTTCTTAGGGCCATTTCATAATGGATTCAATTTATACAACAGAGGATGCAACACTTGATGGTGATTTTCTTGGATTTACTAGTATTCCTAGTATGGAAATGGTGAAGGATTGCATATTTCTTGTGAGTGAAGAAGAAGGAGTTCCCTTGAAAATAGAAAAACTTCTAGGTATTTTAAAGATTGGACCTTTCTTTTACTATACAATCATATGTTAATCACTCCTTGCATTCAATATGAGAAGCTTACATCTATTGTATTCTTATTTTATACTATTATATCCTTCGACTAATGATCCCATGATTATTTTGTAGGGAATGATGTTTTTCATAGTAAACTTAATGACGAGTGTTTGCAGATATTTGGGCCCACCATCTGTACAGGGTGGAACATCATATCTGAACTAAAACCCCAATCCACTATTTTGATTTCATATCATTGCTAGGATAGTTATCATTACATCCATTTTTGAATCTAACATTGTTTTCTTTCTTAAAAGGTAGAAAACCCAAAATCAAAAGTTAAAGGATGATCTTGTAGAGAGTATGACAAACTTTTTTGGACTTGTGCATTTGATAAGGGTAAGCTCCTTCAAAGAGCTGGGTTATGTTTGAGGTATATTAGGGACTAGTATAGGTGTACATTAACCAAAAAACTGAATTACCACCACCCCCCTTGCATTCTTGATAAAGAGTGGAAATCTCTTATTCTGGATGCGAATGAGAAAACTAAAATTAAAAAAGGAAATACACAACTAGAGAACAAAAGAAGGTATGTGATACTGTTAAGAATGTAATTATCTACTAAATACTCTTCATATTTATATGAACTAACATATTTCAATCTCTTCATAGATTGCCTAACACATCAAAGGCAACAAAAGCAAGACTACAAAAGCACGGGAAACACAAGCGAGGCTCTAGCGGTTATTCAAAACTTGCTGCACGAGTTGTAAGTGTTAATATTGTTAGAATTGAATGAGGAAAAATACAATTTGTAGATGGCTTTTACCAGTGGAAATAATTCTTTGATCTTTATAATATTTATTTATAATTTAAAATCTTTTTTTGTTTTGATGAAACAATAAAATAAAATTTGATGATACCAAGCAAAAATGTAGGGCACAGAGTTCAATGTATGTCTCATAGAAGAGGACAAGAGAATTGGCTTCCAACAAGGCTATAAAGCTGTGGCAGAAAGAATAAGAAGTGCACAAGGTTCTACTGATGGATCCATCACGATAAGTAAGCTAAATAGTTGATATTTCAAATTTAATTATTTACCAATTAGTTTATTTGATGTTAAGTTCCAACATAAAGTGAGTAAATTTGTTTTAAGTAAGAAAACAATGATAACATGAATGCGTATGAAATTAAAATGCAACTGTCGATTCTTGCCGTACACAACCTGTGCGTGTTGATGACAATGAGGATGTGCACGAGTGTAATACAAGTAAACATCTTAAATTTATTGGTGTAGTAATACAAATTTAATTGCAATTGGTGTTTGGATTAATGTAATAATTTGTATTGCAGCTGTAGAGAGTGTAGAAGCCGCTGTTAATGAGCATGTTGAGGTTGAGGCCGAGGCCAGACAAACTGACCTCGATGTTGATGACGTGACTAGATCAGGTAAAGAGCTATACGATTATGGCCTGTAAACTACTGAAATACTTTAAAATGTTTTTAATATTTTTAATTATAATAAAATGTTTTTAATTTAACCCTTTTATATGTTATTACAGATGACCCCCCTTTGCATCAATAGAGAACTAGGCGTGCATTGAGATCTAATGAGAGGGTAGATGATCATCATAATGATATCGATACTTCTCTTAATGATTACATCTTAAAAACTAGAAATCAAAAGAAAAAAAAGAAATGATTGTCATTTATGCACCTTAATTGATAATGACTGATTTTTATATGCCAATGAATTTAATTATGTGGTATTGAATGTTCATAAATTTTATAATGTGTTAATGAATGTTATCATGTGATAATTAATGAATGTCACATTTTATTAATGTGTGAATGAATGTTATCGTGTGATAATTAATGAATGTTACATTTTATTAATGGATGAAATAATGAATGAATGTTAGATGTTAACGGGGAATTTAGAGTGATGTTAGGGGGAGGGGGGGTTGGTGGGGCCAAATGAGCTTCCACCTTCATGTGGTTGGCCTTGTTTAGTACAAAATATAAAACTATTCTCGAAACAAAGTGAAGCTCAATAAGTTTGTTCCTTATATAGGGTCTCAAGTGTAGCTTTTATCCCACTCTCAACATTGCAAGGCTTCAAGTGGTGTTCTGATATTGGTTTCTCCATCTCCCATCGACATCTTGTCTTTCTCCTAAGAACTCTCACTGAGCTCTGATACATGGATGAGCAGAAGACGTCCCTTATAGGATACACATATATAATATGGTAGATCTGGGGAACAAATATACTACAACATAGAATGAGTCAACTTGAATCTATAGTTTCTTCATTCACAATGAAAATTCAAATTACAAGCCATATTTTAGATTTAATATTCATATTCATCTTCATCATGATCATAGCCATCACGGTCAACATTTGGTTCAACTTCATTTGAACCACACTCCATGTCGGGTACCATTATAAGGCATGGAGTGTGGTCATACCCATGTTACCATAATAATGAGTTAGCCTATAAAATTATGAATAAAATACCTCATGTATCATATTTATAATACTGCAGGTGCACCTGGGATTGGCCCAGGTACCCAAGTTCCTACCAAAGGAACCCAAGTCGAACCTAGAGGAGAACAAAAGTAGAATCGGAACCCAGCCTCAAACAAAGAACCAGATAACTTGGCTTTTTTCTAATTCAAGTTTATTTATGAATTCTTCTCCAATTCCAACCTGATTATTCCATATTTTGTTTTCCAATTTTCCTTCTTCCTCACTCCAAATTATGTTATGTTGTTATTTCCTTTTACTAATTGTGCTATTTCAAGGATCACCACCCATGACTTGGTTAAGATGACGAATGCTGTCAATGCCTTTATTACCAAGGAATCACCACCCACCATTAATGAATATTAATGATCATTGTTTATTAAGGGTAATCGCTATTTGTGTATGCTGATCACCCAAGTCTTTGGTTGTGATTTGCATGCTGTGAGGTTTGTTAGAAGTGGTGGTATGACATCCTGGTTGGATTATAACATATTGACGCTTACACCATGAAGAAGACAAATGATTAAATAGAAAGAGAGGACCAACTGAACCATCTTGTGGTCAGTCTATATCACATTGAGAAACAACGACAAGACTCGAGAATCAAAACAATCAAAATTTTCTTCAATACCATGAATGATCAAAAAAATTCCATCAAAAAACAAAACACTAATCTATATTATCATTAAGCCATAAAATATGTCTTTAAAGTTTAGAAGCATCACAAAAACTTTCAAGAAACATAGTACTATCCAAAATGAATACCCTCCAAATGATTATGATTATGTTGATGTTGATGTCTATAATTTATGTCTAATGATTATGATGATGTTGATATTGATGTCTATAATTTATTTCACTTATTGATGCTTGCCTAGATTGAATTTTGAATTGCCAGCCTGGAGAACACTTTCAAAGTTTAGGGTTTGTTCTACATGATACTCTTAGTTACAACTCAAATGCAACTCAACATATTTTTGATGCTTGGCAACCCACTACAGAAACTCATCCGCAGGTGAAATCTAATGCTGTGAATCTTGGCATTGTTAATGTTATTACTTTTCCTCATGTTTCATATTTGTGAAAATGTTTCTTGGCACTATCTTCTTTTTCAACTGCTATATTTGCAGCTTTTTAGATCATTAACTTAAGCATTACATGTCTTTGTTCAAAGTTTATTCTAACACTATATTATATCTTATTCTTATTACAATGTTCTTTGTTGTTGGGCAGGAGGTCAATCTTCATTATCTTTATTATGGGGGACAGTGAAGATTTCTCTGACAAATAGCAGGTCTTCTTTAGTATCTTATAATTGTATGGTGAAAATGTGATCACACTTCTATGAATCATTACATTCAAGGATACTCAAGAATGAGGCCTCAAATAGTGATCCATAGCTCTCTATGCATGAAGTTGCAAGATAATTGTAAGATTTCTCTCAACTAGAGCTATTAAGCTAATGACCTTGCTAGTCAACCACACAATGAGAGATTCAAGTTTGAAGACAAGGGCAACAATGCCAATATCCCCAAATAGAATCAAAATGAAATGCAATGCAAGTAAACTAAGAATGAAGATGCAAGCTAAGCTAAATGATAACAATGCAATGCTTGAAAGGAAATCTAATCTATGAAAGGAAAGAACAAGTGTTACAAATCCTTCCTATTAAGCTATGTGAGATTAATCTATTGCATAAAGGAAATCTATACTAAGAATGCCATGATTATGTAACTATGAAAGAAAACTAAATGAAATGCAACAACAATGTCTTCAAAGCTTGAATGCAAGAATGTCTTCAAAGAGCTCCAAATGACCTAGAAAACCTGTAGCATAACATTAGCATAAAACATGAATGGATATCTATATCTCTCTAAAAAATGAGAAAGAGAGCTCTCCTTTTATAGGAAATAAAAAGGAATGGACCATGGAGATTAAGAGGCAAAAGACTTAATCAATGGTGGAGCATCAAAGAAGAGAAATCCATGTGCACAAATATCCTCCAATGAGAAAATAAGAGTTGACTTTTGTGTCCATATGAGACAAAATGTGCTTTTTCTCCCTTTTTTATAAAATAAGAATAATGCTTTATTTGTGCAACTTAGGATAAGAGGAAAAGGTGGGGCTTTTTATTTATTAAAAGGGGAGGAAATATTCCTTTTGAATAATAAAAACTTTAGGATAAAATGGTTAGCCCAAGGCAAATAATCAAAAATGATAAAATAGGACTTGATCAAAGAAATTGATATTATTGATAAAATGCTGATTTTTGAAAATATTGATTCAGGGATTTGATAAATTGCAAGAATGGGGCCCAAAGTCTAGGCGACCATTTTAGGGTGCATACATTTGCCCCTCTTTGACTAATGTGTGATCATTTTGGGAACACATGCAGTCAAAGAAGAATTGAAATGTGAGATCGATTTGGGATCACAAAACAACCCAGATGTGTGTTCATTTTGGGAACACATCAGGACAAGCATAAACATGAGCTAGAAGACAAGACCAACACCATCGCTACTAGGTGAAAATCAAGCCTTAGAAAAAAATATCATCATCGCTACTAGGCAATAATCAAGTTTGAAAAATTGAAAAACAAAATCACCATCGTCGCTGCTAGGTGATAATCAAGTCTCCAAATAAAAATCTCAAGCTGAGATGAATGATAAAGTTAAATCAAAGATTAAAGCCGGTAGGTACTACCCCCTTGGAATCAAAATCAAAATCAGGTAGAGGAGAAGCAAGAAATTGATAAACTTGATCAAACCACTAGAAATCATAATCAAAGATGAAGCATGATAGGATAACCATCTAGCAGTGAAAACATGCCCCAGGTTGACTAGGTTTGACTGGGAAAGATATAGGATATGAAGTAAGTCAAATCTTAGAGAAATGAAGTGAGTGAAAATGAATGATAGACTAGGAGTTTGAAAGAGATGGGGGTGAAGAAATGAAGATTCCCCAAGAAAGATCGAAGGATCAGGCCTCAAATGGTTAGCCAACTACGTAGATGAGGGTGAAATTTTGAAATGTGATTTTGACTATCAAGACTAATTTAGATTTCTATTTCAAGTCCAAAAATAGATCCAGGACATCAAAATTAGGTAGGGGTGCAATTTTTGCGCAATTCTGAGGTATTTGAAAATTAGGTCAAAATGCTATAGACATGATCCAGAAAAGGGAAGATGAGCGCAGTTGACCGACGAGTCCATGTGAGATGAAAAGGAGAGCTCTCTCCATATGCAAGGTGCAAAACTAATCTAACATGACCCTAAAAATGCAAGCTACTATGAAAAGTGGTTGACTTGCAAGGTCACAATGCTTATAGACATCTAATTATCATCATCAAGCATTATTGGTAGTGTCATAAGATCATACAATACACACTGGTATAACTATGGGTATATGAATATGATCTATATCAGATAGGAATGTGGGAATCCCACCTAGGCACCAAAGACATGTAGGTCAAGATGACTAGCGCAATGAGATTACCTAAGTTTACTATAGTGAGATTATGCTTGCATCAGGACATAAGAAGGTCAAGATGGCTATAAGCATGCACTCGTGAAACAGTCAAGGATAATACCTTGTCAATCCCTAGTGTCAAGTAAGACCGACATAAATGCTCATGATAGTTAGGATCAATGAAATATACCCACAAGCAGATAAAGAAATAAAACATGTTCTCATACCCTCAGTCTTCTAGCTATGCATCATCGAAAACTTCTCAGGGAGAGACCACTCATCAAAGAAATCCTCATAGACAGCACACAAAGAAAAATAGAGTCAACATACCTCAATTGAGTTGATTGTTTAAGTGCGTGTGTGTTGGTCATAGAGTCAAAATTTGAGCATCAAATAGGTTAATGGGTGATATCACATCATACTTAGACTGGTAGGTAAGACATCTGATAAGTGTTGAGAAACACTCGATGCTAGGGTAGTGTTGAAAAACACTGTTTGGGGTGGTGTTGAAAAACACCTGCTTGTGAAATGCCCCAAGAGACAAACGCACCTAAAGGACCTATGCTAATAGGTATTCCCCCTAGATGAAGACAAAGACCAATTCCAAACCAAGGCAACAAGGTCAAGGCATGATGGAGAATGGCTAAGTGTCGAGGACGCATGCTAAAAGACAAGGGTGCAAAGGCCTCAAGTAGCGCCTGTTTCCAGGTTTTCACCACTTGGAAGACTTTTTCATTTTTTCAATTTTTTTAATTTTTTTTGTATTTTTGCTACCAAGGTGCTTGTTTCTAGGTTTTCACCAAGGCACTTTTTCTATTTTTTAAAATTTTTTACATTTTTTTATTTTTTTTTGGTATTTTTTCAGGACTTTATATGCTTTTTAGGATTTTTTCAGCATCATATATGAATTTTTTTGGAATTTTTTTAGGATCCATAAATATGTACAAAGGATGCCCCCAGATAGAATAGGCATCATGGATAGAACTTCTTGAGGTGCCAAACATTAATAGGATCAGGGAGCTGTTCCCCCTATTCATCAGATAGCAAGTCAGCACCTGTCCCAAAAGCAACAGTAATAATATATGGTCCAAGCCAATTAGGTTCAAATTTTCCCCTTTGTTCGCAATGTTGTTGGTTCTTAGGATTCTCACGCAGGACAAGATCTCCTACTTGAAATTCTCTAGGGAGAACCTTCTTGTTAAATGCTTTGGACATATGCTTTTGGTAGACTCTCATGTGATCAAAAGATGCTCTTCATTTCTAATCAAGAAGTTCCAATTCTTGCAATCTCATGGCATGGTAATTGTCATCTATAATCAAACCTTTAAGGGAGACTCGAAGTGAAGGAATCTCAACTTCTAAAGGTAATACTATGTCAGCACCATAAGTGAGGGCAAAAGGAGTAGCCCCTATGGGAGTACAAATACTCATTTTGTAAGCCCATAAGGCTAGATTGATCTGTAAGTGCCAGTCTCTACCATTCTTGTGAACTGTTCTATGGAGAATTTTAAGAATGGTTTTATTAGAGGCCTCTGCTTGTCCATTTCCTTGTGGGAAGTAAATGGAGGACCAATGTTGCTTTATCTTGAATTTCTTGCAGAGGTGTGTAAGGTCCTTGTTTTTGAACTGACCTCCATTGTCAGTGATTATCTCAGAAGGTATCCCAAACTGACAAATGATGTGATTCAATATGAACAAAGAGATTGTCTTTCCTAAAGCAACAGATAGTGGAATGACTTCTACCCATTTGGTAAAGTAGTTAGTAGCAGTAATTATGAATTTATGTCCACCTGATGAGTTGGGATGAATCTTCCCAACAAGGTCAAAGGCCCAACGCTAAAATGGCCAATGAGAAATAGAAGGAATAAGCTCCCTACCTAGAGCATGAATCAGGTTTCCATGTTTCTGACATTTTTCACAAGACTTGGCAAAAGCTATAGCATCCATCTGCATTGTGGGCCAATAATACCCCGCCCTAAGCAACCTTCAAGCCATGGAAAGACCATTAGAATGTTCTCCACAAATGCCCTCATGGATGTCAATTAACACTTGGTCAGACTCATCCTTTTCCAAGAACCTAAGAAGTGTCCCAAATAAACCCCTCCTATATAGATCACCAGAGATAAGGGTATGGTGAGAGGCATTACAGACAAGGTTTCTTCATTCAGATCAGTTAAATGATTTGGGAATGATGCCATCACGAAGGTATGAATAGATAGCACCATAAGGGGAAGACTCATGAGTGACCAAGGTACAAATGACATGGATTTTAGAGGAGTCAAAGATGGGATGATGTAGCTCTTCCACCAAGAATTCAAATCTTGATTTGTGTTGTTCCAACTGAAGGAGTGAAGCTAATGTAGCCATAGCATCTACAGCCTTGTTTTCTGCTCTAGGGATTTGTTGAAATGTTACAAATGTGAAATAGCATTGCAATGAATCAACCATCTTTTTGTAAGGTATCAGCTTATCATCCTTAGTTTGGTATTCTTCATTTACCTAGTTGATAATTAATTGCAAATCCCCAAAGACATGCAGCTTTGTGATTCCCCATTCTATGGCCATTTTCAATCCATTGGTTAAGGTCTCATATTCAGCAATGTTGTTTGTGCATGGGAACAATAATTTATAGGACTTGGGAATAGTACACCCATGAGGGGAAACAAACAACACTCCAACTCCTGATCCATTTTGCATATTTGAACTATCAAAGAACATTTTCCAGGTACGCATGGTCATGTACATGATATGCTCATCTGGAAACTCAACTTTCATTGGTGCTTTGTCTCAGATTGGAAAATCAGCCAATTGGTTTGCAATGGCCTGTCCTTTTATAGCCTTACGCTCAACATACTCTATGTCAAATTATGAAAGAATCATCATCCATTTAGCAAGTCTACCTGCGAGGGCGGCCTTACCAAGCAAGTACTTAAGAGGATCAATTTTTTCAATGAGATGTATAGTATGGGCAAGCATGTAGTGTCACAAGTTTTGGGAAGAAAACACCACTGCAAGACAAGACTTTTCAATACTATTATAATTGATCTCATAAGATACTAGAGTACGACTAATGTAGTAGATGGCTCTTTCCTTCCTAGTATCATCAAGTTGAGCCAACAATGCCCCCAAGAAAGATTCTATTGCTGAGATATACAAAATCAATGGTTTTCCTGGGATAGGAGGCATCAAAATTGGAGGATTAGCCAAGTATTGTTTTATTTGATCTAAGCTCTTTTGGTAATCCTCATTCCAAGCACATGTGGCTCCCTTATGTAGTGTCTTGTTGAATGGTTGTGCTCTATCTGCAAGCTATGAAATAAACCTTCGTATGGATTGGAGTCATCCTTGAAGACTTCTCATTGGACTAATGTTCTTAGGAGGTAGCATATCTAATATGGCTTGAACCTTTTCAAGATCCACCTCTATTCCTTTGGCTGAAATTATGAATCCTAGAAGTTTACCTGAGGTAACCCCGAATGCACACTTTTTGGGATTCAATCTTAACTGAAACTGCTCATTCAATCTAGAATTACTTCCAAATCTTGTAGGTGTGTACCCCTTTGCTTAGACTTGTCCAAGGTGTCATCCACATAATCCTCCATGTTTTTATGCATCATATCATGAAATATTGTGGTCATAGCTCTTTGGTATGTGGCTCCTGCATTTTTTAATCCAAATGGCATGACGTTCCAACAATAGGTTCCCCATGCACATGTGAATGCTATCTTTTCTTGATCCTCAGGAGCTATTTTTATTTGGTTATAACTAGAAAAACCATCCATTAAAGAATATATCTCATAGCCCGCACTCATATCTACTATCATGTCTATGTTAGGGAGTGGAAAGTCATCCTTTGGGCAAGCTTTTTTAAGATCTCTGAAGTCTGTGCATACACGAATGGACCCATCATGCTTTGAAACTAGAACAATATTTGAGATCCACTCAGCATAGTTGATAGCTCTAATAAATCCTAATCCTAAGAGCTTTTCTAATTTGGCCTTAACAAGGAGAGCTATGTGAGGGTGCATTTTCCTCAACTTCTATTTTACTGGTTTAATTCCTAGAGCTATAGATAAGTGATGCATAATAAGATTAGTGTCAAGCCCTGGCATGTCTGAATATGTCCAAGCAAAATTGATTTTCTTCTTTTGTAAGAACTTTGTGTATGCCTCTTTTTCTTGCACTAACAGAGACTAAGCTAGATGAATCACTTGTGGAGCCTCTTCTATATTCAAATTTACTGGTTGTGTAGGCTCAATAAGAACTGATGACCTATCTTGGAAATAACTCGGCAGGTTATTAAGCACCCCATCCTTAGGTGCCTCAAAGAGGTTTTCACCTTCGGATATGTCCTTTCTTTTTACTTTTTTGGGTTCTGACACCGCCACATAGTGGTTTTCGCCATCAGAACCATTTCTCTTTTTTTTCTTTTCTTTTATTTTGTGACTGAGGTACTTAATATCTGGCTTCATCATACTTGTTGTAGGTTCACTGGTGGAAGAGACTACGGGTTCGAGAGCATTCAAGTAGCAGGCTATCTCATAGTCATTGTGAAAAGTGAGGAGCTAAGGCTCTTGACAAAGTTGTGACCAATCAATCAAATGATGGTTTACAAGGGGGAGGTCAATGACCGGTTCAACATTATTGATATGAAAGGTAGTATCCCTGGTCATTGCATGGTTAGGATCTATCAAGTCTCCCTCTAAGATACCTGAATTAAGACTCATCCTACCAAATGAAGCATCATCCACTAAGGAAATTTGAGGAGTCCAATCCTCTAGTCCTACACTAGGTTCATTGGTCACATCGGGTTGAGTACTATAGGTATGAACAACATCCATGTCTAAATCAACTATTCCATCTGAAAGAGAGTCCCATTCGAACTCATGTGAGTCTATCTCTAAATCAATATTTGGGCCTCGTGATGTAGAAGCCTCAAGGTTGGGAAGGATCTCCCCTTCTCTAGCACTAGCATTGTTACCATCCATCGTAGCTAGGATAGAAACACTTTCCATTGTCAATCTAGCATTCATATAGTCACTATCTATCGCAACTAGGATAGGAGGACTGTCAATTGTCAAATCTTTTGAATCTCCCCAAAGGAGAGCTGTTGAAGGTACCCAATCATGAGACATGTCTTGTTGGTTTTGGAGATTAGGTTTATAATCTAAGTCATTGTCACTATCCATCACAGCTAGGATAGGACCACTTGTGTTCTTTCCATTATCAAACCCTAGGCCAACTGTTGACTTAGTCCTAAAACCAAAAAGAGCATGATTGAGTGGTTTGGCCTTGGCATCTAACATGTGACTGAGAGGGCCATGACCTGGATAGCCCATGTTGGTGACCAATGTGTATCCTCTCCCATAAGTCTTAGAAGATGGAGAAAATCTTTCATTATATAGGTACTTTTCTTCTCTATATATCCAATCTCTGACAACCACCTCTTCTATTTCACCCTGAATAGGTACCGAAGATTCTATAAAAGTATCGAACAAAGTCATGGCTGAAGACGAGGGACGCATCTCTTGTGACAGTTTACCATAGGACCTAGGTGAAATTGGTAATTTTGTAAAGGAGTCAATTTGGTATCCTCCCATACCAAGGTCTATGGACTTGAATTTATCCTTACATTGTTCAAGAGCTGTCCCAAAATTATTTTCTTCTCTATTTAAGGGAACATGGGCCCTTGCAAAAATGGTATTAATAGATAAGGTACTATCACCTAGTATGCAAACTTCTACGCCATTGTATGGAAACTTGAAACATTGGTGATAGGTAGACGATACTGCTTGCATGTTGTGAATCCATGGTCTACCTAGTAGGATGTTGTATGCTAGAGGACTAGCATCAATGATTTGAAACAAAGTGTCCTTTTCAACAGGACCAATTCTGACTGGAAGAATAGCTAACCCCTTAGAACTTCTCTCAGCCTCATCATAGGATTTGATAGTAATTTTCTTCCTGGTATCAATGGCATGCTCTGAGTAACCTAGGTTTTTCAAAAGACTTAGAGAACAAATATTGAGCCCAGCACCCCCATCTATCAACACACACCTAACATGGGTTTTATGGATCACAACCTCAATGTGAAGGGCAAGATTGTGTGGATGGCTCAAGGCTTTATCATCTTCTTCAAAAAATGTAAGGTAATGTGGGTTAGCAAGGTGGTTGACCATGTTCTAGAATTGGTCAACATCTATATTATTAGGGACATTTGCTACACGCAAAGTGTCCTCAAGGACACGCTTGTGTCTAGGAGACAATTCTAAGAGCTCAAAAATAGAAATTTGTGCTGGCGTTCACTGTAACTGATCAACAAGAATGTAACTTATATCAGGACCAACTGCAAATTTAGGAGGAACACTTTTGGACACTGGTTGCTTAGATTTGCTAGAATTAGGACCTCTAATGATAATAGGACCTTGAGATTGACCCCTAGTAACAACATTGAGAGGTTGAGATGACCTTCGAGATTGAGGACCTCTAAGCACGACAACGGGTCCTTCATCAAATATTGGAGGTGAGTTTACCTCATAGTCATAGGGATCATTCCCTCTCATCATGTTGACATCATTGTTCACAACTTCAAGCATATTAATGACATTTTCTGCAGCTGTATAGGTATAATTGATTATGGCCTTGCCATTCTTGTTTGTAGAAGTCTCCCCCTTCTCATACTTAGGCAAGGGCTCCTTGAAGGCCTTGTGATCTGCATTTGTGGTCAATCCATCAACTTGTAATATCCCATTCTTAATAAGGTCTTGAACAAGATGTTTGATTTTAAAACAACCTTCAATGTCATGTCCAATCCCATTGTGGTATACACAGTAAGCTTTCTCACTCCACCAATAAGGTTTAGGATCTGGTATGCGAAACTTTGAAGGATCATGAGGTTGCACCAAATTATGAGCAATCAAGGTCTTAAAAATATCTACATAAGAGTCCCCAAGTTTAGTGAATTGCCTCTTTCCTGACTTAGATTTATTGTGATACTTGGGCTTGTGCTCTTATTGATCTAAGGATGTCTACAGCTTCATAGCTTGAACTGCATTAGATAAATTAAGAACTCCTTGTTCCTTAGGTTGTGGAGAGTCAACAACTCCCTCATTGACTACGTGCTTATTTTTTTTCCAATATGAGTTCTTTTTGTCCTTATTGTTGTTGTTATTGTTTTGGCCATTGTTGTTGTTACTTTGTTTGGCCAAAATACCTTGTTCTTTTAAAACATCCTTGATGCAACATGCAGTTTCTACCATAGTGTCAAAAGAATTAAAGACAATTTTTTCTAACTTCAAATCTTAATTCTGGCACTAGATTGCTCACAATTATGTCAATCCTTTCTTCTTCAGGGATGGTCCTAGAATATTTGGAGCATAATCATCTCCACCTTTGTAAAAATGTCACAAAGGGTTCCCCTTGATTCTGTTTTAATTTACACAAATCAAGCATGGCGACTGACCTTGATAAATTATATGCAAAATGCTGCACAAACCTTTGGACAAGTTCTTTGAATGTTTTAATAGGAGGGGTAATGTTTTTAAACCACTCCATAGCTTGGCCTTTAAGGCTCCTTGGGAATAATCTCATAAGGTAGGAGTCCTCATGATGAAATTCAAAGCTCATGATGTAGAACTATCGTACATGGTCATGGGGGTCACCACTACCATCATATTTGTCATATGTGGGGATTTCAACCTTCCTAGGAAAATCTACCATAACCACACTTTTCTCAATGGGATTAGGACATATAGAATCCAAGTTGAAGGAACTCTTAGGAGCCATCATTTTTTCCATAGTCTTTTGCATCTACTTAATCACCTCATCAATTGAAGGGTTTTGGTTCTTAATTTTTTGGTCCACATCAAAGTTGTATGGGACTTTCGCACCCTTATTGATTAGACTTTCTAAGAACTGATCCTTATTTTTCTCCACATACTTCTCCACATACTATTGGAAGGATGGTTCTTGTTGCATTGTCATGAAATCAATAGTGTCAAAGTTGGCATTACTTCCTCCATGTTGAGAGCCATGATGAGCTCGTTGGGAGGGTTGTCTTGAATGTTTAGGAGATGGTTGTCTCCTATGATGGTTATACCAAGAAGTCCTTCTTCCTCTAGGACTAGGTGATCTTGATGGGGTCCTTGACCTTCTTCTCAGACTTGGTGAGGGAGTAGATGGTGGAGAGTTGGTTCCACTGTTGGTAGCCCTATTGTTGAATTGATCATGGAGTTGTTGCGCTAGGAGCCTATCTCATTCTTCTTGTGTGGCTCATCTCCTTATGTCTCATAAAGCTCATTCCTCATCCTCCAATTGTTTGAACCTTTCTTCTTTAGTAGCTTGTTCATCCAAGAAGGCTTGTTTATCTCTCTCAATGCACCTCAACCTGTCACTTGTGTATCATGAGGTGTCTCTAAGTGGAGAAGGTTGTCTTGAATGTCTAGATACATTAGCTAAATTGATATGAGTATCACCAGACTCATTGTTTTGGTCTTCATGTTGTGACCGTGTATCTAAGTGAGCTTGTCTATGATGTTTCTCAGCTTGTTGGTGAGCATCTAGATACCTTGTGTTGATAGGAGGTGATCCAGGTGGACTATCAGAAGAAGACCCAGTAGACATCGTGTGATCCCTATGTCATTGGAACATGTCATTAAGAGTTTGATTCATTGCTTCTCTTTGTTGTCTGGTGAAGGTGTAACTCATGTCCATATTTGATGAAAAAGGTGCTAAAGAGGAACTCAACCCATTAGGATTACTCTTTGGGTCAAAACTAACCTTAGACTCACTCTTAGGGGATCGATCGAAAATGGGTTCCTTTCCCTTTCGCTGTTGATGAGTCTTAACTAAGGGTAACTGATTAAAGGCAACTGGGGGTCATTTTCCTTGATTCACTTGGTACCTTGTTGTAACTGACATGAAAGAAAATGATTCTTGATGATAAGGTGACCTCTCGAAGTTTCAACACCAAACTAAGATAATTAAAGTTCTCTAATGTCCAAAAAGAGATGGAAAGATAGAAATTGCAAATGGCATTACCAACATTGTCAAAGAGGTGCTAAAATCAAAGGATCAATATCCTTGCACATTTGAACTAGGAGGATGGACTTAGCCAAATTGTATAATTGAAATTAAAATTTGGTGGAAATGATTTGGACAAAAAGAGTACTAGAATTCTCCAAGAATGTTACTAACAACTCTAGAGATATACTTTCTCAACAGGAATAATCCTCTAACTTGACAATTCTTCCCAAGGCAACTTTATAAATTGAATGACACTACCCCTAGAGGGCTAAAACATAAATTTAGAGTAAAGACATGCTTCCAACGGCAAGATAAGTTACCTTCCAAAAGACCCAGCCAACTAAAAGCAATTGCGAAATGACTGAAACCAGGTATACAGCAGAAAATTCTCAGGTGACACTTTCCAGGCTAACTAGGTGATACTGTTGCTAGTTTGTACGACACTTGACCAGAATTGTGTGAAATGTGCATTTTTTAGGTATGTTTGATCAAAATTTTCAGTCTGAGGGTTGATGTTTTGATTCCAATCACAATGACAACAGTAAATTGACAGGTTTGCAAATAGTATGGGATCAAACGTGTCTTCAAGCACTTGAAACAAGAGCGAAAGCAACCTTGCCAAGACAAACACTTGTGATATCAAAATAGAAAAACACCCTATGAATACTACCGATTGTTTGAATGTTTAAGAATGTTAACAATGGTATTACACAATCAAAGACACTTCAAGCAATTTCTATCCTAGAAAGTCAAGGCTCAAATACTTAACAACTTGGCCCACACTTGATGCTCCCTTGCCTCACACAAAGTGGTTGCCCATAATAGATATTGGCTTTGTCATGGAAGTGCCAAAGACACAACCAAAGGAACACTTTGGGGTGATCTGGGTTATTCCAATTGGATCAATCCTTGCACCAAGAAGCTAAGAGAAAAAATAGGGTGGCCTCTAACTATGGTTCTTAGTAAGGGCTTCCATTCATAGTACCCCTCTTGCTCCTCATAAAGGATTGGGATCTCATGGCCTCAAGAGTACCTTAAGCATTCTTTCTCAACACTTTCCTCATGGTCACAATCCCACAAGTACTCACATCAAGTGAAGATAAGCACTAAGTCTACCAAGGTTTTGTGTCCTCGATAGCCTTGAGTTTATAGTGGGTCAAAATAGCCGGCAAAAAGCTTATCCCCACTTGGGTCGTTCCTCTTGATTGCTCAAGAGTAGGCCTGCTAAAGGATTCTAACAATCTAAACAAAAATGGATCAACTTAAGAGATTCAAGGATATACTCCTTTATCTCAAAGCTTTCTCCCAAACACATCAAGCAAAGGTTCAATTACCCTCTTGCTTTCAAAATCCAAAGATGGGTCAAGATTTTTTGGTTCACCACAAGGGTGAAGAGCATACTTCTACCACCCAAGAATTCCTACAACAAGATATTAAGTGCCTATGAAATGAAACAACTAGTATATGCCACACTCAATACAGAAAGCAATTAAACAAACACTTGATTTGAGTTTTTATGCCTTGAGCAGCCCTATAAAAACCATTAGTAGCCCTTGTGCATTTGAAGCTTTGACATGCATTCTTTTAGAAAAATATTTCAAGCAAATGCACCTACAACCACAACTTGTTAGGCCAACAAGGTTAGAACAATCCAAAATCCAATTAGCTCTAAGCAATCAACTATCAAAAGTATTTAAAGCACTAAAGGTGGAATACTTAACTCACCAAGTAAATGTGAAGTGAGTCCAAAAAAAGTGGAACATTTAACTCTTCACACAAACTCAAAGCAAGTCAACACCTTAGAAAACTAATGAGATCAAGAAAGCATAAAATGGAGAAATTTTGTAGAACACTTAATGCTCTTTTCAAGTAGACCCCTCCCCTATGTATGAATGTTAACCTTGCATCCAAAGGGTGGAAATGAGGGGCGATTAGAAATAAGCGAGTCCAACACCCAATTTAGCTAACAAGCTCAATCAAAAGTACTCTTCAAGTGAGTGTGAAGTAAGTCCAAAAAAGTGGAACATTTAACTCCTCACACAAACTCAAGGCAAGTCCACACCTTAGAAAACTAATGAGATCAAGAAAGCATAAAAAGGGGGAAACTTTATGGAACACTTAACACTCTTTTCAAGTAGACCCCTCCCCTATGTATGAATGCTAAACTTGTATCCAAAGGGCGGTAATGAGGGGTGATTAGAAATAAGTGAGTCCAACAACCCAATTTAGCTAACAAGATCAATCAAAAGTACTCTAAAGTTGCTTATCAATACTACTCACAAATGAAAAAGGGTTGAATCAATGGAATATTTAACTTTCCAAGCAAACATAGAGTGAGTCCACAAAGTGGTGCATTTAACTCCCTATGTAAACAAGGAATGAATCTATGCCCCCAATCACTCAATGAGATATTTGATATTGGAAACCAAGAAGCATTCACTTACACAAACTTGTAAAAACAAATCTATGTTCTTTCATTCACCATTAAGAGCATAAAAGAGATGTGCCTATGAAAGCAAGTAAAAATTCAAGCCAAACACATGAGAGGTTCTTTTTAGATCCAAAATCTAAATGAAATCTGCAAATGCAAACTATCTAACTACAGTAAATGAAACTAGCAAACAGATTAATCTAAACTCGGCAAAAAAGGTCTAAAAAAACTCACTGTCAGGTACAGGCGATAGCAGAATGTGCACAGGCGACAACAAAATTTGCACAGGTGACCACAGAATGTGCACAGGCAACAAAAAAATGTGCACAGGTGACACCAAAATGTGCACAGGCGACACCAGAATGATAGGCAACACCAGAATGTACACAAGCACAAGCAAAATGTTCACAGGTGCAAGCAGAATGTGCATAGGCATGAACAGAATGCTCACAGGCGTGAACAGAATGTGCATAGGCAACACTAGAATGTGCAAAGGCAACAAAAAAATGCTCATAGGTGTGAACAGATTTGTCGTAAGCGGTGTTTCTCCTGTTTGCGCAAAATTGATGAAAAAGTGACGCTGAAAATATACAAAACTTGATAAAAATGCAAAAAATGAGGCTCAAAGCCCCACGATGGGTGCTAGAAATGTATGGTGAAAATGTGACCACACTTCTATGAATCATTACATTCAAGGATACTCAAGAATGAGGCCTCAAATAGTGATCCATAGCTCTCTATGCATGGAGTTGCAAGATAATTGTAAGATTGCTCTCAGCTAGAGCTATTAAGCTAATGACCTTGCTAGTCAACCACACAATGAGAGATTCAAGTTTGAAGACAAGGGAAACAATGCCAATATCCCCAAATAGAATCAAAATGAAATGCAATGCAAGTAAACTAAGAATGAAGATGCAAGCTAAGCTAAATGATAACAATGCAATGCTTGAAAGGAAATCTAATCTATGAAAGGAAAGAACAAGTGTTACAAATCCTTCCTATTAAGCTATGTGAGATTAATCTATTGCATAAAGGAAATCTATACTAAGAATGCCATGATTATGCAACTATGAAAGCAAACTAAATGAAATGCAATAACAATATCTTCAAAGCTTGAATGCAAGAATGTCTTCAAAGAGCTCCAAATGACCTAGAAAACCTGCAGCATAACATTAACATAAAACATGAATGGATATCTATATCTCTCTAAAAAATGAGAAAGAGAGCTCTCTTTTTATAGGAAATAAAAAGGAATGGACCATGGAGATTAAGAGGCAAAAGACTTAATCAATGGTGGAGCATCAAAGAAGAGCAATCCATGTGCACTAATATCCTCCAATGAGAAAATAAGAATTGACTTTTGTGTCCATGAGACAAAAAATAATTTTTCTTCTTTTTTTTATAAAAATAAGAATAATGCTTTATTTGTGCAACTTAGGATAAGAGGAAAAGGTGGGGCTTTTTATTTATTAAAAAAGGAAGAAATATTCCTTTTGAATAAATGAAAACTTTAGGATAAAATGGTTAGCCCAAGGCAAATAATCAAAAATGATAAAATAGGACTTGATCAAAGAAATTGATATTATTGATAAAATGCTGATTTTTGAAAATATTGATTCAGGGATTTGATAAATTGCAAGAATGGGGCCCAAAGTCTAGGCGACCATTTTAGGGTGCATACAATAATAACATGCTAAATTGATAAAGGTGTTATGGGCATTTAATCTGCAATTAATAATAGACTAAGCATATTATTACTATGCTTAATGTTCCATTTAAATGCATTGAACACAATTTTTTTTAATACAAAATTGAACCAATGACATGTTTACAACAAAGATGTGTTGAGGAGTTTGCTCCTTGTTTAATGTTAACTGTTCCTGCACAATCCACTCATACAATAGTGAAATTCTATGTGGAAGGGATGATTGATAGTGTTCCTTGAGGGAAGGGGGATTGTGAAAGACTTTTTATCATTGTATTGTGTATTTCCAATATGTTTGGTTGCAGGGCAGACCGAGAGAATGAATGATCAATCACTGATTGCATGATAACCTGATTTTGAAGGGTCACTGGTTGAGGGGACAGTCAAGGTTCGGCTGATTGGGCCGTTGGAGGACCCTATTTCTTTGTATTAATTTCTATTCAAATTGGATGCATGGATTTCTTGTGAATTATCAGCTGCTATGTATCCTGCAACTGCATTCATAAATCTGCATATACTTCTCTAGGGTTGTAAGCTACTTAGAGATCAAAATAGAGAAACTAAATCAAAATCATTATTTGTTCTATTTCCTTTTAACAAAGTCTCAACTATTAATGATATAATACATTTGATGCCCTAAGCTATCAATACAAATGACGCCTAGATAGAAGCTCACAAGCTGTCCATTTGATAATCACAATCAACATTTCAAAAAAATGGATATCCAAACATTTGAAAACCAATGGCATGTTTACAAAAAGGTCTAATAGAACTCCCAATAATTCTTAAACATACTTTATCTAATATGATGAATTCTTAAACAATTAAGGTTGATAGTTATCACACATTTTTTTGTGTGGTATAAGGAAGATTTGGCTAGGTCAAGTCTTCCTTCATGCTAGCAGTCTACAGAATTAGACCTTTATTAGCAATTGATCATATCAGATAACTAGTATGTTTAAGAATTGTTGGGACTGGTCCTTTGGCGTGTATTAAATAGAATATAATTTTCAGCATATTATTATCATTCTATTTTTTTGTTGTAAACATGCCATCGGTTTAGTTTTGTAACTTCACTGTTGTATGAGTGGATTGTGTAAGAACAATTAACATTAAACAAGGAGAAAACTCCTCAACACATCTTAGAAACCATTGAATTCAATAATAAATGAAACCTAACACCAACACTAATCCTTCCATTCACTTCTACTAAGAATAAAACATTTAATCCATTCAACATTACATATAATCATTAGACAGTTACATTTCCTGACTATGTAGAGGAATAGTCATGACCAAAATGATCAAAAATACTTTCACCCTTGCACAAGCTATTCCAAAATTCAAGTAAAATGAGCAATATGCTATATCAAATCATTCATATTCAGAGTAACCATTTGAAGGATCATTTTTTCAATGAACCCTCTGACTGTACCCCTCCGACAGAGAAAGGAAACCTCAAAATAAAGAAAGGAAACTTAGTAAAACCAGTCTATGCTACTATTTGTGAGGGTACAGTCATGATAAGTGCCTTTCAAACCTCTCCAAACATGTAAGATTTTCTTTAAATACTTTATTGATCTCTTCTAAACATTAACCAAATCAAACCTACATTTGAATCCACACACAATAACCCCAAAATGAAGGGTTTTGTATCCTTTAATGAATCTCAGTCACTGGTAACGCATGGATAGTCAAACCAGTAGTCTCCAAAGCATTCAATAAGTGATTGGATTGTATTTAATACACACCAAAGGACCAATTGTATGAAATTGTCAATCACATAGTATTTCACTGTTGTATGAGTGGATTGTGCAGGAACAATTAACATTAAACAAGGAGAAAACTCCTCAACACATCTTAGAAACCATTAAATTCAATAATAAATGAAACCTAACACCAACACTATTCCTTCCATTCTTTTCTACCAAGAATAAAGCATTTAATCCATTCAACATTACATATAATCATTAGATAGTTACATTTACTGACTGTGTACTAGAAGAACAGTCACGACCAAAATGATCCAAACATTTGAAAATAGTGAATCAATATCCTTGAGCACAAGCACCAATAACATCAAATAATGGAGATAAAACACGGGCTAGGGTATGACACTAGTAGAATGTGGTCATTTCAGAGAGCATTCATGATCAAATAAAATGCAATGCATTTGAAATTTGCAGTCGAGTATGATGCCAGATGCTTGAAAGATGAAGAAATCACATACCTTCTCTTGCGCTCAGCTTTTGCTCCTCTATCCAATCGAAATAAAAATGATGAGGCCATTTCACTTTTTTTTTCATAGCCAAATCTTCCTTGTACCACACGAAGAACATGCCATTGGTTCAATTTTGTAAATTTGTTTTTTGTGTAATTAGTAATTGGAAGATTAAATGCAGATAACACCTTTATCAGTTTAATTAGCATGTTATTATCATATCAGATAAAGTATGTTTAAGAATAATTGGGACTGGTCCTTTTGCGTATATTAAACATAATAGAATTTTTAGCATATTTTTATCATTTTATTTCTTTGTTCTAAACATGCCATTGGTTCAGTTTTGTAGATTTGTTTTTTATGTTAAATGCATTTTTCGTGAGGGGTCTTGTTTTGAGGAGATTGATGAAGATTTTGCACCTCAAAAACCAATTCATAAGGTACCAATCATGTTTCCTATTCGCTTATATTTTTGGATCGGTAAATCTCCTTATAAGTTTCATGTCCTTTCTTTTGATTACTATGGATGAGATATATATCTTACCTTTAACATTCAACTTCTTTACATTTTAGAACATGTAGTGTGTTTTTTGAGGATTTAACCAAATCAACTTTAAACATAAACCAAAAACACCAAACTGATATCTTGCCCTTTCAACTTGACAAAATATTTGCATTTGACCAATAATTGCAAGCAACTGAATGATAAATCCACATACTTGTATCTTTGTAAAATACTTGGAACATAAAAAAGATGGCTAAGTGGCTGCCACCATGATATTTATCTACTGAATATGGGAAAAAAAGTACCAAAAAGAATCGAATAGAAAACATGATTGGTCATTTCAGAGAGCATTCATGATCAAATAAAATGCAATGCCTTCTCTTGCGCTCAATCAACTTTCATCCGCTCGTTTTCTCCCACTCCTTTTCTCTACAATTGAAATAAAAATGATTTAGCTGTTTCAAAATAGTGAATTGATATCCTTGAGCACAAGCACCAACAACATCAACTATTTTGATTTGTGGGTACCCTAATGTTGGCAAGAGTTCTTTTATTAATAAGATTACTCTGCAAGCTTGAAGAAGCGGTATATTTTGGAAAATGAAGAGTGGAAAGATGATGATATTCCTGAGATCATGGATGGACACAATGTTGCAGATAGAATGAGAAGACATCTTTCTAGCCTGGCCCTGGATCCTTCGACAATTGGGGTAGGATCTAGACCCAGGCTAAAAATATGTCTTCCTTTCTGTTGTGGAATATAGGCTCTACTGCTACAATAATGACAGATTGCGATGTCGATATCACAATAGCTGAGAAACATAAATGTAGGCATCATGGTCAAAATTTTTTGGAGACACAACATAATTGAGTTCTATTCCCAGATGATGCAAAGCAACCACTACTTTGCATTGTCTGGGAAAACCACTCAATTATGTTGTGTCTCCAAAAAATTATGACCATGATGCCTACATTTATGTTTCTCATCTGTTGTGTCCCAAGACCCCTTGTGACCCTTTACGATCCCTAAGAATACATCTTAGAGGTCTTAAAATGTAGTAAAGGGTCATAAGAGGCTCCTAGGAGGGGCCAGGTGAGCTTCCACCTTCACGTGGTTGGCCCTGTTAAGTAGAGAATGTTAAACTATTCTCGAAACAAAGAGAAGCTCAATAATTTAAGGTCTTAGTCCACGGAGATGCTGAAAAAATGACAGGAATCAATGATGGAGAGTTTTTAGATTATGAGAAGATGTATATGGAGTGGAGGCCAGATTGAGTACTAGTGCAGAGATGATGATTCAGTAACCTACATCTATAAAACCTTCACAATTATCCCTTCTTTGGCCTCCACTCATTCCTCTTCTAAAAAATGGTTATCTAGAAACTTTGGATACTGTTTCTCATCCATGCACGAAATGTGCTAGTGATCGTATAAAACTACTTTAGGCCTCTAGTATTGATGAGATGTGCAAGTGTAAAATGTTTTTGTGATACTGGGATCAATTTGTGTAGTGTACATAAATGCAAGGCAGTGATTATTCTCGATGATCGACAAGTATAAGTCTTCCAGGCCTTACCCAGTAGCTAGGACTAAAGATAACACAGCTCAAGAGACCATCATAGGTTGTCTCTTTCTTTGGTCTATATTATTGACATAATGTTTTACCTTTCATTAGCTCATCAAATCTGGGGATTTGAAAGAATTTAATAGAATATTTTCATGACAACGTATATTATTTAAGTTGATGTTCCATGAATTTATCTACTTTGTGCACTTGTAGACTATGAGGACAGTGATAAAGAAGCATCTCCTCCCATGGCCATGCTTCTTTATCACCATCCTCATAGTCTACAAGTGTGCGAAGTAGATAAATTCATGCAACATCAACTTAAATAATATACGTTGTCATGAAAATATTCTATTAAATTTTTTCAAATCCCCAGATTTGATGAGCTAATGAAAGGTAAAATATTCTATCAATAATATAGACTGAAGAAAGAGACAACCTATGATCATCTCTTGAGCTGTGTTATCTTTAATGTGCATATCTGTCAACTTTTTGACACTTTATAATTCATTCTGACGGTAGTGCTATACATCTGACATTGTTTCCCGTTGGAATATAGGCCAACACGTCGCCTACGACAGATAAAATGTCACAGATATGCAATTTTTGATAGACTGTTCAGATAGTAATGCTATGTCACCAACGAGTTTATCTGTCAAAAATTGGTTGCAGATCTGTCGCTATTCCAATAGTTCTAATGTTGGAAAGGATATCATTTCAATAGTTAGTTCCGAAAATGATTGTATATTTCTGATAGGTCTTTGTGTCGGAATTCTGATAGATGGACCGTAGGAAATGCCATAACAAAGCTGTTATCATGTGCAAGTTTTTGACGTAATGGGGTGTCGGTAAATCAAAGAATATCTCTTTTGTCACAATTTCCAATGACAAAATGATGATGGACACATGTGTCAAAATGTCGACAAATGAGCGTTGCAAATCTGACAAATAGCTGTCAAAATTTGACCTCAAATGTACTAGTGTACCAACTACCACAACAGACCCAATTGGATACTAGAAGTCATCATCATCTACTTGATGACATATCAACTTTTTCTTAGGTTCTACACATCAAGCTAACCAATACTCTATCTACTCTTCATTATCCTCAGGTGCAACAACATCATACACGTCCTGCAAAACAAAATTAATTACATGCACAAATAAAACTTGTTTAAAGGTTTATAATTCAAATATAATCATAAATAATATGACATACACATGTAACTAATATAATTTAAAATTTTACAATAAATTGAATTAAATTATCAGGTTGTATGAGGTCTGAAACATGATCATAATCTTCTGATGCAAAAGCATGATCCAGGTCTTCATTTATTGAATCATCTTCATCTTGTGTCTCACTAGGTGTTAAGAATTTTTGTTGCCATTCTTCAACCCATTCAGTATTCTCTCATTCTTCCCATTCACTTGCAACACAAAATTGACAAAAAATGCAAGCTCCCTAGTCCATATAGTCCAAGTGTTAGAATTAGAAATCCTAAATCAATGCCATTTAGCCGATCCACTGATTGTATTACAATCATATCTTGAAAGGATATTCTTCTCTTCAACTAGCCAGAAAAAATGTCTGATTGTAGAGTTCTGACTTGATCCCGTAGACAAACTTATTTTACACCATTCAACAATTGCACGTGCATCTTTAAATTTTGATTCTTTCTCAAATTTGAGTTGCTCTCTACAAAGGGCTCTCTTAACACATGCATTGACACCATCATGTTCTCTCTTCCCGTGTCCAGCCTCAAAAATACTCCAAATATATTGGATATTTATTTTCTTATGTGTCCTACTCAACCAATAAAACATTCTAGCATTCTTGAATTGCCCTATGCAATTATCTGACCATATTAGATGTTGACATTATATGAATTTATCTCTCCTTTAAATTTTCATAAAAGGTCTTAAAGCAATACTGGACAAACTCTGATGAGTGTAACTTATTATCACTCATATAGAAATGGTACTCTCTCAATATTTTTGATCCTCTTCTATACTATCAGGTGCATGCCTATAGACAATATGAACAAAAATTGTTACTTGTACTGAATTATAGTATTGTGGTTGGATCTCATCTTTTGGTGTAAGCATGTAGTTCTCTGCAAAGTCAATGACTGAAAGTATACTACCAATTGGAAATGTATTCTTTCATATGCGAAGTTGTCCATCAAGCCATCTAGAATTTTGAGAGTGTTTCACATATTTAGGTACGACCTTACTCTTGAATTCATTCATAAAAATATTAATACTAAGTTTTTCAGTTATTAGGTCGCACCGTTTTCCAACTTTTCCATCCTTCAATGGATACTCAATAGTTTTAAATCTTTGTACATCAACTAATTGTTGTCCAAAATCAAATGAAATATTTTATACAAACATTCATCTAATAAAGTAAGATTGCCACATACATCGCATACACCAGAAACACATGCATTCAAAAGATAAAATTGCTCATTAGGTGGGTTACAAAATGAATTTGATATAAACTCCTTTACAGTTTGAGGTGGTATATTTATACCACATTCCTACAACATTTCATTAGTATGCATAGTAGGACGTATAGATCAAAAAATATCATAATGATAATGAAATTGAACATGAGTTTTGCAACAACAAGTGATTCTTTCTTTGTTAATCCTTACATACCATGGTTTACATTTTAAAAAAATCTTTGATTAATACTAATAGTTAACACCTTATCATCCATAATTTTTTTATACAATTCTATTTGAGTCATATCTAAAAGGTGTTTTGGATGTGGATCATAAACTTTTAAACCACTCTTAATTTAAGAACATCTTTGGCATTAGGGCATACTCTTGTATTATCGTGCCAAAATTTTTCAATCAAAGTTTTAACTTCACCAGTAAGTTTCATGTCAGACGTCGGGAGTCTGCCACTGAAGGTCTCTAAATAGTTTTTCAGATCACTTTCAAAGTTAACTCTTCTTTTTACAACTCTTGTTAAAGTTTTAGAATGAATATTAAGATATCCACTTATGTTTGAAATCATTCTTTTATCAGTAGTAGTTTTGTTTACTAAAGTTGTTGTTATTGCTCGTCGTACTGCATTACTATCTTTAGAATGACTTTTATTTCCAATTGTGTCAAAGGCACTAGCAACAGTTGATACAACTTGTTTTAGAGACTCATCCTTCTTCTTGGATTTCACATAAATTCCTAACTTTTTCATCACTTTTTGCATTTTAGACATTTTAATTAATTGTAACATTAATTGACATTGAAATCCAAATTTCTTATTATAAAAAAATTGTCTAAACAATCTGCTCGTGTGTGTCCTAATCTATTTCCATGAAACCAAACCACGCAGATAGTCTAGCACATCATTTTTTATTTGAAATTATTTATTTATTTCATTATCATTCAAATAAGTTTATTTCTCAATTGGTGTTTCTATGTCTACATCCACATTGTTGATTTCAATTTCAGTTAGTGTTTGATTTTCAATTTCATTCGGGGTTTGACTTTCAGTTGCTTTATCACTATGATTAACATTACTAATTTGTAGAATTTCATGTGCAATTAAATTTGTTAATCTATTTTCAGGAATAAAATTTAAATCATTTAAATTGTAACCTGCTACTAGCAATTCATGAACTTCACTATCAGAATAAGTTACATATGGATGTGAATACATACCTGTATCCAATACTTGATTACAAGATGCACCTGAATTTTTCTCTTCAATCTCTGCATCCATTATGGTGTCTTCATTGTCCTCCTCTTCTGAAACAATTATTGAACTCAATGCTCCAACATTATTCAGTAAACAAAGTCTTTCTCTTCTTTCTTGTTGTCATTTTGCCTCCTCTCTATTTGTTGCAACCTCCTCAGCTGTCAGATTTTTTCCTTAGCCTCTTTCTGTGTTGGTTTGATCCCATTTTTGCACCAAGATTTGAGTTCAAATAATTCTACTTGAATGTTAGATCCAAAACAAGACAAAGGAAGAGAATGTTGATCCAAATATTTTGTTTGCCTGGTATGGATCGTAAAAAAAATGATTGAAAATTCGTCAATCATTGAGATCAGGCCCACAATCCTATTTTTTGATTGCAACAACTTTTTATGAAATGGGCACCCGTTATTTAAATGAAACGGGTGCCGTTTTGTAATTTCACAAAATGGGCGCCCATTTTTTGAGTTTAAAAAAATGAGCACCCCTTTTGTAAAACTATGAGCGGGAACTGTACCCGTTGGTTTGATTTTTGGTTCAAGATAGGCTTGGTGAAACCAAGCCTATGCTTGGCCCTGCAAAAATATGGCTAAGGCCTTTCAGTATAAAATTTCTGCCTTGCCATAATTTTTTTGACTCCTTCCCGAATGAAGTTTTTGATAAAATGAAAACTCATTTTAGCTTTTATTGTGTAGATTATAAAAATATAAATTTTATAGTGATATGATAAATTTTAATATTTTTACAATATTTATTAAGCCAACGTGGTACCTAAACTTGAAATAGTAAGGTTAACTAAAACTTTAATAACTTTTTTAATTTTACATTTTTTGAAAAATGAGTTATATGACATCAATCTACATAGAATTTCCTTCAAATTAAAAAAATTTGAAAAAAGTGAAGTTATCATCAAATTATGGTGGCTGTACACGAGAGGTTGTACTTTATAGTCAATTAAAAATTAATTAAAAAAAATTCAATAAAAAAATAAGATATCAATCTTTAGTGTGTTAAGTACCTTTTCCCAAAATGATTCAAAAAATACATTCATTTACTTCAAAAAAGGGTGGTCATACACGTGTGAGGTGTGGTCATAAAACAGGTATTTTGAAAAAGTGGTTTTTAAACATGCATACTAAAATTCAATTTATACCATGTGGGTATTGAAATAAATTACATATTTGAAAATTAGACTCCGAGCACTAAATTTTATATTACTGAAGTTTTCCAAGATTCAATCTTTAAGTACCTCAAATTTTGACATCAATTGATAGAAATTTTGAAAAACAGGGAAAACACTTCCACTTTTTGCCCAAACATGGGACTCAACTTCTTGCAGCCACCCATTTACTATTGCTTATTAACATTTGTAATAGAGAAATATCTTAATTGAGTGGACTTAACAGTCTTATTGTAAAATCCTTACAAAATGTAACATTCTAAAGAGTGTTCAAAGCCCTTTAACCATGCCACTTCTAATAGGGTGAAGATCCTAACAGATCTGAGATAAATCCCTTGACTGGGTCATACCTAGCAGTGTGTATTGTAATCTTTAACTGGATTGGCTCTTAACTGAGCATATTTCAAAAAAGCATTTTCTTTAGTGGGTGAAAATTCCCACAGTGATTTTTCCCAAGGCTAGGTTTCCATGTTAAATATTGGTGTTATATGTGTTGAATGACTTATATGTTTGATTTGGTGATTGTTAAAGTTTATTTACTGTTGTCAGTAAATGTTGAATTGTGTCTGACCGAGTTAATCAATTTTTTTTAAAAAAAAGTACAAAGAATCAAGGATTATTGATTCACCCCCCCTCTTCGTAATCCAACATGATATTGCTATTAGGATTCAACTGTGTAGTTTCTTGATCTTAAAACTCATTGACCTATTTTTCATGAGTAGTGGTTCACATGAACCCATCTCTCGTGAGAATGAATGAAACTCTTAGCACTCATTGCATCTAGGTGATGCTCACAGAGGTGAAGCACCGAGACTTCTTGGGAGGTCACCCATCCCAGTACTACTCTAGCTGAAGCGTGCTTAACTAAAAAGTTTCCTCCATGATGATTCACCTCTATGAGCATCACCTAGATGCAATGAGTAGCTAAGCACACTCAAGCTAGAGTACTATTGGGATGGAGGACCTCATAGGTATTCTTGGTGCTTCACTGCTATGAGCATCACCTATATGCAATGAGTGCTAAGTGTTCCATTCATTCTCATGAGAGATGGGTTCATGTGAGCTGTTACTCATGAAAAATGGGTCAATGAGTTTGAATAAGAAAACTACATAGTTGAATTTTGATAGTAATATCACGATTCGACTTGCTATGGAAAGTAGATCCTACTTATCAACCAATATTTATCTCAATTATAAACGTTAAAAATAAGATTCTTCAATGTTAATAGTACCACTAAGATGTTGTAAAGACTAGTTTTGTTCAACATTTAATTATTTATTTATATATTTTTTTCTACATGAGTTAACAACCAAGCTAACATTCCTCTCTTGGTGGTCAATTAGTTATGAGGTTGAATGCATTAATGACAATGTCCCTACATAATAGAATATAGACATGAGACAACTACTTAGTAATATTATTAAATATGGGAATATTGGAATGTGTACTAGTATACATTGCCACAATGAGTCAAGTAATAATATATTACACACTAAAATTAGAGATAACATCTTACTTTTAAGATATTGAATATATTGATAATAAAGTACTTTAAAAAAGAAACTAATAAAACAACTCTTTGATCCATAAGTCATATATGGTAAACATTAAATAATAATAATATTTATATTATATATTTGGTATGTTGTAAATTTGACTATTTGTATTAATAAATATTAAAAATAAAATTATTAAAATGAGAACTCCTATAAAATCTGTTTGGGTATGATCCTAGCCTCATCTCTTACGATATTGGAGCCATGCACTCAACAAGACTTGATCCCGGTAGACTTATTCAGACTTATCCCGGTTGGACTTATTCAAATCTATTGACCAAAGCATATAGTTTGAATAGCTAGATGTCTACGAAAATGAAGAGTCGTTGAATGGAAAAAACGCCAAATTGTTTCCATTCCAATATGGCATAGGACTTTGAATAGCTCGCTGTGGAAGCAATTCTTTGAACTATATTTGTTAGTTATTCCTCCCCTATAAATGGGCGGCAATGGTGAATAGGATTCCATCTCAATCTTGCTTTACATACTCATTTTTCTCTACATTTGAGTTTGTAAACACTGTCAACCGTAGGCATGGGAAGTTTGGCGCAAATGAAAATATACACAGTGCTTGTCGTCCTTTTCGTTATGTTTATGGTTCATGTCTCTGCTCGATATAACCTGCAAAGCCCTCCAAACAAGAACAAGAATAAGGTGCTTACAAATATGGAGCAGTTGCCTGTTTCACCGCCCAAATGTGGTCATTCTCCATGCACTTCATCACAATCATATCACAAAAATGCTGTTATATCAGAGCAGAATTGGGCATATGAGCAGTTGCCCACTTCACCTCCCACCTGTGGTAATTCTCCATGCCTGGCGAATATGGAGCAGTTGCCTGTTTCACCGCCCAAATGTGGTCATTCTCCATGCACTTCATCACAATCATATCACAAAAGTTTTGTTTTATCAGAGCAGAAGAGGGCATCATGTGTTGCTTCAAAGGACATCCAGTGAAAGCCGTTATAGATCCTCTCCTACTGAAATCTGCACACAAATAAAACTTGCTTCCTCTCACCATTTCATATTCATTCATTTACTAGATTGTAATAATTTTAAGTCGCGTTTCTCATATGGATTAGAATACACGCGTGATTAACACAGCAACCACCTGTTGAATGCTTGCATTAATGTTTGAACATATCTGGTTTATCATTTACAAGGGAATTCGACATATCATTAAACGTTAGCTAAGATGAAATAATAAAGGAGCAACGAATAATAATAATAATGTGCTTACGAACATGGTCATTCTCTATGCCTGGCGACACAATCATATCACAAAAGTTTTGTTTTATCAGAGCAGAATTGGGCACTGCTTCCAAGTTTCAGCGTAAGAGCATCCATTGAAACTCTTTTTTGCTCCTCTCCTATTCTAATTTGCAGACGAATAAAACATGTCGGCTTCTCCATTTCCTTCATTTCAATATCAATTATAAACAAGAGCTGTGTACAGCACAAGTCCCTGCCTAATACTAGGATTTGAAAACATAGTTTTTGTCTTGAACTATGAATTCAGTTGACAGGTATAAATTCAAAGGAAATTAACACTCAAGGTAGCGGATAGGTCTTAAAAATTGGATGGTTGATGCATTTTCATAGTATTTTGATGTATTTTCATAGTATTTTAAGAGACACTTTGTTAATCAAAATTGAACCTAAAGTCTAAATTCAATTGAATAATAAATAAAAAAACAAACAAACTTAAAATTAAATTGTTATATTCTCCTATGCCTTGCACCATTAGCGTACCCCTACGTAATGGAGGATGGTCACTTTTAAATTAAATTCTTGTATTATCGTATGCATTGCACCTGACTCGGCTCCTGCCACATGTCCCCTTGGCGCATGATCGCAAGGGCCAGATTCGGCCCTTGCGATCATAGGACCATCGTTAGATTGTCGCACAAATCCCCAAGCACTGACAAACCTCCACAATCACACAGTCAAAAATAACATTAAGGCCCACCATTTTTGATGATGTCACCACGAACTTGGGCTCCGCACACAAAGGGCCCCACAGGCGAGCCCAAGGCTTTGGAAGCCTTCTGTCCTTTAAGATCCTTGCTTTGCATGCACTTGGGAATATAAACAATGAATAGGCTTTACCCCCGATGCATATGGGACTAAAACATCCCAATGCCTTTCGCATCTACACAGAACCGCCCTTGCACAGGCGCGTGAAGACACCATGAAGTCTCATATTACTGAACCGTTTACGATAAAAAATTTCATTAAGATTAGAACTGCCTAAAGACGCTGAAATTTCTTGTTAGTGTTTTGTATGGTACACTCAATATGCTTTCCAAATTACCTGGAAGGAATCCGTTACTTACAGGTCTCACAAGTCGAGCTCATTTAATAAACTCCAAATGAAACTCGCTATCAAATTTGTTCTTAATAAATATTTGAAAAAGTAAAGACGAGTTGTACGCTTCTTTTCCCGTTACAGTGAAGAAGATGAGTATTGAACAGGAGTGCACCCCTCAAATATTTGACTTAATTCATTTAAACCAAAAAGCTCGATTAGTAATGAATGAATCATATTTCGAGGGTATTTAGTATTAAATTATTATTATTTTTTAATCATGGAAAGCAGTACGAATATACCGGATAATGGTAGAAAGATGTATTTTAATTTTAATTATGTGTTTAATTTATTGTATATATAAAATATATATTTTTATTATCTTAATTGTAGTTCTCATATATAAGGGATCATTTTTATACTTTAAATTTAGGAGTTTTCACTTTTCTATTAAACTATCTTGATAGAGTAACATAAGTTAGTCACACAATAGTATTTGTTAGTCTTATTTTCTATACCAATCAATTAACAATAGACTTATCTTAAAAATATAAATTGGAAAAGATCAATAAAAGAGAAGATTATTCAACTCTTCTACATTTCAAGTACTATAAGACTCAAGGAGTAATCCTAATTATCTTATAAAGAATCAAACATATAAAATGTAAAATGAATCCTTTTACTAAATATATAAAATACAAAATGAATCCCCTTACAAATAATTTTAAAGCTTTTTATTTTTTAGATTATTTTAATTGCAAATCAATTAATAAAAATAAAGAATTGTTTATCTCTTATTTTTAATTTTTAATTTTACATGAATTTTTACATTTTATATTTACTTCTAGATTTTAAATTATATTATATTTTATTTATATTTTGTAATTTTATTTTTCTTAATGATAATTTATTTTATAATTAATTGCATTTTCTATATTTTAGATATAATTCTAAATTGTATGTTTTTAAAAATAAATATTATTATTATTTTGTTTGATTCTAAAATTGAAGTTTTGTATTTAATATTAAATATAAAATTTTATATTTTATACTTTTATGATGATATTATGTATCTAACTTAGAATTATATATTTTGAATTCAATTTTATATTTTAAATGAATCAAAAAAATAAAAAAATATTTTAAAATAAATATATTAAATTATTTATTAAAAATAAAAATTATAATTGTATTTATATTTACATACTAAATTAATAAAAAAATTAATTCTAAAAATATAAAATACACCAATAAATTAAATGTATTATAAAAATAATACCAACAAAAAATTATTATATTGAAAATAATAGTATACATAATTCATACACTTCTTTTTAAAAAAATTAATCAACACTACAAAAAAAAGTCAAAATGCAAATCAAATTATGGACATGAAACATGTTAATTCTAACACAAAATCTTGCATAATATAATCTATCAAAACTAATCGCATGAACCAATAATATTTTAATAGATTTTATATTCTATTATAAATTTTATCTTTTTCATAGTATAAATGCAATATTAAAAATTATTTCTTTAACATATGATTGGTCCATTTAGTTTGAGTCTTATTGCACAAATTTTCACTGCCAAAAGGATTCTGTCTTGGTCAGTCCAATAATGGTTTTCTAAAGACAATATTAATGCATTAACTTTAAGGTACTGACCATAATAATCTTAGCGCAGTCAGATTCCTTCATAAACAAATACGTTGTAGAAGGTCAAATGTATTAATATTTTTTTTTTACAATTATAATAAATTGACTATTTTTAGATGAGCATTTAAAAATAAATTTTTCTTTGAAAGAAGTTATACTTTCAATAATTAAAATAAAAACCAAACAAATACAAACAATTAAAAAAAATATAATACAAGTCAATTCTTTTGAACAAGTACTACTCAAACAATGGATCAATAAAAACCTGACTCAATACCATGTCTACTTAAATTCTAGCAATATGTTACAGAATTCCACATACTACAAAAAATACCGCCTTAACATCTAAATAAGCTACTAAGTTTTATAACAAATTATTGACATTAATGAACAATACTTGTTGAAGTCCTTACAAATTATAGTGTATTCTTCAATGGAATGACAGGAATTCAACATTTTGTAAATGGAATACCCAATTAGTTGGGCCTTATCTAGCACCAAACTCCATACTCAAGTGTGGTAGAGTTCGACCAATACTAAAATGGGTGCCGTCTTAGCAACTCTCAAGCATTCGCCCCTATAAGCATACTGCTATAAGACACTTTGGTTAATATTGTTTTCCTGAAAACCTACAGTACATTGATGCTATGTATGATGAAATTGTGCATTCCTGAAAGAGATGTCGAAAGAGATGTTGTGTTGTGGAATGCAATGATCATAAGATTTGCAGAAAATGGAGGTTTTGAAAGGCTTTAGAAAATTTCAAACAAATGCAATTGGCACGTAGAAAGCTAATATTTTTGCCGTGTGGCAACTTGCATGTAAGTTTGGCTATGTCATGGTGGCTACGCATCAGTTTTCCTTCTATTTCAAATGAAAGTCATGTTTTCCCTATTTTACATTTCTTCTTTTGTGAGTTTACCATTTCTATATTCATTATCTGATGTAGTGTAGGCAGACTGTATCAGGTATGGTTGTTTTCTACCCTTAATCAATTTCCTTTATGCAGCCTGTATCAGGTATGGTTGTTTTTGTTAGCGGACGTGGTTGCCAGCAGGGCAAAGACTTTAATCTTCCCTACTTTTTTCTTTCCACCTACCCGAGCTCTTTCTTTAAGCCTTGACTCATGATCGCAAAGCTTCTCTCTCCTCTCTTGCGATCATGCGACCAGCCTTCTCTACACTGACGTTGACCTGCCCCAGTGACCGCATTGAGTTTTTTGCCTTGTCGCATGATTGCAAGGCTTGATTTCTACTCTTGCGATCATGCGACCTCTTTACTTGCATGGGACCCCTTTTTGAACCTGTTGCATGATCGCATGACCATTATTTTATTCATGTGATCATGTGACCAGTACTTGCTGCGTCCAGTCACCTCTCCATCCTCTCATCTGCCCTACCTACCGCACTCAAGGAATATGCTCTTGTCGCATAATTGCATGACCATTATTTTATTCATGCGATCATGTGACCAGTCCTTTTTTCAATCCGCCAGCTACCATTTTTTATTGCAGTTTATTTTATATTTGTTTTTCTCTAACTTTTTGTATCAATCAGATGTAATCCAGGCAATTCAAGAACTTTCTACAGGTAGAATATTTTGTAAACAAAAGGGAATGTTTTGAAGCTCGGTCTTCTACAAAAACATAGAAAAATGATATTTTGAGTATTGGTAGCTCTTGGCACAATCTGTAAAGTTGAAATTAATATAAAAGTATCTTTTCAATCTTTGAGAGTTTTCTATTCTGTTTATTGGCTTTATATCTGTAACTCTGTTGATTGCTCTGTTTCTTCCTCCAACATACCCTTAATCAATTTCCTATATGCTGGTTTTGATTCCTTATCTACTTTCTCTCTTACTTGTTTTCTTTATTTCCATGATAATGTTCTAGGAGAACTTGTGTCTCAAAATCATTCATGCTTACAGCATTTGTTTTGGATTGCTGCATAAAATAGTAGTAGTTTTCACAATCTATATCATATCAATAGAATATTAAACATTAAAATGCTTCACAAGATAGTAGCAATCTTCACAACTCTATTTCTAACTTCGCTGAAAAGAAGGCACTATGTTTGTTAGAAATCTATTTTCACTTCTCCATTATGACAATGCCTGACTTGTATGCCTTCAAAGGTCTTAGCCCACCTCCCCTTACATGTTCTTCCAGTGATGATGTAGTATATTTAACACTGACATTGTTGTAAATAACCAAAAGTAGAGCTTGTAGGTAGTCTGTGTTTACAAGGAAGAGATAGAAGAATTAAGCTCATTCCCTTTCCAGATTTGCAAGTTCAAAAATAAAAATAATTTCTAAGAAAATTATTTAACTTTATGTACATACATATCACGACACACATTAACTTAATCTCTCTTGGACATCATGAGTGGTATTAGTACGTAGATTCCTAACACAATGTAATGGTATTATATTTATATTGCAGTGGGACCTTAGTGAGGATTTTTGCTGTGGAATGGGATGCTAAAATGGTAATCATGATTATAAATCCCAAAATACAGTGGTCTATGAGATCTATATGACAAACTCATAGAAAACTCAAAGGCTTTAGAAACTTCAAAGAAAATGCAATTGGCAGATGTATAGCCAAATTCTACAACCTTAGCTAGCATTCTCCTTGTTTGTGTTAGAATTGAAGCTTTCATCCATCAAACAAAGCATAAACAAAACATGGCAGTATTCTTAAAATAAAATGTGGTCTCGTGGCTTGCAATCATTGCAGTGTATGCACAAAAATGATTTGTGAAAAAGCTTTAGAAAATTTCAAACAAATGCAATTGCCAGGTGTAAAGCCAAATTCTGTTATAAAATGGGAGCTTTGAAACAAGGTATGCACATCTGTTAAAGTATAATGAAGGTGAATTTCTGTCAAATATTGTGATTTGAAATGTTATGGTAGATATGTATGCAAGATATGGAAGCACATACATGAACGTGAACCATTTGACAGAATGCCTCAAAGAGATGTCGTCTCATGGAATGCAATGATCACAAGATTTGTAGAAAATGGAGGTGTTGAAAGGCTTTAGAAAATTTCAAACAAATGCAATTGGCAGGTACAAAGCCATTTTTTTTGCTAGTGTCCTTCCCTGCCTATTCTAAACTAGGAGCTTTGGAATAGGGTATGGACATACATTGAAGCATACCATGTGTTTGGGAAGGCTCATCAGTGGTTCTGGGGGGTTATAGGAGAGCTTCTCACTGGCTAGTTTCAATCTTGTCGGTGGGTGTGTGCCTAGTGGCTTAACAAGCTTGTGGCTGCCTTTGCGCTGCCTGTAAGCTCCTTGCTCGCTCTACGTTGTCGGTGTTAGCTCTGGCCAGCATTAGAAGAGGGTTTGTAGTCGGTGAGAGAAGGCAGCCAAGGTAGCATGATGACAAATTTCTGGTGCGTGGGGCTGAAAGCCCACACAAATAACACGTATCGGCTCAAAAAGTGTGATGTCCCATCATCAATGTGCTAGTAGGGAATTGGCCTTGTCTATATCTTGGCCTAGACCCTTGGTGCTTGAATGGATTTCCTGGATGGTTATCTCCTCATATGAACTCATGGAGCCTTATAATTGGTAAAATTCATGCAGTAGTAGACATTTCAAGGGAAAAATTACACTAGAGAGGAAATTTCAGTATATTACTATATGGAGGTGTATAAAAAGAAGCAAAAAGGCATAATCACAACAATATAGTTTTGAGAGGGCTGTAAGGAGAGCCCATGAGTCCTTGATTAACGCCTTGATCTCGACAAGCACTCAAAAAGATCTTAAAAAAGGCTTATGTTGACTATTAGCTCATCGAATAAAAGAGTGGATTATAAACCTTCTATTGTGTATGGAATTTAAATTGGGTATAGAAAATTATGATCTGATTTCAAAGAAGAGCATGGAAGAGAATTGCCAACAAAGACAAGAACAGTCTCACATAACAAACTGGTATCTCGTACTCGTCTCTAACAGTGCGTGTTGAGCTAGTTTGTATGCAATGCTCACTATCTCCACTATTATATTAGAAGGCCACAGTTAGGTTAGCAAGTTTTGACTGTAAAATACAACAAAAAAGTGTCTCCCAGATGTAAATTGATATATCATATTATTTATTGTTACATTTTGTACAACTCAGCCAAACAGGTATTGACAGGAAGCAGTTTAGGCATTACAGAAAACAAATAATCACTAGTAAAATTGCATTCACAAAATACTTTATAAACAGATGAACAGGGATACTTAAATCTCACTCTTTTTCTATTCAAAGTCAACCATGTTTAGCCAAAATATTGATAAACATCAAAATGCATATTGCTTTCTGTGATGGATAGATAGTTTTGTTTTTTAAGGTTCAAAAACATTGTACTATAGAAGTCGAAAAGCTAAATGCAAGTGCTTGAGCATGGATGTATTTGTTACAAGATAGTTCAAATTTTTTTGGTTTCTAAACATTCAACTATGAAAGTACAAAATACAAATCTATTTTCTTTATATTATGTTGTTCACTGCCAAAAGGAAAGGAGGAGTATGCAATGAGCAATAACTTGCAGTGAACGTTGAGAGGCTTAATGTACCTGCAATTTAGAGAAAACAAGAATGTCAAGGGTGAAAAGATGGAAAACAATGGTCTAAAATCATAGTTTTTTAAGAATTGCAAAAAATATGAATGAGAAGGTATTTTGTACTTATGTTATAGGATTGTGTTGCTATGGACATTATGTTGTTGTTCATTGCAAGTGTAAAGGTGCCTTCAATTTCAAATGTTCGCATCAAGTAAACAACTTCAGACATGTTTGTTTTGTAATTTTCAAATGATATTTCTTTAAGTCGGGGGAAGTATTGGTCAAGGAGCTATCCATGCATATTACAATTGACATTGTCATCTTCAGTTTGAATTATGCATTGCAAAAAGGGTTCGTGAGCAAATGTTTTTTTTTTTGCACATCTAGTGCAGTGGGCATTGTTGCTGGCTGGTGACATAAGGTGCACAGGAGCTGATACAGTGTGAGGTAAGCATTTTTTGGTTTCAAAGTACCTATCACTTGCAATTTAAAGGTAGATGCAAGTATGGATTTGAGATTTTTATTGAGTTATGTGCAATGTAATTCTTGAAATGCTTGAAATATTTTATGGTTTAGTTCCTTACCTAGAGATTGGAGGAGACAATATTTTGCAGAGCAGTTCTTGCATATTCATCATTGAGATTGTCAATGAATGTGGATGGTGCTATTTTTATGAGTCCTATCCCCCTTGGGCCATTACGGAGAACATTCTTTAGGAGCAGAAATGGTGTCTGTGTAGATGCAAGTATATCTTCGACGGCTGCATAAGCGCGAGTGTGGAAGTCTGGAACTGTAACCTGGAAAGGAAAGAAATGTGTTAGCTAATGGAAAGACTGGATTGTTATGTGTGAAAAGAAGAAAATTAGGTTTGGTGTATGGAGTTAGTAGCTTACAGTGGCTGTGTCTGAGATGTACTCTCCATCTTTGACATGGAGCTGAAACTCTTTCGGTGTATGGCTATGCGTTGCAACTATAACACCCAATGTACCGTATGAGTAATTGTTAGCCGAGTGGATAAGTTGAGATATTTTTGTGTCAGGCATCAATTTTTGTTTGTTGTAGACTTGGGCAATGGTTTGTACAGATGTCTGGGTAGAGAACTGTAGGCAGTAATCAGCATCACCCCTTTCGTATTGTGACTTTTTTTAAATCTCAAATCCTTCTATATGAACACTTGCTCCAGGCAGCAGCTGGGAAAGTATTTATCAACTAACTGGTTGGTAATGTTAGTTGTAATGGTCATTTTTCCATGCATATCAAGGAGGTCAACATGTAGTATTGGTGCTTTTGCTGGGCTTGCAAGGTTTTTGGCATATGCAGGACCATAAGTGACGAGGACATCACCTTCAAATGTAGTGGCAGACTGTGTTGCACAAATTTTGATGATGCTGGATGTATTGTTCACTTTTATTTCCAGCCTATTAGAATACAATATTATTTATTTCAAATTATAGAGTTATACGGAATGTGGTGGAAACAATAAAGGAGTCTAGGAATAGTCTTACCTTTTTGCTTGTTTATTGTCATTGGAGCTGTTGCCATCTTCTACAAGGTTGTCTTGTTGAGTGGAGGATGTGAATAAAGCTCTGGCAGATGGTTTCAGTAAATTTAGTGCTGTTACTAGATGTAGTCACAAGAAAATGCAATTGTGTTTGCATATATGTGAAGCAAAGGAGTGTAAGCAAATAGACATTATTGAAATACCTTTTAGTAGGTGTTGTTGGTTTTTTATGTAGCAAGTCACTAGACATTTGATGCTTCATATGGCCTGTATCAGAAGGTTTTTTGTTTGGTTGGTTGGTGATAGAGCCAGTGTCAGTTCCTATTGTATTTATTTTGGATGGATCCATTCTGGGAGTCACTGCTGGTTTGACCTGAAACATGTGCAACAACATGAGCAGCAAGAACATCAACAGGAAGAAAAAGTCTGGAAAATATATGCCAACAGGATAAATGAAAAGATATGTGTCTGAGAACAACATCCATGTGACATTTACTTCCATATCAGATGTTATATTATAAAAAAATATTTAAAGGGAAAAGATAATTCATGTTTTTCTCTTTTCATGTTACATAATCAATAAACAATATATTAGAAATAGATGTATATAAAACTATCATATATTAAAATTTAGAAATGCACACGCCTTAAACTTAAATTGTATTGAGGATTTGGAATTTGCTCTTGATTTTAGATGCAAATTTATTCTCAAAAGCATATTTAAAGTTTCCTGAATTATTGTTATAGGTTCTATAAATTAGACTGCCTTCTGAACATTTTAAATGAAAGAATCAGTGGTCCATGGATGAGAGTATGACAATATATAAAAATAAAGGAAATGTTGATGACAAACAATCACCACACTCAAAGATGCATAAATGATGGAATCGACTGGCACTTCTGATAATCTTCAACATTTAGGTTACAATAAATTTGTTAAGATAAAGGATTCTCTTAGCATTGGGGAATTAAATTTACACCAATAATATCTAACATTGTGGCTGCTAATAAGGTACATAATATCAGCATTTCAAAGCACAATAATAATGAATTTCTTAGTTTCCAAACCGTGGTGGACATTAATCAAAATCAGTAGAATATTTTCTAATCGCATTGAAAATGTAGTGAAGATTGAGGATAACAATACATAATTCTCACTTAAAAAGAAAATAAACTTTTTCTTCTTAGCTTAAACTGTAAACAAGTTAGTTCCACTTTTATTTATCGCTCGTTTGAAAGATGGTGCTTAGTTAAAATGTGAAGATGTTGTCTATGTTATAAGTATTTATGTAACTCTAAATGATTGACTGTGTTGATACTGTGAGGCTTTTCAGAATGTATTCCTATAGCACATTTATTTTGTTACTGTGAGTCAATGATAATCAGGGGATCAGTCCTACTAAACTAATTAGGTTGAGGTGGGTTTAAAGGATGTTGAGCTGGTCGTTTCTCTTAAAAACACATCTATTCAAAAAAATGCTAACATCCCAATTCAGAATCTTACAGAGAACTGTTAAAACATATCATATCATGAATCCCAACAGAATATGCTGAGCATGTACCAACAGGCTTTATGGATAAATTCTTAGGTTAGAACGCATAGAGCTTATCAAGACTAGGTGATCCTATGTGCAACACATAATATCTAATGCAGACATTACCACCACTGAAACAAAAATGGACTCAATTGAAAAATATAGATTTAAATCATCAAAACATGTAATGAAAATGAAAATGAAAATCTCCTTTACCATTATATAAGTCAAATGTAGGTGACAAAAATTCCATATGCAAAGGACATGTGACCACCTTAGATGTAATTAGTGTATAACATTGAGGATAATATGTAATATAATAGTCATTCCTTTAACTCTCTAATTAAGTTGATTAAAGTATTTGAGTAGTGCACCTATGGTAGAGGCAAGGATTGTAATAGTGGGAATAACATGGAATGGAAATATAGTACATAGATAGTGATGGGAAAGATATTGATAAGGTAAATACATGTCCATTGTAGGAGGAATACACTATGACATGGAACATGAAGAGAAATATAATTAGGGGCAACCATGTTGGACATGGAGCGATAAGACAAAAATGATGAGAAGAGGAGGCAATATTAGTAATTGAGGTAGAAATGGTAGAGGAACACTGGGATCATGTGTAGTCATCATAATAATAGGAATAAAATGAAAGGTAGGTCAAATGGTAGTAGGATGGAAAGAAGAGAGTGAATGCAAAAAAATCCATATGAGAAATTGTTATAGTTAAAGAGAAATATGATAGATATATCATACTTAGGGAGAAAACAATAGAAAATTAGTAAGTGCACACATCATTCAAAGAACCAGGGTTAACTTTAGTATCAATGGCTTGAAGTAATTTCTACCCAAATTGTTTAATATGTAATAATAATAAAGAGATTGAACTAAATTTTCAATACTATTTATCTTAGATAAATTAGCAAACTCATAAGGAAATTGTTGTTTGTTTCAAATATGCTTCATGATCATAATTTGTAGCCTCATTTTCAATAATAAAAGCATGATAATAGGGTTTCTAGGAACATAATTAAGAACACCATTCTTAATAGATTGATCAATGTACAAGGATTCAAATGAGGACTTATCCTCAAGGGAATGTAAAGATGGGAATGCAATCTTAGCATGCAAACAACACACAAAACCACATTTAAGGCTAAGAAAGAGGTAAGAGTTGATTTAGAAGCTAATAAAGTTAGCAAGAACTTAATTTAAAAACTTAATTAGTAAATAAAACCTTAGAGACATCATAGAATAAAGTACAAAACCATAAAGGAGGATATAGATAAGGAGCAGAAATAAAACAAAGTACAAATGAGGTTTAAAATTAGATAGCGTGTTTATAAAAATAAGATAAAAAGATCAAAGACAAAAAAGCAAGGATGCAATAGACCTAGGATGATGCCAAAAGTATAAAAATGCAAGCTGGATGTTTCTTGTAATCTCATTGATCTAAATGTTATCACTTTTGAACATGATTTCAAATGAGTTAATGAGTGTCTTTAAACATGATGAATAGGGTCAACAATGTAAATGTGCAAAATCAGTTAAGTCAACTTTGTAGTTGCAAATTTTATCTAGGATGACATTTATGAGACATCATAATTTCAATAGCAATCTCTTAGGATGAGTGATAATGAGATCAAGACATAATGATAATATAAATTGATTGTAAACAAGAATTTGCTAGTTATAGACTAGTTATTTACTTAGGATATTCTAATCAAAGTAGACCAAAAATATTAATCAAAAGGCAAAGCGAAACCAGAAAAGGCATAGAGTTTATAGGATAATTTTGTTCAAGTGCTTGGAGTGCTGAAAATGGGAATTAGAACAAATGCAAATTGCTGGACAGGTTTTTTACTTTGATCACAACTTCATTTATGAAAGGTCAAAGCAAGCAGATTTTAATACAGGAACATGGTAAACAGGTTCATAAAGCTTTTTAAATTAAATGGGCAGACAAAAGTTCTAGACAATAGAATGAAGGCATCCCACCTGTTCTTTTATTGTGACCAAGCAAGTTTGCAATTGTGCAAACTAGAGTTGGAGCTGTAGAGCTATTGCAAGATGGTCTGACCAATATGTATCTAGCAAAGTGAATTTTACAAGGGAAAGGTCAATATTGTATGACCAAAATTGATCCAACAAACTACCTACATTTGTTGTTGGCTTGTCTACAAGCAATGTCAATTTGTACTCTTTCATAAGTTTGGTAAAGATTGTCTGTGTTTTTGAGGAATGTAGCATGTCAATGTTAAAGTCTCCGACAATTATGAGTTTGCAATTTATAGGCAATGTGGCAAAGATGTTTTTGATTAGATTGAATATGTCATCAATAGGTGCACCTGGGGTAACGTAAAAATTTGTGATGCGCATAACATTGCCAAGATGAAAAATATCAATAGTTACAGATTCTAGAAACTATGTTGCAAAAGTATTAGTTCTCAACAAAGCTGTGGTTTTTGCATAGCAAGTCAATAGGCCATGAATAGATAGTGAAGAATAGAAATTGAATCTATCACTTAGCAAGTGAAGATGCTCTTGTATTTTGTGTTTTGTTTCTTGGAAGCAGAGTATAGTTGCTTTAAGCAAATCATGGTCATGGGCTATATCTTGTGCATGCAATGCAAAGCTTCAAGTATTTAGAGAGCATACAATGACATGGTCCATTGCTACAAGAGGAAGACTATGCTGTAGTTTCCATTGTGTGAAAGTTTGAAGGCATTGCATTTCATTTTGCACTTTTTTCGGACACTTTGAAGTTCTGATGTTGTAATTTGTGTATCAAGTACAGGGTTTCAATGTTTCTTACACGGGACAGGGCAGTATAGACAAGGCCATGCTGGTACACTCTAGAAGGGTCAAAAGCAAGTGAATCCATGGTTAGGCCTTGTGATCTATGAATGGTTCATGCACATGCTAGCTGGATAGGGAACTGTGATCGAGCAACAGTTTTTGTAGCTGTTTTGACTTTTCTAGTTATTCTCATTATTGGGGTCCAAGAAGGTAAAATAGAACATGTGTATATGGCTTGCTTTCTTCGGTATCATAATTTTCCAATGGTAGGGTCATCAAATTATATCCATAGGATGTCTTCATGAGCAGATGTTTGCATTTGGAAAATGCCGTCAGCACCATTGACTAGGCCATCTTCTATATCTAAATTGCCAGCTATTAGTTCAACCAAGATTCCTGGCTTTAGATAGATTGTGCTTGGCAATGATGATTTCTCAACTTGGTAGTGGGTATTGTCAATGGGAGATTATTTTCCATCAACAGCATCAAATACATAAAGCTTAGTTGGCAAGAGGTTTAACATTATTTTGTTATGTTCATCGGCAGCTATATTTCGCTGGAACAAGTATGGGAATTTCAGATCATTAGGAGGGGTCTTGTAACATGTTTTGTTCAAAAAGGATATGTCTTCATCAGTTTGCTTGCCAATCCTTGTATGGTTTAGAATAGAAATAAAATGTTTATTTGTTTGTCTAACAACATTGTGTAGTTCAAAGCAGAGGACATTTTCTATCCAAAATGTATACAAGATTTTCTCATTGCCTATGGTTGGCTCTTCAAATATCCAAGCATCGCATACAGGTTGTGCTTGGTACAAGTCACCGCAAAACATTATATCAAGATTTCCAAATGGTTTTGTTGGTGTGTGTTTGATTTGACGTAGCCGCCTGTCTATGTTGTACAACATTCTAGAGCCTAATAGTGATGCTTCATCAATGAACAAAATCTGTAACTGGTCCAATTTCTTCAAAAGATTGTTGAGAGTGTTCGAGTCTAAAGGTAGCATCTTTGAAGAGCTACATGGAAGATGAAAGATAGAATGTGCAGTTGTGCCACCTGCATTGTATGCAGCTTTTCCTGTTGAAGTGATAATGATTCCCTTGGGTTTGAATGGGTCACTTTCTAGGTGCTTATCATAGTTTCGAATCATTGCTTGGAAGAGGACTTTTGCTGTGAAGGTTTTTCCAGTGCCAGCTCCTCTTGTCAAAAAAAAATATAGTGGTTTGTTAGGTGCAAGTCTCTTTGTCATTAACACCTCTTTGACTATTGATTGCTGTTCTTCATTTAATTGTCTGCGCAACATGAAATATTCTTGGTTATTGAGCAAGAATGGGTGAGTTATTTCTGTGAATAGTGAGTGAGGAATATCTTGCTTTTTTTTTGCATATTTAACATGTTTTAGGTCATTTATGATGTCATATTTTTCTAATTCTGTTTCACTTTGGTGCTATTCAATGTCGTTGTCATTGTCAAGGTCTATTATTGGATGGATATCATTAGTAGCTTTTGTTGCGGCTAGTTCAATGTCACCCCATGTACTAGATGTTTGTGCTGTGAACATTTTAGCGACATGTTCAATTTGTGACTTGTTTGCATTGAATGCCGAACTCCATGTTTTGTGTCCTTGTAACAAGGATTGTTCATTATCTCTAAAAGGAACATAAAGCATAAGTTGTTCTCTACAATAATTTTCTGGGTCTTTATGTAGATTATATCTTACAAAGCGTATAATCAGTGGCTTTGCCCTTCTTTTTTGTGATGTTAACGAATTGTTTGAGTAAAAAGTAGTGTATTCTGCGAGGGACAAGTTTTCATATTGTTGTGGGCATTGAATGTATTTGTCTATCGCAGAGGCATACATTATGTTCTCAGAGTCTTCTTTCTCCTTTGCCAATAGTTTTGGTTTTTTTAACATCAAGATTCTATTTTTGGGAGGTCCTGTATTGATAAAAATGGTTCTTTGGGAACTTTTCCGTAATGGAAAGGAAAGAGCAATGTGAACTGCTTGGTGACTAGACATTTGTTGATAGTTTAGCAATGCGTTGCCTAGTTTTCATATGAAATGTATCTTGTCATTGTATGCGTAAGTACATTACTGATGTATTTGGTGGAATGCAAGAGACAATGTTCTATCTTGCTTTGTCATGTATGAACTACAGTAAGATGTAGCGGCATATGCATCTAATATAAATTGTGTATCCGTGTTTGCATACCATAGTTTTGGCACCTTTTAGCAAATGAATTTATGCAAACATCGGCAGGTTCTCTTTTCAAGAAGACAATTCTTTGTGATGATGTTGCTTGTAACATTGCTATGTAGTTTTCTTCCTCAATATCGAATTCGTTCAAGAAATCATCAAATGTAACTTCTTTTGTGTAGTGTTTTTTTTCTAGTTGGTTGAAGAATAGTTTTTCCCTATCCTTGATTGCAGAGCTGCTATTTTGTGAAGGTTCTAAAATCATTGTTTGCCTCATGGGAGGCAAGGGAAAGCTAAATTGGCAACTGGATGTTTTGTATTGTTTGCCTGTTTTTGTATGGTGATGTGTCTGCATCTTGATTAGATTTATGTCTAGTAATGTAGAGTCACATGAGATGTATTTGTCAACGAAATTTTCTATATCAATGTTGTTGCAATGTCCATATATAGGTGCATTTGCTATCCATGACATGAAATGTGTGTGTTCATTGCCTCGGTTCTGGAATTCTGTAACGAAAAAGTAGTCAGATACTTTACCAAATAACTCTTCATTTTTTAGCATCATCTTTCGAAATGCATCAATCCTGTGATTGAAATAGCGACTGCAAAGGACAGGATTTTTCCTTATTTCAAAGTCTATGTCTTTGTCCTGTATAGTTTCATTGTGTTTGTCATGTTGCGTACTTGATATATGCTGCAATGCTTTGCACAATGGCTCCCAAAAGTGTTCAGCACTTGTTAGTGTGACAAAGAAATTTAGAGGGCCTAGTTGCCGTATCATTGCAAATATGTTTTTCCTATTGTTTTCTAGATAGTCAGGAGATGTTCGAACACTCCTTAGTGACCTAAAACCTAACGGGGACTTCAATATTTTTTCTAGATTTGCAGGATGTTGCACATCTCTTGCAACCAATTTTTGACCTTTCAATTCAGCTTTTCTTATAGAAATCCATGCTAGCGAGGATATTTGATGGATAATAATTTTAATAGCTTTGAAAAATATATTTGTTATATGTGTCGAAAAGTCATTGTCTTTATGCATGAGCTCCCACTTGACTAGTTTCTGGTAGCTAAATCTTTTAGTGATATCTTTAGGTCATACAGAGCCATAAAATAGTGTTGGGAAATTCATTTCTTCTGAATAGCTATCCTAGAAAATTCCTAGAGGTTTAAATCCTTCAGATGGTGCAATTTTAATAATGGTTGCATCAAGGTCTTTGATTGAATGTGACTCATTAAATCAATGTATAAGCGATTCTGTTATGGGCTCTTCCTGATGTTGATACAAATCCCTTTGCATGTTAGTATCAGAGTCTGTGTCTATATCTGTGTCAATGTCTATTTGCATTTGTTCATGTGTTTTTTGTATTAGGGTCTGCCAATCTTTATTTATCGTGATATTTTCTTTTGTATACAATGGTGTTTTAGATAGAAATTTTAAAGCATTCATCACTAAAGTAGGCCTAATGTTGCCTTGTGCGTATGCATTTTTGTATTCAAGTTTACGTTTCAATCTGATTGCAATTGTTTGGGTTTCATCTATATGTCTAGGCAATGCCTGTTGAACTCTATCAAAATTGACAGGAACATTGATTATTGTACCATTTAAACCATATTGTGCTCTCTTGTATCCTAATTGTCTAATTTGTGCAAAACAAATACGCAGGGATACTAGTCTTTCTTCTAGGCTAGTCAAGGAACAAACAATATCTATATGTTTATTACGTCTTATGTTCCATGGTGCAGAAAACATGGGAAGTTTGCCAAGCCTAACAACTTGAAGACATCGTTTGCAGATTGGTTGGCCCACCACAATTTTTTTTTATTAGTTGCAGTGGAAAGCAAAGAGAAAGCATTAACAAATACATGATTTACCTTATAAATCTGTTTATGGAAAGACAACATTTCACAAATTTCACAAACTTGAGTAGGTGTATCGTTAATAGCTAATAGGTATTGCTTAATAGATTTTTGGTTTGTATTGTTGGTTGCAATAGCATTTGTATGGTTTTGTGAGTTGTGTGTTGTTCTTGCTTTTCGCAATACATATCTTGTCTTTGGCTTTGCAGATGTTGTTGTTTGATGCGTACTATTGTTTGCTTGAGTATTTTTTTGATGGTCAGTGTTTGACAAGAGATGGCCTTTGTTGTGGATTGCTTCTTTTAGAGAGCGTAATGAACATTGTGTATTTTTCCTTTTGGTAGGGAGAATTCTATTTTGTTTAATTGTTGAACTTTTTTCTGTAAAGGGTATTTTCTCTTTGGTTACAAATGCATTTTCATTAACTTGCAACAAGGCATGTCTTTGCTTAAGAACTTCATCTAACAAATGTTTTTTTTCTTGCAATGGCTCGTAGTGGCAGTGGTCGGAATTGTTCTCGTAACAGAATAAGTTTATGTGCTGTTTGGGTTGAATGCAATTGCATAGGACTTCTACTTTAGTCTGGGGAACTATTTTCCATATGTATATAGTTGTTTGAAATATGTATGAAATCCATAACAAGCAAAATTCAGAACCTTCTAGATTGGTGTAAACATATGGCATTCCCATTTTGCTAATTAGTGTTTGTTGTTGTAAGAGAAACTGGTTGTTTGGCATTGTAGGGTGGTGAAGCATGTTGAAGCAATGCAAAGAAAATGTATGGTGCACTACCAATGCATTGGCCAATGACTGGGCCATGAATAGTCATAAAGCAAGTGCATCAAACTGAGTATCAATTAAGGCAACTATAGCAACAAACATGCTTTCACCACATTGAGTGACAAATGCAGGCAATTGTTGAAGGCCTACTTGATGAAGTTCTGCTACTATTATGGTGGATATGTTTGTGATTTCACAAGAAACATTTAACAAAGGTGGTTTCATAATCTGTATTCTATTATAGGTGCTTATTCTTGAGAAGATAGGCTCATAGTGTCCAGCTAATGGATTAGCATCATGAAAAAGAATGGATATTTCAAAATGAGAAGCATCATTAGTGAAATGCAAATATGGTTTCTTTCTTGTAAGAGACCAAATGCATATAGATATGTTCAACCAACGAGCCAACCAATGGATACAAAATGTGTCACCCCAAAGACTAGTTTTGCCTTTTGTGTTAGTTTCTGTTGCGGAAAGCCTCATCCTATGCAAGTATGTGGCCTTGTCATTAATTCCATGTAGATCGTAAAGTATTGATGGATGTAACTCATGATTGAAAGAGTTTAAAGCTAAATCGCACCTTGTATGAAGGCAATGTAAGAAGTGGGTAACAAGACCATTGCAAAGTTCATTGCATGTATAGCGGCAATGAAGCAATACACGAACAACATCAAATAAGCAATCACCAACGGTAAAGTTGAATGTATCAATTCGAAAGCACTAGACATTGTCCAAAGCCTCGTCAATTGATATGTTCTGTACATTGTCTTTTGTTCTGTATGTTTCCACTATAATTGCACTATTTGAAATTTGTTTTTGTTTTTTTTTGCAAAGCATTTGGAGACGTATTGCTTGATTGAGTGATGAAGAGAAATCAATTTGTATTGGATACGTATTGCTTGATTGAGTGATCAAGGGAAATCAATTTGTATGAGGAGCAGTTTTAATATACGTGGACAAAAACAACTATGCCTAAAAATAGAAATACATAATCCAGCATGTATCAATGCAAATGCCGTATGCAATAAACATGTCTTAAATGGAGTGATAATGTTAAAGACTAAAGTCAGAAGATTTATTTAAAGAATACCTATATTGCTGAAGAAAAGGTGAATTTTATCTTCACAACTCTGACTTTAGCTTTGTAAATCCCTGCAAACACCTATGATTCAATAACAAAGATATATGTTAGGTGCAAAGCATTTTTTTTAAGGCGTAGATCAAGTCCAAGTACTAGTGCATTTACTTTTCTAAAGAAAACAAACTTTCAAGATAGAGTTTCTAAATTAGTGCAACTTCTAGACATCACATGCATCTCTAGATGATCATGCTTGATGAAAATAATCTTGACATATGACATGGACAGGTCAAGCTATTATCATCACCACAATTCCAAATTTTTCAAGTTTTGTCAAAGGCTTTCAAAAGGACAGAATGGAAGGTAAAGCTACGTTGGGAACTTGACTAAGGATTTTATCATTTTTGTTTTGGTTTTACTGTGAAACAATCTGAGCTACACAACACTTCATCTATATTGAAAATCAATACTAAGTTGGATCTTGGTACAATTGGGCTTCAAGAGACAATGCCTTAGGTATTCATCTGTGTTTGTTACTAGTAATGGCAATACAATTAGATGTTTTTAGTGAATATTAGATATGTTTGCTATTGTCAGAACTTAGAACATTCTAAAACTGATTAACACAGTTGAAATTATAGCACACCAGCATTCTACCATAGATGTAGCTCAACACTATAGTCATTGAAGAAACTAGGGTATAGCACCTTTTAACCTGACACATGTCTATGACACTTCAATCACTAAAGTGAGGGCATTGTAATATTGTAGCAACCCTCTCTCACAGGCAGCAGTTGTTATATTTATTAACCTGGAGTTCTTACCAATAATGCTTTGGTAACATGATAAAATTCAGCATACATTATGCAAATTGTCTTTCTTAATCTTTAATATTTGGTCAAATTTGCATGTACTAATTTCTTCACATAAACATCTAAAATTGCAAGTAAAAATTTAAAAACCTGATATCATAATATATATCATATGTTTTCTGAATTTTTTTTTAATTCAGAGTATTGTGTTGCATGACATCCTCTCACAAGTAAAATGACTATGATTCTTCTATCTCTTCTTCTTGTCAATATTCTATGCCATTGAGGGAAAATATTTAATAAAGTAAAATTTAAAACCCTTCAGTTTTCCTCTCTAACTTCTATCTGTTTGTTTCAATACTCTATAGCTTTGTAAGTCGCGACTATGGAAACATATTTATGCATTTTCTGTCTACCTTTTGAAACTTTACTAGTTCGTAATTTCTATTCTCTAACATAAATCTCATTGATCCATAATTGCTAACATCTAAGCTCACATAAAAGGCTTGGCAACAACAAGAGATTCTCAAAATACCTATTAAAATCATCCAAAATGTAAGAGGGCAAATGTCATTTATTTTAGAAACCATATCTAGATGGAGATCAATGTTGAATTGACTAAATTTATGATTAAACCAATGCATCATAGCAAGCAAGACAAGAAGCATAACTTACCAAAGACCATAATTTCAAACATAAAAATTTAAAAAGCTGTAGAAGCTAAAGAAAAAAAAGAAAGGATCAGAGATGCATTTCCAATGTCTTCAAACAGAATCCACCCCCCCCAAAAAATGTGTTCAATCCTATTAAATATTCAACAATATGTTTTACATGGTTGGAACTCTCTTTGAAATCTTAATTATTTTAGAAAAACTGTGAAGAAGGCAGATATATACACTCCCAAATTATTCCCAAAAAAATTATTAAAATCCTCCAAATTGAAAGAGGGCAAATGTCCTCTATTTTAGAAACTCTAGATAGAGCTCTATTCAAGGAACCCTAATCATCCAAGAAGTAGTTTGTAACATATGGAAGAAATGGTTTCAAACCAAGTTGAAACTGTCCTTGATAAAAAACTATATATATGATTGTCATTTAGCATTTGGAATTTAGTACATGTCAACGGATGGTATATATGGAACCCCTATCTTTACAATTCCATGATATCTCCTCTATTCTTTCTATCCTCCTCTATTTTGAAGTTCATTATCTTTTATTATTCATGTTGGGCATCACGAAGAATTAGGGCACGTGAAACAATCAAGAAATCATAATCTCTATGCAATCCAAACATGTGAGGACAGTTGGATATTGATTTATATGTCCATATCTAGGATACTTTGCAAAGGCCAATTATGCAGATTGTGTATAACAATGCCATTCATGTGAACATGAAACCTAAAGGGAGGGTAACAAAAAAGTTGTCTCAAATAACAATTCGTAAGTGAGAGAACTAGAAATTGCTAAATACATTATAAATAACCAGAGTCACCAATCATAAAACATCATATTTAAGTCATTTTCAAACAAATGGTGACAAGCAGAAAAAATCTGCAACCATACCTCCACCTCTTTTCTGTCCACTTTGATTGAAATCAATTTTAGATCGCACCTATCCAAGACCAAAGGCAGCTGCGTGACTGCAATTTAATAACATATTACATTCCACTCTTTTAGCAGCCCATATACGAGAATCCAAAGAGAAAAATTCATTTTCTGTAAACCTAAATTAATCAGAAGAAATAAAAATGCATATCAGATATTTTATTTGTGTTCATCCATTGTTTGTCAACTGTCACCATAACTTTGGATGGAAAAGAAGCATCAAAACTAGTAAGAATTTGAACAGAAAGAAAAAAATTGATAAACCAAGGTTTCCTTTTCCCAATCTCAGTCTTGAACTATGAATTCAGTTGAAAATGAATATGATGTGAACATAGCAAATATAGTTTTAAAATCCTTCATCGCAAGCATGGTTTTTGAGCTGGTAAAGCACAAATACACGTCGTGTGTTTCTTACACTAGTAAAAGCTACTACCTCCTCTACTAGAGACACACTCTTGCCTCTCAGTTCTCTCTATATTGGCAATCTCTATTAGATACATATACATAAGCAATCGCACTAGTCTGGGTTTACCCCAAATTAATCTGAAATTCAAGCATCAGGTTCATATTTGGGTTAACTATAGCTGGGTGTCTTCATATTACTGAGCTTCATTGAAGATAAGCAACAAGAAGGACAAGTGGAATCAGGTTGAGCATACCTAGCTCTGATTTTTTAAGTTTTTTGACAAGGACAGCTAGGGTTTGAAGATGTTTATGAGATATTTGTGCCAAAATCTGCATACTGTTAGTTACCTTCATCTCAGAAAAAATAAAAGCAAGTCAATGTGAATCATTTCTAAAGTTTCTAGGTAGATTTAGCATGATTTTCTGTACTTCTTTTATACTAAAAAATACTCATAAATTTATCTATATTAGCAAACAAATCAATTCAATAATCTGAAAGAAAATCTGAGTTTGTTGAAGAATTTCTTATATGAAAATAAAAATTCAGAATTTTCTATGCCCTATTTTTGGAGATATTGTTGATCCCTATTTGGGGATATATTACAATAGAATAACTAATTAAAAGAAAGCTAACTATTGGGTCCTAATCATCATTTTGAAGTTAATTCTTTGTGTCTTTAATAACTGTAGACCATAAACTTTATCAATTAACAATAACAGTGATTCTTGCTAGCAAATCAGAAATAAGATTATCTTTGTCTTGTAATTTTGTCTAGAATAGTGACAAAAAGTCTTAGAGTTCAAAACCTAAGGCGTTAATCCCACATATCTTGCTGCAAATGCCAGTATATTTAAATTTTGGGATCAACATCTTGTGATGGTGAGGACTTATAAATAATTGCATTATTTTGTGCTCCATTTTGTTCATATAAATTTGTTGGTGTGATATTCAGATATACAAATCTCCATTTCTGTCTGCAGTTTTTCTTCTTTAATTATAGTGTTGACTACCTCATTTAGTAGAGTCATGCCCTAAACATTGTAAGAAACAACTCTCATGTTGTTGGAAGCCTTGTAAATGTTCTCCAATCTAAGGAAAATCCTCAATGGGTATGTGTCAATTGAGGCAGGTTTCGTGTGGCAACTTGCATGTAAGTTTGGCTGTGTCATGGTGGCTACGCATCAGTTTTCCTTCTATTTCAAATGAAAGTCATGTTTTCCCTATTTTACATTTCTTCTTTTGTGAGTTTACCATTTCTATATTCATTATCTGATATAGTGTAGGCAAACTGTATCAGGTATGGTTGTTTTCTACCCTTAATCAATTTCCTTTATGCAGCCTGTATCAGGCATGGTTGTTTTTGTTAGCAGACGTGGTTGCCAGCAGGGCAAAGACTTTAATCTTCCCTACTTTTTTCTTCCCACCTACCTGGGCTCTTTCTTTAAGCCTTATCACATGATCGCAAAGCTTCTCTCTCCTCTCTTGCGATCATACGACCAACCTTCTTTGCACTGACGTTGACCTTCCCCAGTGACCGCATTGAGTTCTTTGCCTTGTCGCATGATCGCAAGGCTTGATTTCTACTCTTGCGATCATGTGACCTCTTTACTTGCATGGGACCCCTTTTTGAACCTATCTCATGATCGCATGACCATTATTTTATTCATGCGATCATGCGACTAGTACTTGCTACGTCCAGTCACCTCTTCGTCCTCTCATCTACCCTACCTATCACACTCAGGGAATATGCTCTTGTCACATGATCGCATGACCATTATTTTATTCATGCGATCATGCGACCAGTCCTTTTTTCAATCCGCCAGCTACCATTTTTATTGCAATTTATTTTATATTTGTTTTTCTCTGACTTTTTGTATCAATTGGATGTAATCCAGGCAATTTGAGAACTTTCCATAGGTAGAATATTTTGTAAACAAAAGGGAATGTTTTGAAGCTCGGTCTTCTATAGAAACATAGAAAAATGATATTCTGAATATTGATAGCTCTTGGCACAATCTATAAATTTGAAATTAATATAAAAGTATCTTTTTAATCTTTGAGAGTTTTTTGTTTTGTTTATTGGCTTTATATCTGTAACTCTGTTGATTTCTTTGTTCCTTCCTCCAACATACCCTTAATCAATTTCCTATATGCTGGTTTTGATTCTTTATCTGCTTTCTCTCTTACTTATTTTCTTTATTTCCATGATAATGTTCTAGGAGAACTCATGTCTCAAACTTATTCATGCTTTAGAACAGAGCTGCATATAGGTTTTGGGTCATTTTTAGATAGATTTGAACCTTGAGGAGGTTAGTTGATTGGATTTGTCCAGACGCTGCTTTCTCTTATGTTTCTATCTCTACCTCTGTGGGTAGACTAGCTAGTAAATAAGCTAGTGCTGATAATATTGCACAAAGACCTGGCCCATATAGTTTAGACCAATACAATAGTAGCTATACTAGAGAGAGCCTTGAACTTTCAAGAATGGCTCTTGAGAGCCCAAGAACCACTCCCATGTTTGACTTTGTCTAGTCAAGCACTTGGCCACCGCCATGGCCTCTCCTGCACTTGCCAATTCAAGCACCAATAGTTACTTTGTGACCGACTCCTCTTTCATGCTGGGCTCACCCCTTTTCAGCCCTGATTTGCCTACCTTTCTCTTGTCCACCCAGGTGATTCTATTCTCCTCTTTGTAATTTCTGACTTTCAGGTTTTGTTTTTTCAATTTCTTCAAAGAAATGTTAATTGAGCGGGTGACTTTGAAATTTACCTCTTTGGAATTTCCCAAATTTCATCTTTTATGATTTCTTCAATGACTAATGAGATTTGGATTGGGTGGGCTGTTTTATCCTTGTCAATTGGTAACATAAGATCTTGGTGTTTTACAATCTTTGAACACTTCATATTCATTGTAATTTTCTTAGTTGAGTTGTAAATCAGGAGATTGGAGTTTGGTATTCAGTTCTATATGTAACCAATTGTTGATAGCAAATGGTTGAGTTGTAAATCAGGAGATTGGAGTTGGGTATTCAGTTCTATTACCAACCAATTGCTCTGCTCTAATGTACTTAAATTTTTCTTGATATTACTTGCTTTTTGTGCTTGGATTGAAGGTGAAAAATAGAGAGTGGTTAGAAATTGGGGTTGGGAGCATAAATATTTTGCTAGTCACATGTCACATTTATGTACTGAAGGTTTGAATAGCCACTCTTTCGACATTCTGTCATTTTGTGGAGTTTGGAGTCCTGTGATCCAGCTTTTTTAAACACAGGAAAAATGTTTGCAATTTGCACTAGTTCCTCTTTTAGTTTGAACAAATTGGGAGTGAAGTCAACAAGGATTTTTCAAGAGTTTTCTTAAAAGAGTGAAGGCATATAACATGTTCCAGACCTCTAGTAAATACATGGTTCTCTTTTGTGTGTTCCTATAAAATATAACTCTACTAAACATGGATTTGGTGCTTTTCAATACGAATAATTGCAATCAACATTTACAATATTTATAGTAACACATTTTTATTTCCTAGTATTCTTTTATATTTATTTTTATTTCCTAGCATTCTTTTTGAGTAAGCAGTTGTTGATGCCTCCTACATAGTAACACTAAAATTAAACCCCTGCCCATCTGCAACCACAAAGATATCCAATCACAATATAAAAAAAACTATTTGATTATTATTATACATAAAATTCATGCAACTTAACCAACTCAACTTTGAAGGAGGAAACAATTTTTTTAAAAACTGAATCGTGATTGGCTTCTGAAGCTCAGATTAATCAGTGTTTAAGGCAAGCCCCTTAGTAATAGTTCTCTGCCATGGCAGGAACTAAGAATAGAACAACTTTTAAGTCGGAAGATAAAAAGATAAGGATTTTTTACACAAGAAAACTAAATTTCCATTCATTGGCTTTTAAACATGTTGATTACAGGCCGTTGCAAAGTGATTTCAAAATGAAAAATAACTATGAACTTCATTAGAACTACATTTAACCTAAGTAGACATGCAAAGTGTGGAAGCAGAGACAAGGCACGTGAATCATTTTTAGAATGCCACTTGCCCTAACTGCATGCTAGCATTTTGTATTCAATAAAAATTAATAAAAAAATCTTTCGTTTGCCCCTCATGTTGGGCAAGGAATCCCTGCTAGAATCGGTGGATGCGAGGCCAATGTAAAAATGCCTTTGCAATATAAAATTTGGTTATAAAAATTGCAATAGAAAACATATAAATGTGATTGTAAAAAACTGCGAGTAGGAAATCTCAGAAACATCAGAAGTAGAAACAATTTATCGCAAGTAGCTCAATCCAAAAAAGAAAAACTAAGAATGGAAAAGCATGAGTGGGTCGACCAGCTTCATTAACATCACAGGTTAATTTCATCATTTTTTTTTTAAACAGCTGTTTCTAGGCCCTAGTGCAATGCTTTTCGCTTTTACAATGCTTGCTTAAACAGCTGCAATGGCGGCCAAGTTTTCTTTTTCATGAAAATCACTTGTTTCTTAAAAAAAATTTGTTACAAGCCACGGAAAACCCAGAGTACATAGAAAATGTTTTAGGATTTTCACAATTTTCGAAGGATGAACTATTAAAAAAAAATAGAGACTTGGAAACATTAGTTGAAGAAATACAACGCCTTGGACACGTGGATGAAAATAGACAAGTAAATGACATGAAAAGAGGGCAAGGCTTAAAAATGACACGTATCTATATATTTGTATTTGTAGCTTAAATGAAACATATCTGTATATTTGTATTTGCAGCTTTCCATATGTCTTCTGCATGCAATGCAAGACAAAGCATATCACTTTATCCGAACCTTGTATGCGACAACAGTTTTCTTGAGACTTCTTCTCGGGGAAATTTTAGGAAAATTTTAGTTTTTGCCTCTCAAAAGCTTCCACAGGCAGACAAACCCAATGGGGAATCAAAGTCTGACAAGCCGGTTAGTGCAGAGCAACAGGATTCAAAGCCCCATATTTTGTCACCCTTGAAATTTGCCAATTTCGAGCTTCCTCACAGGCACCCACTTTTTGAAGTTTACCATTTTTTCAATTGCAATGGATTTTATGAGGCTTATGCTTAATTTGTGAAAAATATAGGGTCATTTTAGCACCTGTGACGAGATGCAAAGCATTGAATCATGTTCCGCAGCTAGCCCATGTCAAGTTTTATTCTCAGAGAACGACTAGCAGTGGATTTCTCATCTCTGAAGCTGTAGCAGTCGCCAATGATGGCATTGGGTAATACAAATTACAAAGTGAGGAACTTCTTTCATATGAGATTGACATATTTTGATACTTTCAAGCCCGCCCAGATTTATAGAATCTGTTGACAGATTTATTTTTTATTTTCTACATATTCATTAAAAATTGAAATGTTACCTCAGGCACAGAGGATTTATAATAAACATATATAATTTACTACAAGTGTAAATGAATGGGATAGCAAGGTCCATTCATAGGTTGTAGAAGCTGTCTACATATTTATTAAACATTACCTTAGTTATAGAGAGTTTATAATTAACTTATCTTCCAGGTGTAGATGGATGGGCATGGATGGCCCATTTCCAGGTTTGTAAAAACTATCTACATATTTTTTTTTGTATATACTTAAGCTCTAAATATTTATTATATGTTACCTCAGTTACATAGAGTTTACAATAAACATATCTTTCAAATATTCATCCATAAATCTATTTGAATATTTCTACGTATTAAGTGAACATTCAGATTTTCATGAATTATCTGTTGTCCATGTACTCCACGTTCTGGTTCTCTTTTCATGTTCACATTATAAACGCTCTGGTCTGAAGGAAGGCTAGTTTGTTTGCATTTCGCCCCTCTTTCTTAAGGAAGGCTAGTTTGCATGTGGCTGTGCATGAGGGTTTGCAGCCATAAAGATGGCACCCCTATTTTACATAGAAGATTTTATTAAAATAACCCAAAAACATAAAAAGTAACAGTCGAAAAAAAAGAGGTAACAGTGCAAAAAAAATGGAAGTGCATTGTAAAAATTTTAAGAAAAAATGCTATAAAATTAGATTAGTTTGAAGATGAAACACCAAGAACCCAGGATGAACACGACGATGAATAAGAGCCCAAGATCAACACAGAGAACACACCATCCACCGAGAACTCAAACAAAATGCCAAGAATAAAATATAGAAGAACACAATAATGATCTTAATATAGAAAACAATAGAAAGCGAAGGACAAGAATTAAGGAGAAATTAAAGAGATAGAGGATGTAGCATTTATGCCCCATCCTTTTGAAGTATCCTCCATTGAATACCCAGTTAATATGTCTGGAGAAGCGTGCCCAGCAAACAAGTTGCATCCACATAGCAATAATTTTCTTTAAATTTTTCTTCAAAATAATATTTAAACCACTAGCAAAAATAGAAATGACCAATCAAAAATCAGTTCTAAATTATGAAAAATTGACATTAATAAAAAAATTACCAAACACTTATAGTAACTTACGTTTAAACTATGTGTTCCAGCTTTCGTAAAAAATAGATTAATAAGAAAAAATAGTGAAAACATAAGTCTCCTGCCTATAAGGCAGAGACTAATAAGGGATAGTGTTAGGATATTCAATCCATTCATTTATAGAATATTCATGTGTAATGATAAGAAAACAAAGAATTGATTCCTGTGTGGTCTAAGATTAGATATATGCTTTGGATTATTCAAAAGTAAAGAACATTGTGAATTCTTTTTTACCAATCCATTGTGTTGATGGTTTATTAATTTTCTTAATTTTATTAATCCTTTTAGACTCATCATTTCATCATGGTCATCATTAGTTGAATCTATAAAGATATAAAGATATTATTATATTAATGCAATAAAATTCTATAATTTTTTTATGATTAGATTACATTTCATCATGGTCATCATTAGTTGAATCTATAAAGATATAAAGATATTATTATATTAATGCAATAAAATTCTATAAATTTTTGTGATTAGATTAGATTGGGAAGGGTTGAGACAAATTCTATAAATATGTTGATATACGAGATTATTATACAATAATTCATGCTCACACACACAAATGAACTAGTACATAACTTTTAAAATGAGTATTGAGTATGGGATATTCAGAGTCAATATTGGAGAGTCAAATGAATGGTGGCATTTCTCTTGTAGTATAACATGAACAAAACATTTCTTATTTTATGAAAACATTTTTCAAATGATAATTAAACTCACAATTTGTTTTTTTATAGCTCATATTCCTAACATTAAAATTATGAAAACTAATGTTAAGCCTTGTTATTTTGAAGTTAGATTCTACTTTTTTGTAAATAAGTTCATGAATATTTTTTAAACAATGAAGTGTCCTTGTTAATAAGACACTATTCAACATGTTTGATATTGTTTTGAGATACCCAATGATAATTATTATGTAACATTTGAGCTATCATAAGTTTAGTAATTTTTAGGAACACCCTCCTAGGTTTAAGCAAGGTTAAAAATATGTAAGAGATTTTGCCAATTCAAATAGTTAGCTTTTAAAATTACAAAAATTATGGATGAGTCCATGGCGAAGAATAGTTCTAATATTCTAGATATTTGGTTGCAAGATCTATCATGTTGCATATAAGTAATAATGGTGTCAATTTCTTTCATACTAGCTTATAGAAAATAGATAAAAATCTATCTAATATTCTTACTATAATGTTCCTCACCTTATAATCTCAAATTTGAAATAATATATTTAAAATTCACTATTCATGGAGTTGAGATATAATTTAGTTTCATAATAATAAATTAAAAATACTTTGAAATCGTCTGGGTCTCTTTCGGTGAGAACTAAGAAGTTTGTCCATGGAAGAAATTATGTGCCTGTGACCGTGACAGTCCTAAATTCCCCTATTTTACCCAAGCATAGTGATCCGATTGACAATCGGGCCAAACATCATGTGGATATTTATGTGGAGATGGGGAATAATACCCCTAATGAGAAGGGGTCCTCTATTTTGGAGAGCCCAAGTATCAATAAAGATATCAAAGATCTGATGGACATCCAGAATTCATTTTTCTCTTAGATTCTGCCATAAACTAATAGCTTGAAAGATACTATTCCCTCCTCAAAACATCAGTTGGAGACTATTGTGGAAAATACTAATTAATACCTTGGCGAGGGGAATAAGTGACCTGAAGGCTTCTCATGAGTAGACCATAAAGAGTTTAGAGGAAACCCTAAAGATGATACAAGATAAGGTCATAGTGGTGGTTGTGGTCAACAAGAATTCTATGGACAATTTCATCGAGGGCCTCAAGAAGCTGAATAAATAGTCGATGGATTCTGAAGGTCTAACCAAGGATATCGATGCCTCCCCTTCTATGAGCATTAAGTTGGCTAAAAAATCTCATTGTAAGGGCATGTGATCAATTAGGGATACATATGCTGCTACTAAAAAAGAAAAGAAGGATTATCTACTTGGCCCTGCTACTAGGTTAAGAAGTAAGGACAAGGAGATTACCCCCATTGATAATTTAGTTAAGGAAGTTAGGAGTATTAATGCTAATGTTATCTCTATTTGAGCATTAATGGATTTTCATTAGTATCAATCAGATTATTCAGTCGGTAAAGGTTGGAATAAGGATACAAACAGTCAGTCGGTCAAGCATACAAATCTTTCACACCGAGCAAAGACAAGGCAAAAATTCAAGTTACCCGAATACAGGTTTGACCTAACACGCTTACCAAGCATCAGGCAATTATCGAGTACCAAGCTAGTGATCACCAAGTATTCATACACACCAAGCATCAGTAATTTACCGAACAACGAATGTAGTGATTACCGAGAAAAGTAAGAAATGACATAGTAATCAAGAATGACACATATATCTATGCAAATGGTTTACATCGATCAATAAATGTTTTACCAAGATTGAGACATATTTAATGTGGATGTAATCATTAAATTTGGTGATGATTCCTATGTAATATTAGATCTAGGTTATTTTTGAATACCGTTAATCTTAGGTTTACTAAGATGATGTAAACCTTAATTAGGTCAAGTCAGTTTGATATATAATTATAAATATGTGATTATGATCATGTATCATGAAGCAATAGCTGCACTAAGGACATCAGGAGATCAAACACAAGGTTTATGATAGAGGCAATCAATTTTTAGAACAACATACAAGGCTAACGAGCAGAGCAAAATAGAACATACATCACACTGAGGTGATATTTATTTGATACTTCACAAATTTGAATTAGACAAGCATAAGTTGTTATTTACAGATACTTTACTATTATCAATTTAACCATTGTAGCATATCAAAATCTCTTAACAGAGTGGACTTAACAGTTCTTGTTTAAATATCTTAACCGAGTACACACATACATTGTGTTGTTTAAATCCTTTAATTAGGTAGATCTAGTTAATCTTTTTGTTACTCCTAACATGGTAAGATCATCAGAAGTGATCACAACTTGTAAGCCTTAACCGACATACTTTACTTGATGTAGTAGTGAAGATTTGTGGGTGTCATCCTCACCACATGTTTTACCTTCTAACAAGGGTTTCTATGTGTATCATCTTAAAATGGAAGCACTTCCATGTTAAGAGCATTTAGCCCTTTGAGTGAGTGGTCTGGGTCATGTTAAGCACCTTGAATCAGATCTTTGCTTGGATCATACTTGTTCTCCTCATTCTGCTTCTATCTGTCCCTTATTTTTCACTTCATGTTTGCATTTCATAACATTCTGGGTCTGGATCCTGAGGTTTTTGACCATACTTGGTCAACATCAACCTTATGGGGTCAAAGTCAATCTCTATCCTGACCTGGTTAGGATTGACCTCAACCTTGACCTGGTCAATTACAACCTTGCCCTTGACCCCCTGTTCAAATTTCAAGTTTCCTTGATTTTCGGGTGTTGGGTTTCGGGGATATTTGTTTCCCGCCTCCGGATCGGCCATTTCAGGTTTCGGGATGGTAAATTTTTTAATTGCATTTAATCTAGGTATATTTTCTAAAGGTTAGGACCTAATTGGGATTTAATTCTCCAAGGTGGCCCCTCTAGAGGATTGTGCCCTAGTTCACTATAAAAGGAGGCCTTCCTCTCTCATTTAATCCATCAAGTTTCCAAGCAATTTCATGATCAAGGCATGAATTTTGGTGAGAAAATATCTCAAGCTCTCAAGATGATCAAGAAAGCATCCATTCAAACATTCAAGTCCTCTTCTCCATCCAAGTTCTCCATTGAAGATCAAGGATTCAAGCATTCAAGCCATTGAAGGGATTTTGGTTCAAGCATTCAAGATCCATCATTCAAACCCTAGATCTAGCCATCATGATGGTGTGATCTTCCTTCAAGATCCTTTGTTCATCTTCAAGATCCATTTCATTCTTCCCTCAAGGTGGATTCCAAGCATACAATCATGGATGTTTGATTTACATTTATTGATGTTATGTTCAAGCTTTCATATCAACATACTTGATTACATTTCAAATATAATTGCATATCTATTGAATGTCATAGCTTCATTGTTAGATCTACTTCTACTACTTGCTAGCATTCTCCATTTCAATTTCAATATTAAAGTTGATTCCAAACTAGGGTTTGACCAAGGCAAACCCCCCAAAAAAACAACAAAACCATTTTTCTTGCAGGTATAGGTGCTGAATTTTGGATCTGAGAGTAGATTTGGATACTTTTTTCAGTGAACATTTAGGATCTGCGAACAAAGTTAGAATCGACCTTCAAATAAAGAATGTAGCCTTTGACCTTTTATGAGGGTCAAAGACTACATACTGTCAGAAAGACAAAAGATTTCTGGGTTTTCTTCATCTCGGCATTTCCAGTCCGAAACAAGTTGCAGAATTGCCTGAAAGTACACATAGACATAAAAAATTGGCATTTTCTAGATTTGCCCTAATTTGAGGTTAGTATTTCCTTTTCAATTATTTCAGATTTCAAACACTTCAATTCCATTATAGGGAAATATAAGGTTTTCTTCCTCTTTCATATTCTCCATAGATTGATTCGATTGTGTATTAACCTTTTTGGTTGATCAATTTGGATCTCTCCTTTGGGAATTTGGATTTAGAATTAGATCTCATATTTCCCCCATACATTTTAGGGTGAAACCTATTTCATCCTATTCATTTTGGTGAACCCGACATACTTACTCTCTTTCTTTTTGGTGTGAGATCATTTGTTTTCTTGCCTTAAGATTATATTTCTTTTATGCTCTTACATTTCAAAAATCCAAAAAAATTGCAAAATTTCTTCAAAAATACAAAAACATTTACATTGCTTTGTGGAATTAGATGCTCTATTGTGTTTGATTTCCTTTTCATGTTTATACATTTCATTTGAATGTATTTGGATATATCTAGATCTATTTGTTATCATGTTGCACAAGTTGTTTGAAACATTTTCTAAAACTTTTGGGATTACACAACATCCTCCTCTTACCTTACCATTGCATGGCGTTACACCTAGCAAGACTTCATCTAGTGCATGTGATGTTTCTTTGTTCACTTTTGAATTACCTTATAAGGATATATTAGAGAAAGAAGAGGACCTTCATCTATATCTCCATCATATTTCTCTTTGTGGAGATGAGTTGGGGATTGATGTTAATTCCTCTCCTAATAGATTTCCTTCTTCTCCCTCTAGAGATCAAGCTTTAATGACTTATGACACTCCTACAATGCACTTAATGGATAAGGATGATAATCCTCCCATTTGGGATGAACCTTTGGATTTGGATGTTGACTACTCTCTTCCTCATGAAGCCATTGTGGATAATTCTACTTTTTGGGATGAAACCTTGGATAAATACATTGATTTATCCTCTCCTTGTGAAGAATTTTTAATACAAGTGGATGACATATTCTCTAAAACACACTTCCCTTATTTGAAAGGAGAGGATATTATAGATCCTTCACATCCATTTGGGATTCCTTCTAGTAATATGAATTCCCTTAATGCTCTTCCTCTTAGTGGTGACCTTATGGGAAAACACAATCCTATCTTTTTGAATCCGATTCCTAATTCTCCATCTGCTATTCCTAGTTTTTCCCACACTTATGCTAGAGTTCATGATGTAGATGTGCAAAGATTCTTCAAAGTACCTTCTCCTTATTATCCGATCCATAAAGATAAGAGAAAAAAAATTTCTCCTTTGAAATTTATTCATAATTTTACCCCTCACTCTGATATAACATAGATCTTTTCTCCTCTAGACTGGGGGGCAAGAGGTATATTTCTTCCTATCTTTTAGAATCCATTATGAGCTTGATTGGTTATGTTTTCATGGTTTGTATTATGATTTCTTTTTTCTCTCTTCTATTATTCAAGATATCTTTTCTAGGACATGCATTTTGAAAAGATATCTCTTGCCTTTAATCCCTAGGGGGCAAGGTTCTTTCTTCTCTCTCTTTGTCTAGGGAACTACTTTCCTTAGCATAATGGTATTTGTTTATATTGCAATATTATTTCATCATATTGACAGATGTTTTGACTAGGGATAACCTTCTTATATGAGAATTTGTTGTCCTAAATCATCACTTCTTCTCTATGTTGCAAATTATGTTCTTCATAAACTCTCACCCTTGCTTTGGTGTTAGAGTTATTTCCCTCATTTCAAAGATTCCTCTTCCTCTTGTTTGCAGGGGGCTTGATGATCAAATCTTTGTTCCCATTGTTGAAAGTTGATATTTTATCTAAAGCACTCCTCTATGATTGGGTCATGTTGATAAGATCTCTTTCATTTGAGGATCCTTTTCCATGAGTGACATATCCTTTTCACGATTATCTATACTCTTGGATGTAGGGGTCAATATCCCTCACTAAGAATATGGTATACATTGTTGCTAAACATGATATCTCCTTGCATTGTGAAGTAGGTATCCTCTTCCATCTTTGTTCCTACACTTGGGGGGCAAGGATGCCATATCCTTTTGTCTTTCCGGGATTCACCTCTTTCCTTGGGTAAGCAGTATTTATCTATTAAGTGATATTCAATCATACATGAAAATTTTGGTTTGCATTGAGGATATATGTCCTTGATAACAACCTCTTTTGTTGTTTGACATTGGGTTTCCATGATTGATATATCTCTTGCTCTAGAAACTAAATAGTGTGCTATCCCTCATAAGGGTTACTTTCTTTTCACTTCTTGCATGATATATCTTTACATTCATCCCTTCCATGGCCTCATAGGAGCTATGACCTTCTTGGTTTGGACTAGGTGTTGTCTATGGATATTGTCTTGATGTTGAAGAAGGCTTTATCCTTGTTCTTTTCTTTCCTTAACATGTCAAAATAGTATGTTTTTGCCATATTAAGGAGGGGGGCATATATAGGGTCTCCCTTGTACTATAGTTTTTTATTTTTACATGCTAAATCTTGGAAGGTAACGCACATAAGTTGCTAAATCCTAAGGAGATGCATTTTTCAAATTTTTCAATATGCTAAATCCTCTGAAGGTAACACACATAAGTTGCTAAATCCTGAAGGGACATGCATTTCCAATATTTCAAATATGCTAAATCTTGGAAGGTAACGTACATAAGTTTCTAAATCCTAAAAAGACATGCATTCATATGCTAAATCTTCCGAAGGTAACGCACATAAGTTGCTAAATCTTGAGGAGACACATATTTCATATTCATAGTGATACAAGAAGGTGGATCTATGAGTATTCCAGAATCCATTAGAAGATGCATTACAATTGCAAGCACAGTTTATGGGTGAACTTGTTGGGCTCTCCCTCCAAGGTGATTCATGGTAAGGTGGGCATCTTACTAGGCGAGGTAATCACTCTTTTTCCCTTTCTCTCTTTTTGCTTTCATGCTAGTAGGACTGGATCATGAAGCTATGCCATTTATAGTGTTTTTCTTGTCTTTCTTATGTAATCATTTATGATTTTATGATAGCTTTCCAAATATGATATTAGTATGAAAAGTGTTTCTTAGTAAGGTTTCTTGTACTAGTTGATTTGGGTTTGTTTTAGTACCAACCCCTCTTTTGTGTCCTTTTATTTTTCACACCCTCGTGCACTTATGTTGAGCTAGTATCCTTAGCTTGGGGGCTTGTGTCCCTAAATAAGTGTCATTCTATCTCATTTCAAATCCACTAGGATCTCTTCTTCCTTCTCCTTTACCAAGAGTTTGCATCAAATCCATATTCTTGCTAAAGTGGGGGCTTAATGTATCATCTTAAAATGGAAGCAATTCCATGTTAAGAGCGTTTAGCCCTTCGAGTGAGTGGTCTGGGTCATGTCAAGCACCTTGAATCAGATCTTTGCTTAGATCATACTTTTTCTCCTCATTCTGCTTCTATCTGTCCCTAATTTTTCACTTCATGTCTGCATTTCATAACATTCCGGGTCTGGATCCTGAGGTTTTTGACCATAAGGTCAAAGTCGACCTTATGGGGTCAAAGTCAACCTCTATCCTAACTTGGTCAGGATTGACCTCGACCCTGACCTAGTCAGTTACAACCTTGTCCTTGACCCCCTGTTCAAATTTCAAGTTTCCTTGATTTCTAGGTGTCGGGTTTCGGGGATATTTGTTTCCCACCTCCGGATAGGCCATTTCAGGTTTTGGGATGGTAAATCCTTTAATTTAATTTAATCTAGGTATATTTTCTAAAGGTTAGGACCTAATTGAGATTTAATTCTCCAAGGTGGCCCCTCTAGAGGATTGTGCCCTAGTTCACTATAAAAGGAGGCCTTCCTCTCTCATTTAATCCATCAAGTTTCCAAGCAATTTCATGATCAAGGCATGAAGTTTGGTGAGAACATCTCTCAAGCTCTCAAGGTGATCAAGAAAGCATCCATTAAAGCATTCAAGTCCTCTTCTCCATCCAATTTCTCCATTGAAGATCAATGATTCAAGCATTCAAGCCATTGAAGGGATTTGGTTCAAGCATTCAAGATCCATCATTCAAACCCTAGATCTAGCCATCATGATGGTGTGATCTTCCTTCAAGATCCTTTGTTCATCTTCAAGATCCATTTCATTCTTCCCTCAAGGTGGATTCCAAGTATATAATCATGGAGGTTTGATTTACATTTATTGATGTTATGTTCAAGCTTTCATATCAACATACTTGATTACATTTCAAATATAATTGCATATCTTTTGAATGTCATAGCTTCATTGTTAGATCTACTTCTACTACTTGCTAGCATTCTCCATTTCAATTTCAATATTAAGGTTGATTCCAAACTAGGGTTTGACCAAGGCAAACCCCCCAAACAAACAACAAAACCATTTTTCTTGCAGGTACAGGTGTTGAATTTTGGATCTGAGAATAGATTTGGATACCCTTTTCGGTGAACATTCAGGATCTGCGAACAAAGTCAGAATCGACCTTCAAATAAAGAATGTAGCCTTTGACCTTTTATGAGGGTCAAAGACTACCTACTGTCGGAAAGACAAAATATTTTTGGGTTTTCTTTGTCTCGGCATTTCCAATCCGAAATAGGTTACAAAATTGCCCAAAAGTACACAGACATCAGAAATTGGCATTTTCTAGATTTGCCCTAATTTGAGGTTAGTATTTCCTTTTCAATTATTTCAGATTTCAAACACTTCAATTCCATTATAGGGAAATATAAGGTTTTCTTCCTCTTTCATATTCTCCATAGATTGATTCGATTGTGTATTAACCTTTTTGGTTGATCAATTTGGATCTCTCCTTTGGGAATTTGGATTTAGAATTAGATCTCATATTTCCCCCATACATTTTAGGGTGAATCCTATTTCATCCTATTCACTTTGTAACCAAAATATGCATGTCATGAGCATTTATTTTAATGGATGATTTATTGTTTTGTTTACATGCACTTTACATTTTCTATTATATGAATGTATGTTTCAAACAATGGAATCGATCGATTAAGTAAGATCTACTATTGAAAAGTTTAAAGTGTTAAAAGTTTTTGAGGGTACTGATTCACCCCTCCCCTCTCAGTACTTATCTTTCCATAATCCCAATAATTGATATTAGAGCTAGATCTCTTGTTAAGGAATTTTAACCACTAAAGAGAAAAGATCTAAGGATGAAAAGATATAAGTTGGACAAGACTATTGAGAATCAAATGATACAAATGAAAATCTTCATTGAACAATTCAAGTAAGCCAAAGATGAACTGAAGAAGTTACTAATTCAAAGGAAGAATATGGCAATTCGGTATAGTGAAACTGATTATCATGAAGAAGAGATAGATGACCCATTTGAGACATTCAGATCTGGATCTAGTAGTATATTTGATGCATCTGAAGGAGTTGTTACTCAAAATTACAACATAAAACACAATAAACATAAATAGGAAAAGATTGCATTTTTAGGGGTCCAATTAATACTACCTTTTAGGTATTTAATAATTTACATTTCATTATTGCATTCATGATCAGATTTCTTTTTTGTACTCTAAGTGATCACATTTCAAATTTCAAATTTCAAATTTCATAACTGATCATTACATTGTGCATTCAAACTGAATGTAGTATACAAGTGTCTTTTTATGTTTCATATTTCTTGTCAATAAAAGAGTACATTTACAAAATAGAAAAAATGATAGAAGTATGGAGTAGGGGTCCCATGCATTGCCTCTTTGTTTGTTTGTTGCTGGTGGCCTGTTAGGTCCTAGGTCTTTAGGTCCAGGTCTTCATCTGCATTTGGTTTTTAGGGTTTTTACCTGCATAATGAGAGAAAGAAAATGGTGTTAGATCTTGTTGGATCTAAGCAATTCATAAAACACAAACAACATACAATGATAATCAATTTTTTCAATGCTGCATATCTATCTGGTAAATTCAATGCAATAAGGAAATGTGCATCCACACTAACTGAAAGGTAGTATTAAAGGGACTTGTTTTCTAAACATGAAACCTTTTACTATTAATGGTCATTCTAATTTATGTTGTCCTTTTTATCAACCAGATATCCGAATTAAAGGGACTTAGTGTTTCCAACTGAGAAACCTTTTTCAAAAGTTGCAGGACCTTGGTAGATTAGTGAACATAATGGTCTAAATGTTGATTCACAAGTGTCATTCCTTTTAGCATTTTCATAAAATTGAATTATTTATTATGTTCACTAATCTAACAAGTTTATAATGTTGTTGTTTGAAGAGCTTAACATAACATGTTGCAGTGTTTCAAGCTGTTTGGTTTTCACATTACAGTTAGAGGAAAAAGATGCAGAGAAAAGTGCCTTTCAAGATGTTACAAAAAAGTGCCAAACGTTATAGAACAGTCATGATCAAATGCCAGGATACAATTACATAATCACTGGTGTTTCATATCTTTGTTGAATTCAAGGTACAAATTCAATAAAATTATTGTTGTTGTAGGTTAAAAGAGAAATGCTATAGAATTGAAGCTTTAAAGTTACAAAAATGTTTTCAGTTTGTATTTAGTGGATGTCACGAACCCGTGCTTGAACTTCATTGAATTGCATTATGATGTCTTTGAATGTCATGAGCCCGTGCTCAAACTTCATTGACAGTAAACAAATTTTTTTAATCTTTTGCATTTCTTATTTCAAAAGTTCATATTCAACATCAAAACAGAGGAGAAATTGTTCAAGCATGGTGATATGTACCTGTGAGTTTTGAAAATTGTTCATTGTTTTCAATATTGAATTCAAAATTCAAGATGACTGTTCTCAAATGAAACAAGAAAGAAAATAACAGTCACTATGTTAAAAGAGTATCAAACCAGTGGGTTTTTAAAACTTGGATTTATTGTTGGAGCTATAGGAACTTGCACATATGACTGATACATAAGGGTACAGTGAGACATTGGTTTGTTTGAAGAAACAAAAATGATTGGTATTGAAAAATTTAAAACATGTCTACCATTTTTATAACAGTGAGGTCTTATCATTCATTTTTAGCTGAGTCTTGTGAAGTTAAAATTGATGCACTGGTATTCAAAGCATAATAGTGGTGATTGTGTAATCAGAAGAGAGAATAGCAGTGGTTGTATTCATATTTTTTTTGAAAAATAGTGAGACTTTATGGTTCTTATCAGTGAGAGAAATAAATGATTGGTGTTTAATGTGCAACAATGTTTGAGGAGTAACTCAAAATTATTCTTAAGGTAAGCATGATGATTTACGTTCAACAATGAGTGCATGTAGTATGGTTAAAATAGTGAAGTTTAATGTGCATCTATAGCCAAGCCTTAAAGTCCTTGTATTTATTTATCGAGTTGTAAGTATGACTAAGTATTTTACAGATTTAAAAAAAAAACTGCAAGACATCTACAACCAAGCTAAAGAGATTACAAATTTATCAAGGAAAAAATTGAAGGAGTACCCATGAACAATAATAGTGGCAAGAATACCATTCATGGGCAGGAAATTTAAATGAGTTCTTTGTTTTGTGTTATTAATAATTTTTACAATGATGGAAAAGATGTTTTAAATCTATAGACAAGAGTGTAAGACAAAGTGGCCTGATTCAGTAAAGAATAAAACATTTAGTGCTTTGTTTTAAAACAAATGGAGAATATAATATAACTTATTTGCATCCTTCAATCATAGCTTGTGTTTGTTGTTCAAGCTCAACATCAAATTTCAGTCAACTTGGTAGAGTCTTAAGCTATGATCGAAATAAGTCATAGCTATGCCGGGTTGATATTTTTCTCATCTTTCAGTCATAGCTTAGGCTATGCCGAGTTCACTAAAGAGAACCCACAATTCATGGAGCTGTCAAGATGCAAAGACTCACATCAAAGTGTGGAAAATGAATAAATTTCATGAACCCATATGTTAAGATGAAGTCAACACCAAAGGTCGAAGCTTACCAGTCAAGCCAACAGAAATCATAGTGAGTTCAAGCCTGAATCACGACCAAGACCAAGATGCTAGCTGTTCAAGCTGTGATGGGAAGGAACTCGAAGCTCAAAGCCGAGTCAAAACCTAGCTGAGATTCAAGCTGAAGTAAGAGGCCTCAGTTTGGATTAACATTAGTCATAGTCTAAAAGCAAGGTTTGAGCCCAAATGTTATCCTAAGTATTAACCCACAGTCAAACATTGTGCACTACCCATGAGCTATTCATAACTGCAAGCCAAAAGGGGAGCTGTAAATAAGGCATCAATCTTGACCCCTTACATAAAGCAAAGGTCATTTATCAGTCACAACCCAAATGACAAACATGGACACATACCTATAGTCGAATCATTAGTTACAACCTTAAGCTCAAAAATAAGCATCAGCTCCAATGCTGAGATGAAACACATAGTCGAGTTACTAGTTTGAGGCCATAAGTTGCTTGACACAAACCATATTTATAGCTCGAGGCCAAAAAGAAAGCTCCAGTTACAGCTCTATTTACGCAAGGCTTAAAGGTGAAGTATCAATCACAAGCTAGGGTAGAATAAAACAAATCTTCAGATTACAATAAGAACCCAAGCCTCCATAGAAACAAAATTTTAGTTTAGGATTGATACTAGTGAAGATTTTTAATGAAACATAGAGCTCCCTGCCAGTCATGCTGAGTTTGAAACAATTTTTTCCAAGGCTTTCCCTCAATTAGGGTTTCATTTCTTTCTTATTTCTTCTCAAGGAAGCTAAATTTAATATTTCCAAATTTGAGATAGAAGATAGTTTTGGCTATTTTGGAATCCGTAGTAAATGGAATTGAATGCTATAAATGTGGATGTCTACATCTTAGCAGACCTAAAAAATGGAGCAAGTGCCACCTATCACTGATTTTTCTACATAATCTTGCAAGTGGAAAAGTGGTCATGTCGACTTGCTTATCCCTTTGCATTTTTGTAAACTTAGGATTTTCTTAAGTTTCTTTAGTGGGTGTAGGTTTTGTTAATTTTGAATTTTTAATCAAAATTTAAATATTGGTGAAACAATGTAAAAAGGATCTATATCCTTTATAAGCCAATATTTAGGGCACTAGTCTTTTTAGGCTAAGATTTTGGCACAATTTTTGGCCAAATTAGGGCAGATTTCAAAAGCTTAGTTTTTTCAAATTTGGGGCTTGAGTTTGATATAAAATTGATTTTTATTATCAGTTTAAGGGCTTGCAAGTTTTGGAGAGAGGGCTAAAAGTTAACTTATTGTTCCTTGATGCCTTGGAAATCATTTTTGTAACCACTTTGTCAGATTTTGAGGAGAATAAAGTATATGATTCATTGACCCATACATTTTGAGTTTTGATTTGAAAATACTGATTTCATCTTTCTTTGCAAGTCTCTATTCTGTTGTTATCCAAGAGAAGTGAATGAATCAATCTTCCTTCTCAAGGTGAGCAATAATTCAAACCTTGTATGGAAAACATATGTCTGCTGTTTGGTTAAGGTATTTGTGGTTCAACCCTAGTAGTGAGATCTTTTAGCCTATATGTTGAACAGAGATTTAAAGTGTCAAACCTTTGATATATGAGTTTGAATTGTAGTCTTACTTTCTCAAGCAGAATTTGAATCCATTTTTGGTGTATCACCCCTATTTACTTTCAGTTTTAAAGTTTCCTTCTTCCCTTTTCCTATCAAGTTTTAATCAGGAGGTGATATCCCATATCAAAAAGGAACCGGCCTAGAATCTGGAGACTCCTCCTTAATCAGAGTCCACCCACAACTTGAGGAGGTTTCCAATGTTAGGATAGAAATACTGTGTAGCCCTAATGCCTGGGTTGGGTTGGTAATTCTAAACCTTTACAGGAGAAATATCTAATTTATTTGAAAATACCCTACATCTTATTGAACAAGTCAAAGCTCTACAGATCAGTCAAGAGACACAAATGATTAGGATGATTGATGTCATGAACAATGCTAGGCAAGTAGAACAAGAAAGAAACTTGGCTATCAAAGACATGAGATAAATGACTGAGAAGCTACAAGAGAAGGAATCTGAGATACTGAGACTCACTGATCATCACTTTGAAATCTCCAATAAGATGGTTGTCATAAGTTAGGAAGTCAACCAAGTAAACAATGAGATTACAAGGAAACTAGAAGACATCGGTGAACTAAGAGAAAAAAATGAAAGATTGAAAAATGAAGTCAAAATGAAACAACAACATAATGAAATGATCAAGAAAGCTGAAGACAGTACTAAGAGAATAGATGAATTTTTGATAAGTTAGAAAGGACTTGACAACACAACTAGTTTAGGCTACATCGAGCAGGGAGAATCATTAAGACAAGCTGAAAAAAACAATGCCTACAGTAACCAAAGGCCAAAGAAGCTATCATATTATCATTTTGGAAAACCAAGCCACACAATAAATATTTGCAAGAGCAAAGAAAAAGGTATTCCTAAATCCACTCCTAAGTTTAATGGTTATTGTTATAACTGCAATAAGTATGGACATCAGGCACATGAGTGTAGATCTAAATTGAATAGGATTCCTAAGAAACCCTACATGGAGAAACACTATCGCACTTGAAACATGCATGAACACACATCACAAGAATGCAGGACAAAGATGAAGCAAGTCTGGACATTGAAAGAATAAAACAAAGCATATCAACTAAGAAAGCAAGGTAATGCATATACTTGGGATTGCAATACATGGGTTAATTGCACAACATGTGGAAGGTATGGAAATATTAATGTAGCAAACTACATGTGAAAGAACTGGAGAGGAAGATCTCACAATTAGACAAGCACTGGTATGGCATGCCTACATTGTCACAAGGTTGGTCACCTAAGCAAGGATTGCAGAGACTGAGCACCAGACACACAAACATATGAAAATGGAAATACAATTGAGGAAATCATGAGGATAAGAAACACAATGTGGAGAAAAGCATCAAGTGATAATGCTGGATCAAGCACAGTACTTGGTGACACCTTGTCCATTGGATTGGGTGACATCACCACCTCCACCTAAGTCATAAAAGGTATGTTTGGGACTGAATTTCAAATCAATTATATCTAACAAATAATTCCTTATATCTAGTGTTTTCATACCAAATCTGCATGAAACAAGATGCACTATGGTTTTATATATTTAGAACTTTAAATGTATATAGTTGTATAAGCAAGACTGAGCATGTATTTTCTAGTCGGTAACTATTGGCAAGGTTAACTGAGTTATGGTATTAACTAAGTGATAGCTTAGTGTTAATCAAGCTTATGATTTTTGAAGTATAAACTGAGTGCAACTACTCTTACTGAGTTGTGGTAGGGCAAGCATTAAATGTAAAATTTTGAGCGGGAAACAAATTTTTGGCTATAAATACACCATGGACTTAATCATTTTTCACATTGTGAACACAAAGAACAGAGCGATTTTGAGCGAGAATTGAGAAGAGAATTTCCAGAGAAGTTGAGCATAGATTTGAAAGGTTTCCGAGTGAGTTAGTCACAATCACAAGTAAATTCTGTGTTAATTGAGCTATTTCACAAATTATCTCTTGAAGCCCTAATTTGAAGAACAATGGCGTCCTCATCTAAAGTCGATAAATCTAAGTTTGGAACTGATAAGAAGGTCAATTTAATCAAGTCTACAATTTGTAATGAACCAAAATAAAAACTACATCTCGAGGTTGCATCACAAATTGATAAAACTGATGCATTTTTTAGCATTCCACCTAGGGTTTTGCTGGTTGAAGATATCTGTGCATATATACACTGCAAAATTGGTGAAGTAGGGGATTTTGAGCTTCAATCCACCTATCAGGAGTTATGTACTGATGGAAAGCTCAAGAGCGAGCACACACATTTGGAGGTGAAAGGTTTAGTAAACACACTGCACTTCCTGAGGGTTTTCAAGAATGAATGGATAAAGGTAGTATTGAGTCGTGTGCATGAGGGAAAGTTATGGCTGGATGAACTGGTCAAAATTACCAGGGATATCATACACGCAATCACCAGTTACCCATAACTAACAAGGTTAAAGCATTAAGGAGTGCACTAAGAGTTGAGATTGAAAAAAAACTAGAGCCGAATGGGGTGGTAGATGCATGAAAATCAACACCATTTTTGATCCCGGGACTAGGTTCGGTGCATATGCAGTCGGGTATAAGATATTTCAATCTAGCAGGTGAAATAGTGTTTTGTGTGGAGCAATGGATATTGCATATAAGATTGTGAATAAAGGATTTCAATTCGACCTCACCAAGCTCTTATTGAAATAGTTGGATGAAAACATGAGAACCATCAAGTCGGCAAGGACCAATACATGTAAGTTTGGTTCACTACTGATATGCATATTTTTCTATGTTCAAAATTTTTTCCCTTCAGCCGATAATGTGGACTGGGATATTGACCAACTAGTAATTATACAAATAAATGATTTCATTCAAAGTTTGGGACAAAATTTTGTTAGTATCATGGATTTATATTTTGAGAAATTTAAGGACCGAATGCACCAAAGAAGCAGAATATTGGGTCAGCTGGTTGAGGAATATAAGGATGATATCTATTTCTTAGTGGACACTGACACCACTCTAATAAAGGTTGTTGAACCGATAACAACATGGTTGGCACCGATGGGCTATGAACTTGATATTGACCGAGCTTCTAGATCAATAAAGGCTTTACTAGCCGAGCCCAAAGATCCACATGCAACTAGGTTTGGAACCTATGAAGAGGCCAAACAAAGAATTAAAATGGATCTAGTCGGAGTTAAGGTGACAAAGAAGTCTAAGAAAATGATGGACACATTGCTAAAATAGTTCGGAGATGATGTAGAAGAGGATAAGGCATCTGGGGCTAATCCGGTTGAAGTGGCAACTGAGGAACATTTATTGATAGATAATAGTGAGCATGACAAGGAGGAGACTGAATTAGATAAATACATTCAATCTACATCGGTCAAGGCCACAAGAAAGAGGAATCAAGAAGAAGTACCGACAAGAGCAAGGACAAGGTCTATAACAGCTGCTTCTCTACCTCTAAAGAAAGGAGTTGTGAAAATTTCTAGGCCCACTCCCACAAAGACATATCAAAAGAAAAAGAGAGGTGCCCAAGCTACATCAAAGCTACCTAAGAAGAGGAGGAAATTGATTAGAGAAAAGGATGAAGTTGATGATGATGATGAAGAGGAAGATCAAGATAAATTTAAAGTAGTTGTAAATAAGAATCCATTAGTTGATGAATTAGCTAAGACAATAAAGGAAAATGGTGGTCTTAGCAACCTCAAAATGAGTTGGTATGTACATATGTCTACCAAAGATCAGGAAAATATTGAAGAGGCCATCATATAGATGATGATCAAATTTAAAAAGGTACCAGTTGAATTTGCTAAATATGTACCTAAGAGTTTGTATGAGAAAGTGTTTGCAAGATGGACTTATGCCTTGCCCACTGAAAAGAAAATAAGGGAAAATTTACTGATATTGGCTATGCCTACACTATCAGTTCCCGAAATTGAAGAATTGATGACACAATATTCAAAGAGATTTCTAGTGAAGATTAGAGCACTAAATATTCTGATAGGAAAACTTAAGGATGTTGATGTGAACAGTCAACTTTTATGGACTACAATTCTTACTACTCAAGAAAAAGCTGACAAGCTGACATTTGGTAGTAGTTCCCGAGAAGAAAATCAAGAAGAAATGTAAAGGTATACACTCGGATGATGCATATATGGCTACAGATCAATGCATCTGCAAAATTCTCTCGAGTTCCAACCTTTTCTAGATTTAACTTTCCATCTTCGACCATGTTACATACAAAATGATATTGTCTATCAATGTGTTTTGTCCTAGCATGAAAAGTAGGATTCTTCACCAAAAATATTGCACTCTGACTGTCACAAAAAATTGTAATTCTATCTGCATCATAACCAACATTAGAAAAAAAGTGCTTAATCGAAACTACTTCTTGACACATGTGAGTAGATGCCATGTACTCTGCCTCAGTTGTCAATAATGCAACTGCACTCTATCATTTTCTCATCCAACTGATAGCACCACCATTCACCATGAATACATATCCATTGGTGGATCTTCTTCTGTCAATGTCCCCACCCTAATCGACGTCCACATAGTCTTGAATGCTAATTGATCTATTTGATTCAATTGAGTTACCTTGATAACACAATGCATACTATAACATACACTTCAAATATCTCATAACTCTTTTCATGGCATCCCAATGTGTCTTGCCCAGATTTTCCATAAACTGACTCAAGACTCCAATTGCTTGGGCAATGTCTCTAGTCTTGTACTCACCATTGTGTACATAAGGTTTCCAACAACATTTGCATAAGGTACCTACTTCATGTCTTCAATCTCTTCCAAAGATTTCAGACTTTCACTAACTAAGATATTGGTTCCATGATGCACTTAAACTACTTGTTGCTTGTAATCAATCATATTAAATTGATCCAAAACATTGGTAATATATTTTCTCTGGTTGAGCCAAAGTTTTCTACCAGCCTTGTCCCTTCTGATTTCCATCCCCAACATAAATTTTGCTGGCCCTAAATCTTTCATTTCAAATTTCAAGGACAACTAATCTTTTAACTCTAAAATCAATCCCCTACTATTGCCTATAAACAACATATCATCTACATATAGAGAAATAATAAGTATCTGATCACCTTCAGCTTTATAGTACACATAATGATCAGATTTAGATCTCGTAAAACCCAGAGACAAAACATATATATCATACTTTTGATACCACATTCTGGGTGATTGTTTCAAACCATAAACAGGCTTCTTCAACTTACATACTGAATGCTCTTTACCTTTTTCCACAAAGTACTCCGGTTGGGACATATATATCTCTTCTTCAAGATCACCATGAAGAAACATTGTCATCACATCCATCTGCTCAATTTCAAAATCATGCGCCGCTGCAAGTGACAAAAGAAATGTGATGGATGTTAGTTTGGCTACAGGAGAAAATATTTCTCCATAGTCAATCCCTTCTTTATGAGAATACCCCTTCGTAACCAATCTCACCTTGTACTTGTTAATGCTACCATTTGGACCGTATTTCTCCTTAAATACCCACTTACAACCCACGAGCTTTTTACCTTTAGGAAAGGGTGCAAGATCCCAGGTTCCATTCTTCTCCAAGGACTTCATTGCATCCTCCATTGCTTCCAACCAGGAATCTGAATTTGGAATATTAATTACTTCTTTTATAGTCCTAGGCTTATCAACATTCGTAAGCAAAGCATAGGCACAATTAACATTCAACATGGAATAATTAAACCTTTTCTGTATATAGCCATACCTATTGGGTTGTTGTCTCTCTTGAGTAGATCTCCTCACTTCTTGTGGTGAAGCTTCTTGAGGTTCAACATGAGGTTCATGTTCACATTCTTCTGAACTTGTATGACTACTTGAGCTCTCCCCATCCTCATTCTTAGGCACATATGGATCCTCTTTCTTAGTTTCATTTGGAGTTTGAAATATCTCCCTTTTGGAATCTAAAGGGATTTCAACTGCTTCCTTTTTCTTTTCTGTCTTCTTTGTCTGGTCTAGTGAGACAAGTTTCATCCCACAAAAGATAACACTCTTGTTGTACAACACTTTTTTAGTGAGAGGGTTCCATAATTTGTATCTCTTCACACCAATTCCACACCCGATGATAATATATTTCACTGCTTTGTTATCCAACTTGGACCTACTCACATTAGGTACATGAGCATACACCTCACAACCAAAGACACCCAAATGTCTTAATGAGGGCTTCTTACCAGACCATGCTTCCATAGGTGTTTTGTCAACTAGTGTTGTAGTAGGAGAATGCTTCAACAAGTAGCACGTTGTAGCCACCACTTCAGCCCAAAACTTTTGTTCCAAACCAATACTTCCCAACATGCTCCTTTCTCTCTCCATCAAGGACCAATTCATCCTTTCCTCTTTTTCACTACTCCGTTCTATTGTGGAGTATAAGGCATCTTCTTATGACTCTTAATGCCATGATCTACATAGAATTTGTCAAAATCTGCATTGCAAAACTTTCCACCGTTATCTATCCTTAAGCATTTAATCTTTCTCCCAGTCTAATTTTCAACAAGGCTTTTAAATTCCTTAAACCGATCGAACGCTTTTGCTTTACTCTTCAAAAAATAAACAAATATTCTTCTGGAATAATCATCAACAAATGACACATAATATCTTGACGTAGACAAAGAAGGAACATCCACAAGACCAAATACATAAGAGTGAATATAGTCCAACAAACCAGAAGATTTTTGAGAACTAGAATAAAACTGATCTTTTTCTTCCCATAGATGCAATGTTCGTAGAAATCAAATTCAAGGTTACAATCAACCAACCCCTCAACCAAATTTTTATTCTTAAGGTTTTTTTAAACCTTTCTCGCCAATATGGCCAAGCCTATAATGCTAGAGCATTGTTTTCTCAGTAGGAAGTTTAACTTCCATAGAATTTACACCATGTGTTACCATATTAGTTTTATCAGACTTTACAAAGATGCTATTACAACATACAGGTTTGGCATCTAACCTATACAATGTTCCAATGTGTTCACCCTTAGCTAAAACAATAAAATCCCTAGTCATCTTGCAACCATCATGGACAAATATTACTTGGACTCTGACATTATTCAACTTGCTGATAGAAAGTAAGTCTTGAGCCAGACTAGGTATATGAAGTACTCCATCAATTTCCTTTACTTTGCTATCGGGGAACTAGATTCTGACTCTTCCTCTTCCAATGATCTCTAGTGTGGAATCTCTTTCTAGGAACACCTTTTCACCATCATACGGTTCATACTTTGAGAACCACTCTTTATGATATGTCATGTGGAATGATGCTCCCGAATCAACTAACCATACATTGTCGGATGTAGGCACTGCCAAGACTACGAAAAAGGCATCAATGTCACTTTGAGAAGATTTAGTGTCAGAATTATATTTCTTCTTCTTCTTCTTCTCCTCCTTGCAATCCTTTTGGATATGACCTTTTTGCTCATAATTCCAACACTTTGCCTTGGACTTATTTCCAGGAGTGGCGGATCGCTCTTGAGAATTTGACTTCATGTCCTTCTTCTTACCTTTATCCTTAGATCTGCCTCATACAATGAGAGGTTCTATGGCCGCCTTAGAGGAATTCCTTCGCATCTCCTCTAACATAAGTGCAACAACTAGCTCATCCATTTTAAACTGGGTAGTTGTGCTTCCGATGGCCATTACCAAGTGATCCTACGAATCAGGAAACAAACTCAACAATAACATGCATCACTCTTCTTCACTAATGGACACACCAATAGATGTCAACTGTAAAATCACCATATTGAATGATTCTAGATGATTTTCCACATCCATTCCTCCGTCCATCTTCAAATAGTACAATTTCTTTCTTAGGAAATGCTTGTTTACCAAAGATTTTCCCTGATAAATGTCTCCCAATTTCTTCCACAAGGAATGCACGATTTTCTCTCCATGGACATTCAATAAAACCAAATTTGCAAGACTCAGTCTTATCATTTCTTTGGCTTTCTGATCCGCTAGATCCCAATCTTCCCGCTTTACACCTAAAGGCTTGATGCCAGACACAATGATCCATAGATCTTGATCAACTAGCATATCTTCAACTTTAAGTTTTCACAACTCAAAGTTTGTGCCATTTAACTTTTAAATGTCCACTCTTCCTGACATACCAGCCATCTCAATATACAAACAAAAAATTTTCAAACTCTCACTGAAACCAAATTGGCACAAAAAACCAAACCCTACCTGACAAGGATAACACAACTGGCCAGGCTCTAATACCAATTGTAAGGAAAGCAATGGTGTGAAAATGCTTTCCAAACACAAAATTTACAAGGAAATAAGCAACTATAAATTTTAGAGATGTGCAAAAATATGAAACTACCAGACACAAGATACACAGAGAAACACCAGATTTAACGTGGGAAAACCCTTTCGGGAAAAAACCCACCACCCAAAAAATCCTCTAGCAACTTTGTATTACAGTAATCAAATTTACATACAATGCAATATAGATTTTACACAAGCTCAGATTTCCTTACAATCAACTTGATTTCAATTGATTACATAAATTTCTTATGAATCTTGCAATCATTTATGCATAGTACAATTTGTTGTAGAATTCGGTATGTTAACCGTAATGGACAAGCAAATTCCATTCGTCCAACTACCAGGTGTCATTGTACACCATCACCACACTCTAGAACTATACATGGCACTGTACTAGAAGTGACACCATGCCCAAACTGGCACCGAACCGAACTATGGTACTTGTACCAGATTACTAGTCTCACTGTACCTCTTCCTCCTTCACTATACACTTAGCATGACTGTACGCCAATATAGAATCATCAATGAGTCTTACTGTATGTCTTGGAGAGTCACAATGCATGATCTTCATACTTCGTATGGTGCCAACATGTATGATAGAATCATCGTACGGTGAGCTCACCTTTATTGTACATTGGACTCACCGTACGGTGAGGCTTTCGTACTTCATCACTCAGCAAGATGTTCTTCCCTCATCGTGTAACAATGTACATGGATATCAAAAAATCATCATTAACCAGCTCTGCTCTATCTATATAGTTAAATACATTTAGTGACAATATGTTAATTCAAGCACAATATAAAAGTCCACACCAATGAAATTTTGTGCAAGTAATTTTGTAAATGATTTGATCGATGGGTAGCCAAGAAAACATTCATTCACTTCTACCTGATAATGGGCAATATATTTTGTCAAATGGCCTTGTGCAAAATACAATAAATTTTTACAGAGGAATATTACAAACTTGGAAATAAAGACAGGCATTCTAAACTACAAAGACACAAACAAATCTAACATAGGACAAAGTAGCATTACTAATCATAACTCATATTGAAAACCAAAAAAATTTATAGTCAATTCAATCAACACTGGATGAAAGCTCATGCTGAGGGAAAAACAATCTTAGACTTAAATTGATATAACTGATCAAAATTTCCAATCTTACACTCAATTTGGTCAACATTAAATCTACAATCTTACAATCAATTTCAATGCAAACCCCAAAAAGGCCCAAAATAATCCAAATGGCTTTTGTATTGTAATCCAAAATAGAGTGAAATGAAGATGAACTTCAATTGAATATATTTCGTTCCTCGAATCCTAAAATTTCTTTGGAATTGATTGGTAACTGGACTTTAAATGACGTTTTCTAAAATAAAATGCAGGGCATGACAAGCATAGAGTTTAATTTCACCCTGGAAGTCCTGTGCTAAGGAAGGGATAATGATAGAGGACATGATTATATATCAAGTGAAATCTTATGCTAAGGAAAATATCCAACTCCAATGTCTGGAATTCTTACAATCAAGGACATGTCTCAAAAATATCCATCTTCTTAAAAACAGAGCATTCTTTGTTTTGCAACAGAACATTGCTATGATTTCAACTTTTATGTTGATGATTTATTAATTGCTATTACTGTTTGTTTTTTTCCTCTAATTGTTTCTCTCCTATTATACATTAATCAACTGTCTCAGAATTCACAAAAACCAAAGGTCCTAATTTCTATTTTAATAAAATCTGACTGCTGAAAAGTTTCCTCATCTTTATACTGTTACACAACAAGCTTGTGAATTAGGCATGTATTTTTTCCTTAATACAGATAAAATAATCTAGTTAAGATTGTATGTCAAAAGCTAAAAACTTAATTGTTTATGGAAGTGGCTAAGCTCCATCCAAAATGTACTATTGATCAAATTTGAAAAATTTGAAAACATAACAATTTTTTTGTGAAATTTTCAGCATGTTCTTCATGATCTGTATATTTTGAATCGAAAACAACAAAAAAACTGCAAAAAAAAAATCACTACATTTTCACAAATTTGAAAAAAAAAATCTGAATATTTTTTTTCTTTTGTGTGTTTTAATCAAGACCTTAGCCACCGCCATTATTTATACTCAGAGGTATCTATTAGACCTCAATCTCTTATGATTGCAAAGGCTTACATTCAAGAAAGATATTCTAACACAACAAAATTGTCTAATTCAGTTGATATGAAAAGTAAACCATTTTGTTCTCTCTATCATAGTGGCTACTTGATATCCTCTCTAGAACTGTCTCCTTGAGATTGTGCCCGCCGCATGCCACTAAACTCTCCAACAATTCTCTCATTGATGGTCGCCAATTTGGCACTCCGTTCGTAATTCCTATATGGAGAAAACTGTGACACCTGATATGAGTAATTTTTTTATGATTGACAAGATTTTAGATAAGATTAGTAGATGGAGTATTTTGGTCTGAGTCAACAATATTTTGAGTAGTTGAGTAAGGATGAGAAAAGTTAAAGATGTTGTTTTTGGCATGAACAAGTAAAACCTTATTTGAACTACAAGGTCAAATCCCTATGTCTCTGTATGATAAGCTATAAGCAAGATGAAAGTTTTCACTAAAACGAGACAAATAACTTATTGAATATGTCTTAGTGCAATTACAATCACTACTGTCAAAAGAAGAAATATAAGAGATACTTGGTAAAATCATACTAATGTTCAAAGACCTATAAGAGGTTGATAATATTGTTAACTGATAATGTACAAATTGAGTACAAATTCAAGGTGAAAGGGAAATGCAAGTACAAGAAGAGGAAGGAACTTCTATCAAGGATAAAGAGAAAGAAATAGTAGTACATATTTTGAAGGTATCAATAATGATGATGATGATTAATCGAACATACAAGGGCATACTGATATGTGTGCTATGAACTCAGTGAGCTAATAGATATTCCTATTGCCTTGCAATCTAAGGCAAAGAAACAAGTGATTAAGGAATGAAAGAAGCCCAAGTCATTTAGTCAGCTAGTGATGTATTATTAGATCTGATGCCTAAAGTTGACTGTGATGAGTATGCCACAATTATGGATAAATTTGATAGATTGGTGATTGCTGCAAGAGAACAAATTAAAAGTCTAGAGGGTGCAGTAATGTATTGAGTCCAAAAGACATGAGCATCAAAGGAAAAATAAATTAGTTCAATCCAATGCATTGGAAAGAGTCAGTTTGTCAATAAGTGTGAACCAAGTCACAAATCCTTACAAGGAGGTGGTAATATTCTTGGCACTATTTTTTATTTTTCAAGTTTTTTGAAGTTCTTGAGAAGAAGAAAGTTGAGACATGTGAAGAACTCAAGAAGCTAGTAGAATGTTTTGTGGTTCACTCAGCTACAAATTTTGGTATATTAGTTGAAGTAGTAATAAGGAGAATGAACAGAGGATTGAAGATTATTGAGGTAGACTTAGCTCTACTGGATATGCGTGCATTTGATGCATTAGAGGAGTAAGCATTTTTGTTGTAAGGACATACTATTTTACTGGAAAACCTATTGAAAACTGGAAGGATGATCTTCAAGCATTGAAGACAAGTTTTGTTGAGTGAAATTTTTCTAAAGACGAAGTAGTAGCTCATGTACATTTGAATCAACAGTAAGTTATCGGCTAAGGGGAATCAGTAAGAATGTGGGGAAGAAAGTTGCATCAAATGAAGACTTAGGCATGTTGCTCCTTTGGAATTGTTGTCAAAGGGGGAGAAGTATTAGACAAAGGAGGATAAAGAGATCAAGAACATAAATAGTATTTATTTGTTTTGGTGTTGCCATCAATGCCAAAGGGAAAGATTGTTGACATAAATGATGTAATTGATGCTGAGATTAGATGAGTATGTTATGTTACGTGTTTGATGTAGGTATGATGATAGGATGATCAATTATGATGTTATCATTGATGTCAACTTAGTGTTTGTTGGTTGACAATATTCATGTTATGCTGAGGTATGTTTAAGAGGTTGGATCTAGAGCTATGGTAAGCATTGGATTGTGTGATCTTAAAGGAAGATTAAGTGATGTCTCTACATGATGTATCCATGACCGCACATGTTTATATTTTGTATGTTATGACTTATGATTATTTGAAGGTTGTTCTAGGTCAACAGGAAGAACAAGATGACACCAATGAGTGATGATTTGATGATTCTGTTAAATTGGTTTGGATTCTAGTGTTGCAATTCAGGATGTGGTATCTTGACTATGTTATGGGATTTCTATTGCAATCACATCATGCTTGGTGACCAAAGGACACAGTTTTAATGAACTAAAGCTCACTCAATGAACGGTATAGTAAGTTATTAGATCAATTAGTTAGATCCTTAACTAGTGATGTTGCACTATGTTGCGATAAGCGATTGTGTTGGAAGGATTGTAGTGATGTATTAGATTGACATGGAATGATGAGTTGGCATTTTCATGATCTCGATGATTGGATTTATTGGAGTTATGTAAGTACATTGGAGAGTGTGATATGCTTTGACTTTTCTTTGTCAAATTGATTATGTGATGGATATGGAGGCTGACATGAATCTAAAATTGTAAATGACAATTGGTATAATATTTTAGGGTTTAAGGAATGAGCAAGAATGTATTGTGAGAGAGAAAGAGAGGTCCAAGATCAATGTGTGGTGCTACTATTGTTGTTGCAGTGGTTTATAGTGATCAAAGGTGTTAATACATATGTGAAGAAGTGTTTTCAAAGAAGTGCATTGATTAGAAATACATTGAATTTATCATACATTGAGTGCAAATATTAGATCTTTCTTTACTTATTTATTTTAGCAGGTTGACAAGAGAAATCCCTTAATCAAGTCACTCCTAATAGGGTGTGTAGGATCCTAATAGGTCTAAAGGAAAAATCCTCTAATAAGGTAACTCTCAGAAGGAGTTCTAAATCCCTTAACTGGGTAGATCCTAACAAGTCTTTGTTGTAAAGCTCCTAACATGGCTAAATACTCTTAACTGGGTATACCCTTAACTAGGTGGATGTAATGCTCCTAAAATGGAAACTTATTACTACAGTAGTGAGGATTTGTGGGTACTAATTCCCACACATAGTTTTTCCCTCTAATAAGGGTTTCGACGAGAAAAATATCTGTGTTAAAGTGTTGCATACTTTTGATGTTTGATTTACTTTGTTACTACTTTTCTATTTGCATTGCATACTATATCTTGTGGAAGTTGGTTGTGAAAGTAGTTAGGTGTTTTAGTTACACTGATTCACTCCCCTCTCAGTTTCATATAGCATTAATAGATTTTTGGTTCTTCTTCCCATGGAGAAAAGGGGATGACCAAAGGATCCTCTAGCTGATTCCTGTATCGAGACTTGGTGACTAGTTTATGATGGAGAATATGAAATGGTAGATCCATCCTATTACTGGTTTGAAGTGATCGAAGTGTGATTCAAGTTTCTATCACATGTGTTTCCAAGATTAAAGTGTGTCTTTTGAATCAAAATATGATAGAGAAAGACTTATCTCTATGATTGAGACCGTTGATATTGGTTTTAGATTTCTTGGTTCTAAGAACCTTGTGTCCTTGATGGAGAACTTTCAAAATTTGAGTTTGAAGGCTATTTGACAACACTTACAACATGGAAATTGAATTCAATAACAAAATAAACAAACAAAATACTCACTTCAATCAATACTCCTAGGAGCTAAACATTGAGTGTATATTCTAGATCATTTTAACAGGTTTTGCACAAAAATAGCTTCCAGACAATCTATCTAAGGTCATTTTGCTTCAACATGGCTGAAAAGGGTGGCTTTCTACTCAACAGGGTTCTAGTAAGAACTTTGTTCAGAAAAACTTGAGTCTATCCCCCATTATAGAGACCTCCCACCACTGGAATGTTGGAGTTTTGTGCAATCTCAAAGGACTACTAGAGGAGGTATCATTCTCAAATTTTTTCGTCATTCACCCTATTAAGGATGAATACATTTTATTTTATAGTGGGTTGGATTATTGTGGTGAAAGAAATTGTATCCCACTTTGGACTGTCCCTCTCACCAACCTCGCTAAGGCGTGTTCTTAGGAGGTGAGCCCTTTAAATTTCTAATTTGACTAGCATGTTCATGAAAGCAATAAAATTGAAATGAGAAGTAGGTCTAGGAGTCTGATTACTCTGAGAAGGGTAAGAGCACATCCCTATTGCTTACTCACTTCCAAACACGTTTAACAAGACTCTTTACCAGGACTTTAATCTAGGGGGATTAGAGTATGTTTGGCATTCTAATTCATTATGAAAGTGAAGAGCATATGCCTAATGCTTTTATCAAAAAACAAAGAGGCTTATATTTTAGTGTTTGTTCATTCTTTTATCCTTTCTTTCTATTGATCCATTTTTGGCATGTTTGGCATTTTGATTCACTATGAAAGTGAAGAGCATACACCTAATACCAAAATTTATCAAACAATAATAGGCCCTCTAATTAAGCTATATTTTAAACTTGAAAAACTACAATATAAGCAAAATGCAAAGGGATCAAGCTTACCTTATTTGAAGCTAGCAAAAGGCTAGGCACATTTTTGAATTTTCATTTTACATTTTTTGATACTCACCTAGTGGTGATCATTCCAACTCCTAAGCATCCAAAGAAGCTACCACACACGTTAGTCTGACACAAGGCAGACAAAGTGAAGGAAATCTAAAAAATGCATACAAATTGATTCAAGGATAAAAGTTTAATCATGGATATTTTGCCTTGTATGCATTAATAACTTTCACAAAATGTTCAAAAGTTGTGATTTTCTTAGTCAAAGCAATGTCTTTGAGAATTGATTAGCACCTGCACAGGAACACGAGAAAAAAAATAGATACCCATTAGAAAGAAATCAAAACAAATGAGTTAGTGGAAATAAATCAAAACAAACAAGTTAGTAGCACCTAAAAATAGAAGAAGAGGAAGATATTTGGATGCTGATTTTCTGACAGATGAAATCTTGGAATGACCTATTACCCGAATCCAGTAATTTGTAACCAACAAACCTGAAACCTACAATTCTCTATTTTGTCATGGGAACACGTCAAAAGTAGTTCGACCTATACCCAGGTATAGGTCAAATGTTTGAATTGTACCTAATATAGTCAAAATTAGAAATAGAAAACCTGATATGGGCAAGCCTTTTGATTGTCTTTCTAGCTCTGCAACTGGATCCGCACTCAGAATACCTGGGTATAGGTAAAAAATCTAACATATATCTTGATACTATTAGAATCTGCAACAAAAAAGTGGATCTAGGAAGATCTTCGGATTGGGTTCTTGAATATGCAACTATATTTGCACTTTGACATTTGCACCTTCTCACAAGAGAAAAATAGAAAATTGTTGGGGGGAGTGGCTTTCCTCGATCAAGCCTCTATTTAGGAATTACCATTGAATTGAAATAAACAAAATGCTATCATGTAGAAGAGATTTATTTTAACAATGAAAATGAATCATACCATGTAGATGCGATTGTACTTAGTATGTGACCAAATATGTTAATGCAATAGCCTTGACTAAACACAAAAACCAAAAAAAAATCATGTAAGACAAAACCTCATGTAGTAGATGCTTGTAATTCACCTCAATATTGGATTTGAAGAAGAAGAAGAATACTTGAATAGGTGAATGCAAATTTCCTCTCTTGATGTCTAACTCCTTTGTTTCTTATGGAGAAAGAAGCTAGATCTATGGAAGGAAATGCATGAATGCTTGAATGCTTGGTGGATGAATGCCTTCAATGAATGCTTGTTTTCTTGTTTGAACTCCTTGAATGCACAATAGCTTGCTTGTAGATAGGTAGCTTGCATAATGATAGATGTGAAAATGAGAGGAATAAGCCTCCTTTAATAGTGATCTCAGGGTCCAAATTCGCGAAGGTCGACTTCACTAAGTGGGAAAATGAAAATACCTCGTATATGGCCCCGAAACTCACCAAATTTAAACCCCTGAGGTATAGGTCGAAAGAGGTTTGACATATACTTGGTATAGGTTGAACTAGGTTAGACCTATACCCGAAAGGTGTTAAATTCAAGGTAAAGTTGTGGGTTCGACAGGTATTAAGTCATTTGGGGAAAAATGGAAAGGTAAGTAGAAAAATTGATCTTAAATGCTAAAATGGGGCCCAAGGGGGTAATAAATTATGTGAATGGATGGATAAATGGAAAATTGTGCATAGAAATTAGAGCTAACTTAGAGTTTTGAGCAAGATTGAAGGAGAAGGCAAGACCTTGATTTAAGTTATGAATGCAATCAGGTACAATGTAAGATCCTAACATAAGTAACACACTAAGGCTAAAATAGTCTCAAAATGAACACAAAAAGCAAGTAAGTGTATATATATTTTGTCAAACATTTCAAGTGCCTTGTCTGTGCTTCCACATTTTGCAAATATGTTTACTAGAGCAGTTGGAAGAAAACATTTCTTCATATGATAGATGTCATACCCTTTTTGCAAATCTCCCATTTAATCATATTTGATATGCATGACCTAGTATAAGGAGGGTTCCCACAACTTCTATTTCAGTTTTCACTGTACCTCAGTAGTGCTTTGAGTAATATGACAACACAGATCCACTGAGTTGGTCAATTTCCAAATAGAATTGTCATAGAAGCAACATGAAATGAATTAGAAAAAAACGAACAGAAATATAGGAGGCTAGAGTGGTAGAAGTTCCTTAGGAAATTATGAAAGAAACAACAAGAAAAACTCAGAAAAATTAAGTTATTAGCAGTGAAAAAGGATCTGCTTTCCCTGTCAAAGGATGCTCTTCCCTCATCGTGTAACAACGTACATGGATATCAAAAAATCATCGTTAACTAGCTCTGCTCTATCTATATAGTTAAATACATTTAGTGACAATATGTTAATTCAAGCACAATATAAAAGCCCACACCAATGAAATTTTGTGCAACTAATTTTGTAAACGATTTGATCGATGGGTAGCCAAGAAAGCATTCACTTCTAACTTATAATAGACAATAATTTTTGTCAAATGGCCTTGTGCAAAATACAATAAACTTTTACAGAGGAATATTGCAAACTTGGAAATAAAGACAGACATTCTAAACTACAAAGACACAAACAAATCTATAAGATAGGAGAAAGTAGCATTACTAATCATAACTCATATTGAAAACCAAACAAACTTATAGTCAATTCAAACCAAACAAATTTATAGTCAATTCAATCAGCGCTGGCTGAAAACTCATGCTGAGGGCAAAACAATCTTAGAGTTAGATATATATAACTGATGAAAATTTCCAATCTTACAATCAATTTTAATGCAAACCTCCAAAAGGCCCAAAAATAATCCAAATAGCTTTTATATTGTAATCCAAAATAGAGTGAAATGAAGATGAGTTTCAACTGAAATATATTTCGTTCCTCGAATCCTGAAATTGCTTTGGACTTGATTGATAACTGGACTTTAAATGACGTTTTCTAAAACAAAATGCAGAGTATGACCAGCATAGAGTTTTAATTTCGCCCTGGAAGTCCTGTGCTAAGGAAGGGATAATGATAGAGGACAGGATTATATATCAAGTGAAATCTTATGCTAAGGAAAATATCCAACTCCAATGTCTGGAATGCTTACGATCAAGGACATGTCTCAAAAATATCCATCTTCTTAAAAACAGAGCATCCTCTGTTTTGCAATAGAACATTGTTATGGTTTCAGTTTTTATGTTGATGATTTCTTAATTGCTGTTACTATTTTTTAATTTTCCTCTAATTGTTTCTCTGCTGTTATACATTAATCAGCTATCTCAGAATTCAGAAAAACCAAAGGTCCTAATTTCTATTTTAATAAACTCTGACTGCTGAAAAGTTTCCTGATCTTTATACTGTTACACAGCAAACCTGTGAATCAGGCAAGTATTCTTTCCTTAATACAGATAACAGAATCTAGTTAAGATTGTATGTCGAAAGCTAAAAACTTAATTGTTTATAGAAGCGGTTAATCTCTATTCATCCAAAATGTACTATTGACCAAATTTGAAAAATCCAAAAACATAACAGTTTTTTGTAAAATTTTCAGCATCTATTCTTCATGATCTGCATATTTTGAATCGAAAACAACAAAAAAATTGAAAAAAAATCACTACATTTTCACAAATCTGAAAAAAAAATCTAAATATTTTTGTCTTTTGTACATTTTAATCAAGAGCTTAGCTGCCGCTATTGTTTATACTGGAAGGTATCTATTAGACCTCAATCTCTTATGATTGCAAAGGCTTACATTGAAGAAAGATCTTCTAACACAACAAAATTGTCTAATTCGGTTGATCTGAAAAGTAAACCATTTCGTTCTCGCTGTCAGAGTGGCAACTTGATATCCTCTCCAGAACTGTCTCCTTGCGATTGTGCTAGCCGCATGCCATTAAATTCTCCAACACTTCTCTCATAGATGGTCGCCAATTTGGCACTCTGTTCGTACAAACCCAACCCACTTGTAATACGCGTAACATTTGTTCAATGCAATTATCTTCAACAGTTCGTTCATCCAGCACTTTCATCTCCCCCCCACCCATGCATATTGTGCTGCGTACCCAATCCACGATGTCTCCGTCCTCTCCATATTCTTCCTCGCCCGTAGCTTTCATCCCGCTAACCAGCTCCAATATCACCACTCCGAAACTGTATACATCGCTCTTCTCGTTCACCTTCAGTTTATTCGCATATTCTATATTTACAGAAAATGAAATCTATTAGATTTCTACAATCTATACATATGTTATATCAGTTTTTGGATTCAATTGTGTAGAATTTTTTACCATCAACCCTTCAGATCATACTACATGATGCATCCTAATGATGGATGCAAGAGAACAAGAGAAACATAAGATTTCCTCTTGCTCTCTTGTATTCTGATGATGATAGATCATGTAGTATGATCTGTTGATAGTAAAAAACTCTATATAATTAAATTCAAAAACTGATATAACATTTCAAGGAAAACTTAAAAATGAGATAATCTGTTCAAGAAAACAAATTTGTTAGAATTTGGGGAGAGATTAAAGTGTTCGTACCTGGGGCTATGTATCCGTGCGAGCCTACGTACCCAGACACCGAATGTTCTTTTCCCAGCCTATCAAGCATTCTCGACACACCAAAGTCTGAAATTTTAGCATGGAAATTCTCGTCCAGCAAGATCTTACTGGATTTGACATCCCTGTGCAATATTGGAGGGCAGCAATCATGATGCATATAACGAAGCCCACGAGCTGCACCAAGAGCGATCTGATAACGCATCGGCCATTGCAACACCATTTGATGTCCTCGGCCAGAGTGCAGACGGTCGAACAAGCTGCCATTGGGCATGAACTCGTATACCAACAGCTTGAAATCGGAGTCTTCATTCGAAATGCAACACAGAAGCTTCAAGATGTTGGCGTGTCGGATTTGTCCCAACGTATCCACCTCAACTTCCCCCATCTTGTTCTTTGCCTCCTCAGTTTTGCTCTTAAAATTAAAATTCCCTCCTGATCTGCTCATGTTCTTGATCTTCTTCACCGCCACTGATTGCCCGTTGTGTAGAACGACCTTGTAAACTTTTCCGGCACCTCCGGATCCGATCACGTTGGTCTGCTTCAAATTGCGGAGGATGTAGGTCTCGTCCACTTCTCTCGAATGGAACGGCGCCATCTTCCAAGGTGACGTGTAACTTGGTTTCCCGAGATTCGAGCGGCGCAGACAAATGTAGCCCAGAGCCAAGGCTACTATAAACAAAACTGGCAACAGAATGATACCCAGAGTCCGATGTGGCAGCTTATGTGGAGAGGAATTACAGGAAGGTCGCATCAGATTCCGTCCTCCGCATAGCATCGGATTGCCCAGAAAGCTCTCCTTGTAAGCCGGACTGTCTAAGCCATCAGGAATTTGCCCAGACAAGTGATTGTTGGATACATCGAAACTATTCAGTTTCAACAGTCCCAACTCGGGAGGAACCCCTCCAGAGAGCAAATTGTTTGACAAATCAAGACTAATCATGTCGCTCGAAAACAAGCCAGGGATTTCGCCTGAAAGTCGATTGTAGCCCAAATTCAGCTGGTTGAGTTTCTTCAACGACACTACTTCCTTGGGAATTTCACCTGACAGAAGATTATGGTCGAGCCGAAGATTATATACCAGAATTAAGCTCCCGAGCTCGTGGGGAATGGGTCCTGAAAACTGGTTGTTGTTGGCTTCAAATACTAGAAGATTTGTCAGATGCCCAACTTGTGCAGGGATTGTTCCTTCGAACCGGTTGTTGCTTATCTTCAGTCGACCCAGATCCTTAGCTTGGCCGATTGCAGGTGAAATCGTGCCTTGGAACTTATTGTTGTTCAGAAACAATCCCCGGAGATTGACAGCGCCCCATAGCCCAGGAGGAATCTCGCCGCTCAGCTGGTTGTCGTCGATGTACCAAGGCAGAGTACCATTGAAATTGTTTGAAGTGGTTTCGAATCCACGCAACCCTCCTTGCAAGCAGAGATTCTTCGGCAGAGGGCCTTCCAACCCGCTTCCGGTCACATCAAGTTCAGTGAGATTTGAGAAAGTGCCCAAACTCTGGGGCAACCAGCCATTGAAGTTGTTGTCGTAGAGCATCAAGTTACTCAAGTATCGTAGCATTCCTAGCCGAGGAGGTACTGTCCCGGTAAGCCGATTTGAACACAGCTCAAGAACATTGAGATTTGTGAGATTGGCAATTCCATGAGGAATTGTGCCGTGAAGCTGATTCTCACAAAAGTTCAGACCCGTTAAGCTCCTCAGTCGATCAATGTTCGCCGGAATTCTCCCAGACAAGTTGTTCTCGTTGAGATTCAGTACTCTCAAATTTGAGAGACCCAATAAACTAGTCGGAATTTCGCCCCAGAGACGATTCTGCGACACATCCAGTTCCTCCAGCTGGGTTAAATTGCCCAAGGAAGTTGGGATACCGCCCCCGAGATTATTACTCCACAAACACAGCGACTTCAGCTGCGTTAAAGTGCCCAGGAAATTCGGCAGCTCGCCCCAGAGATTATTCTGGGAAATGTCCAGGTCCTCCAGCTTCGTTAAATTGGCCAAGAAAGTTGGGATTTTTCCTTCAAGGCCGCAGCTATACAGCGATAGCTTCTGCAGCTGCTTTAAATTGCCGAGCTCTCCGGGAACAACACCAGGCTGCAGAGGATTGCTGAAAATCGTTAAGTTTATCAGAGACTCTAAACGCCCGACAAACTTGGGGAATGGCCCATTAAACTCATTTTCATGGAGGAAGAGAGCTTCAAGCTTTGACAGCACTCTAATGGCTGGAGGAATGGATCCACTGAAACCATTCCCTGCCAAGTTCAAGACTCTCAACTCACTCAATTGGGAGATATTAGTGGGCAGTATTCCAGCGAACTGGTTCAGCGACAAATCAAGCTTATGCAGACGCTTGCAATGCAAGAGGGCATTCGGGAATGGACCAGTGAAAACATTGGCTTGGAGAGTCAAGGCCGTGAGATTGGGTAAGCTGCATATGGCAGAACTCAAGTTGCCAGAAATCAGCGAATCGGTGATATCAACACTGGTTACGGCGTTGAATCTGTCACAAGAAATTCCTTTCCAAGCGCATGGATTTTGGTCAGACTCATTCCAGTCGCTCAATTCATTACTGCTGTCGCTCCAATCTTCCATTCTGATTTTTAGCAGAATCAGGCCGTCATGCGAGAGGGAAGCGCAATGCGAAGCAAAAGCAAGTAGGTGAGAATTAATGAGAAGGAAGGGAGAAGTGGGCGGAGCATGATTAATGCACTGTTTTTACAGAATAGAATTATAATTGAAGAAAATCAAAGAACACGCTCACTTTGTCAATCTTGGAGAAGCTCCTTCTTGCAAAAGTTTATTGTATTTTGTACAACGCCATTTGACAAAAATTCTTGCCTATATTATAAGTTAGAAGTGAATGCTTTCTTGGCTACCCATTTATGAAATCATTTACAAAATTACTTCCACAAAATTTCATTGGTGTGGGCTTTTATATTGTGCTTGAATTAACGTAAATGTATTTAATTATATAGATAGCGCAGAGCTAGTTAACGATGATTTTTTGATAACCATGTACGTTGTTACACGATGAGGGAAGAGCATCCTTTGACAGGGAAAGCAGATCCTCTTTCATTGCTAATAACTTATTTTTCTTGTTGTTTCTTTCATAATTTGCTAAGGAACTTCTACCACTCTAGCCCCCTATATTTCTGTTTGTTTTTTTCTAATTCATTTCATGTTGCTTCTCTGACAATTCTATTTGGAAATTGGCCAACTCAGTGGATCTGTGTTGTCTTATTACTCAAAGCACTATCGTGGTACAGTGAAAACTGAAATAGAAGTTGTGGGAACCCTCCTTATACTAGGCCATGCATATCAAATATGATTAAATGGGAGATTTGCAAAAAAGTATGACATCTACTATATAAAGAATGTTTTTTCCTCCAACTACCTTAGTAAACATGTATGAAAAATGTGGAAGCACAGACAAGGCACTTGAAATTTTGTCCCCATGTATATATATATATATATATAGTTCTAAGAAGTAAGCACTTGTTTTTTGTGTTCATTTTGAGACCATTTTAGCCTTAGTGTGTTACTTATGTTAGGATCTTACATTGTACCTAATTGCATTCATAATTAAATCAAGGTCATGCCTTCTCTTTCAATCTTGCTCAAAACTCTAACTTAGCTCTAATTTCTATGCACAATTTTCCATTTATCCATCCATTCACATAATTTATTACCCTCTTGGGCCCCATTTTAGCATTTGTGATCAATTTTTCCACTTACCTTTTTGTTTTTTCCCCGAATCACTTAATACATGTCGAACCCACAACTTTACCTTGAATTTAACACCTTTCAGGTATAGGTCTAACCTAGTTCGACCTATACCAAGTATATGTCAAACCTCTCTCGACATATACCTTAGGGGTTTAAATTAGGTGAGTTTCGGGGCCAGATACGAGGTATTTTCATTTTCTTGCTTAGTAAATTCGGCCTTCACGAATTTGGATCCTAAGATCACTATAAAAGGAGGCTTCTTCCTCTCATTTTCACATCTCTCATTATGCAAGCTACCTATCTACAAGCAAGCTATTGTGCATTCAAGGAGTTCAAGCAAGAAAACAAGCATTTATTGAAGGCGTTCATCTACCAAGCATTCAATAATTCATGCATTTCCTTCCATAGATCTAGCTTCTTTCTCCATAAGAAGCAAGGGAGTTGGACATCAAGAGAGGAAATTTGCATTCACCTATTCAAGTCTTCTTCTTCTTCTTCAAATCCAATATTGAGGCGAATTACAAGCATCTACTACATGAGGTTTTGTCTTACATTATTTTCTTTTGGTTTTTGTGTTGAGTCAAGGCTATTGCATTAACATATTTGATCACATACTAAGTATAATCACATCTATGTGGTATGATTCATTTTCATTGTTAGATTAAATCTCTTCTACATGATAGCATTTCTTTTATTTCAATTCAAGGGTAATTCTTAAATAGAGGCTTGATCAAGGCAAGCCAGTCCCCCCAACAATTTTTCCTTTCTCTCTTGTGAGAAGGTGCAGATGTCGAAGTGCAAATATAGTTGCATATCCAAGAACCCAATCCGAAGATCTTCCTAGATCTAGTTTTTGGTTTCAGAATCTGATAGTATCAAGTATAGGTTAAATTTTTTACGTATATCCAGGTATTCTAAGTGCAGATCTAGTTGCAGAGCTGGAAAGACAATAAGAGGACTTGCCCATATCAGGTTTTCTATTGCTAATTTTGACTATATTAGGTACAATTCAAACATTTGACCTATACCTAGGTATAGGTCAAACCACTTTCGACTTATTCCTAGGAAAAAATAGAGAATTGCAGGTTTCATGTTTGCTGGTTACAAATTACTGGATTCAGGTAATAGGTCATTCCGAGATTTCATCAGTCAAAAAATCAGCATCCAAATATCTTCATCTTCTTCTATTTTTAGGTGCTACTAACTTGTTTGTTTTGATTTCTTTCCACTAACTCACTTATTTTGATTTCTTTCTAAGGGGTATCTATTTTTTTTTCTCATGTTCTTGTGCAGGTGCTAATCAATTCTCAAAGACATTGTTTTGACTAAGAAAATTGCAATTTTTGAACATTTTGTGAAAGTTATTAATGCATACAAGGAAAATTTTCCATGATTAAACTTTTATCCTTGAATCAATTTGTATGCATTTTTCAGATTTCCTTCACTTTGTTTGTCTTGTGTCAGACTAATGTGTGTGGCAGCTGCTTTGGATGCTTACGAGCTAGAATGATCGCCACTAGGTGAGTATCGAAAAATATAGAAAAAAAATTCAAAAATGTGCCTAGCCTTTTGCTAGCTTCGAATAAGGTAAGCTTGATCCCTTTGCATTTTACTTATATTGTAATTTTTCAAGTTCAAAATATAGCTTAATTAGAGGGCCTATTATTGTTTGATAAATTTTGGTATTAGGCCTATGCTCTTCACTTTCATAGTGACCCGGAGTGTCAAACATGCCAAAATAGATGAATAGAAAGAAAGGATAAAAGAATGAACAAACACTAAAATATAATCCTCTTTGTTTGTTGATAAAAGCATTAGGCCTATGCTCTTTACTTTCATAATGAATCAGAATGCCAAACATACTCTAATCCCCCTAGATTAAAGGCTTGGTAAAGAGTCTTGTTAAATATGTTTGGAAGTGAGTAAGTAATAGGGATATGCTCTTACCCTTCTAAGGGTAATCAGAATCCTAGACCTACTTCTCATTTCAATTTTATTGCTTTCATGAACATGCTAGTTAAATTAGAACTTTAAAGGGCTCGCCTCCTAAGAACATGCCTTAGTGAGGCTGGTGAGAGGGACAGTCCAAAGTGGGATACAATTACTTTCACTGCAATAATCCAACCCACTATAAAATAAAATGTATTCATCCTTAACAGGGTGAATGATGAAAAAACTTGAGAATGATACCTCCTCTAATAGTCCTTCTAGATTGCACAAAACTCCAACATACTGATGGTGGGAGGCCTTTGCAATGGGGGATATACTCAATTCTTTTTGATCATAGTCCTTACTAGAACCTTGTTGACTAGAAAGTCACCTTTTTCAGCCATATTAAAACCTCCTAATAATGAAAAGTCATCTCCTCCTAATAATGAAACATGTATCATAATAATAACACTCGTCATGCTTTTACTATTCGTTATGGGATGTCTACTTCTCATTTCGATGATAATACTATTTGGGATGAATATCGTGATGATGGATATTCTTGGAATAACCCTCTAGATTCTTATCTTCCTACTCAAACAAATTTAATTCAAAGTAATACTATGCACTCTCCTTAAATGATGCATTCCAATTTGATTATTCTTGCTCTCATTTTAATGATATTGTTGAACAAGAAGAGGAAATTATCTCTAACTTTCTTAATGGTACTTTGCCTTCTTTTGATCATCCTATTACAGATATGGTTATTACTCAAAATGAAATTCATGATGAAGGTACTAATCCTATGATTATTGTGGAGGTTAATGATAATGATGCTTATATTAAAACTCTCCTCTTGATGTTTCATATTATGATGAACACGTTACAGATTTGTTTTATGAAACTGAAGATTGTATTTCTGATTCTATGACTCATGATTCACATTATGATGAATACATTACAGATTTGTTTTATGCAACTGAAGATTGCATTTCTGATTATTTGCCTCATGATTTGCTATGTGATTTTTCTTTCCAAAGTGTTACTGATTCAACACTAGGAGATCCCAATGATGGGAGATCTACTAGTGGTTTTTTCCTTATTGCAAGCTCAAGTATTGATCCATCTCCATTTTCTACTGGAAATGAATATTTAGAATGTACACATGCATCTCAAGAATCTCAATGGTCACTTAAAGATTTGGGCTCCCCTCAACAAGCACATACACCTTTATTTTCTCAAAGTACTATTCACTTTGCCAAAATTCCTATGTACCATTCAAGCTCCAAAGCACAAGTTGAAGACATGCAAGATGATCAAGCCAAAAACATCCTAGTGAAGACTCTTTCAAAAGAAACATCTCAAAATCATTGTAAACATTTGGGTTTGATACCTATTGATGTAATCACCCCAAGTAAAGATTAAAGGGGGGTGTTAGAATTTAATCTTTCCTTGGTGATAATATGTAATTAAAAGATAAACCAAGGTATCCTATATTGTATTGGTCCTCTAGTCCAAGTAGGAGGATATGTCATATTTTTGTAATTCTTTTAATAAGGAAATTAGATATTCCTCCTTAAGAGGAATCTCACATTTGTCACATACACAATATGAATGTGGCATTCATTTGAGATGGGAGTTACATGCAAACTCCTCCACTCATCTCTACTTAAGAGATGCCTCTCACACACTTGCTCAAGGGTATATGCACAAAGACGAGGGACCAAAAAGGTGCCACTTTCCTTTTTGGCCCCCAAATGGCCATAGTGCATACGCACTAAAGCGCGTGCACCCTATAAAGCGCACGCACTATGACTTGGGGTGCCCAAGCCTTAGGATTGGGCAATTCAAAACATAGCGCATGCACCCTATAGGGTGCATGCGCTATGAAAAAAGCTAACATGCGTACACCCTATGCAAAAACCAGAAAAGTGCAATATGTATAGTCTTGCATAGCGCTAGTGCGCGTGCACCCTTTGTGAGAAACAAAAAAGTGGTGAGAGAGAGTGTAACATGCATAGTCTTGCATAGCGCTAGGGCGCTATAGCGCTTGCACCCTTTGCAAGAAAAAAATGGTGAAAGAGAGAGAGAGCATAACATGTAGTCTTGCATAGTGCTAGCATGCCCTTTGCAAGAAAAAAGTGGAGAGAGAGAGAGAGAGAGAGAGAGAGAGAGAGAGAGAGAGAGTAGGAAGGTGGGAGAGAGCATGTGTGTGTGTGTGTGAGAGAGAGAGAGAGAGAGGGTAGGAAGGTGGTAGAGAGCATATGTGTGTGTGAGAGAGAGAGGGGGTCAAAGAGGGTAATAAGAAAAAATATAGGGTATGAAGGTGGAGAGAGAGAGAGAGAGAGAGAGAGAGAGAGTAGGAAGGTGGGAGAGAGCATATGTGTGTGTGTGTGTGAGAGAGAGAGAGGTTAGGAAGGTGGCAGAGAGCATATGTGTGTGTGTGAGAGAGAGAGGGGGTCAAAGAGGGTAATAAGAAAAAATATAGGGTATGAAGGTGGAGAGAGAGAGAGAGAGAGAGAGAGAGAGAGAAGGGGAATATAGAAGCTAGGAAGGTGGGAGAGAGCATATGTGTGTGTGAGAGAGAGAAGGGGTGAAAGAGGGTAATAAGGGAAAATATAGAGGGTATGAAGGTGGAGAGAGAGAGAGAGAGAGAGAGAGAGAGAGAGAGAGAGAGAGAGAGAGGGTAATAAGGTAAAATATAGATGGTATGAATGTGGAGAGAGAGAGAGAGGGAGGGGGGATATAGAGGGTAGGAAGGCTCTCTCTCTCTCTCCACCTTCCTATCTTCTATTTCCCTTCTTACCCTCTTTCAATGGGAGAGAGAGAGAGCTCTCTGACTATTTCTCATCACTATTTAAATCTATGACTTAAATAGGGTGCACGCTCTATGGAAGTCATAGATTTCAGTAGTGCGCTCGCATTGAAATCTATGACTTCCATAGGGCATACACCCTATGGAAGTCATAGATTTTAGTAGTGCACTTGCCCTATAGGGTCTTATAGGGTGTACGCCCTATAGGGCACATGCGCTTTGTAAGGCATTGGAATTTACCAAACCTAAGGCTTGGATTACCTTGGAGATCCAACCCAAAGGCTTGGACGATTCAAATAGGATTGAGATGTGTTTTCCAACAGACATACAAAAAAATGACATCTTTTTTTGTGTGCTCCTCATCAGGTTTACTTATGGCTCAAGAACATAAAAATCAAATGACATGATATTGTAGATATCTCTGTTAGCTATCTAAGCATATAATTTATTTTGAATTCTGATTATGTTAAGTCTTTCATCTCTAATTTCTTTTGTGTGTATGTCTATTTTTTGTAAAAAACCAATGTGTAGTATTTTGGGCATAGATTTTGTCTCGTTCATCAAATTTTGCAACAAGTTACATTTTTAGAAACTAGACTCCATTCTACACACTTTAAAAAAAAGAAAATTTGATTTTTGATTAGTTTTAAATGATTTCTAAGGGGAGCACATAAAAATTTCATGTTTTCAAGATGTGTGCACTTCGTAAATTCATCAAAAATTATACATTCATAAAAAAATTACCAAAATTTTTTTAGATAAACTACATGGTGTTAGATAACTTCTCACCAGAGTGATTAAAAAAATTCAAAAAAAAAAGTTAACATTTTAGGGGGAGCACACCAGATGCTATGTTATGTTTTTTCACAAAAAATAGGACCACTTTTTGTGCTCCCCCTTTTTGAGGGCCTTAATCTGCACCATTTTCAAAATAAGTTAGTAGTTTAGGAACTAGATTTAGAGTATTACAACTCTTATTTTTGTTGCATCTTAAAATTTTGATTAACTATCTTCAATTTCTTGTTGAAGTTCAGAGTTTTCTGATTTCAGGAAAAAAGTGGCATCTTATACCCCCTTTTTGGTCCCCCATCTTTATGCACTTACCCTCAATAATCTTCTCTATTATCTCATTCTTGCTCTCCATATTGTAATGAGCTTTGTGCTCCATTCTTTCTCACTCCTTAGGCTTTGATCCTCATTCATATAATTCACAAGGGGTTTTCTTTGCTTTCCCCTTTCAAAATCTCTTGGCTCATTGTTTGGACTCTTAGAACACTTTTGTGATCTTTTGGCTTGATTCTTTGAAGTATTTCCTCTCGCTCTCTCTCTCTTGGTGATCTTGGTAATTTCCTTTCATGCACTCACACTTGGGTTCTTTCCTTTTTCTCTTCTATTTTTTCTTATTTCTAACAATTGCATTGCAATGTAGTTCTTGCCAAGTGTACGCATGGTGGTTTTGGAAGATAGAAGGGAAAAAAGGAGAAGCTAGAGATAGTTATGTTAGATAGTGGATCATAAAGTTGATAGAGAGCTCTTTTGATAAGCTTGTGCAAAGATTGATTAAAATATATTTGTTTGATAAGGTCATGGAAGTTTTGTGAATGAAATCTAATTAAATGTCATCCGACAAGCAATTATCATTCACTACATAGTGCACTATGTAGTATCAACATTGATGATTCATTGTCTCAAAATCCACCTCAAGGTATTAACAATTGGAAATCTATTGGAAAGTGTGATACTAAGGGGGGTGGGGGAGGTGAATCAGATATCAACCAATTGATACATTTTGACATAAAAAAACTTGCAAAGTATAAGCATTAAACTTAACACTGTAATAGATCTAATATCCTAATCATCATCCATGAAAATAAACATGTAACACAATGATTTTGGTTACCCAAAAACCCTTGAAAGGTAAAACTGGGGTGGAGATGACACCCACAAATCTTCACTACTACAATATTAAAGTTTTTCTGTTAGGGCTACAAGTTTGATCACAAAATATGATCTACCTTGTGAGGGGTCTGCCCTGTTAAGAGCTTTGAGACTTATACAATCTACCTTGCAAAAGGATTTGAAAACTTACAACTAAGTAAGCACTCGGTTAAGAGATTTACTAAGGTTTTTCAAAACCACTATGTTAAGATATTTACCTTGATACGCCTATTAAAATATCTCAGTATTTGATCCTTCGGTTTGCACTGTGATGTTGATTACAAATCTTCTCTTTACAGTATATATTTGATCTCTTCTATCAAATATATCTTTGTTCTATCCTTTATTGCTTTGCTCTGTTATGCTCGGTCACTGAACTCTATCTCTGATCATTAAAATACTTCTCTGCTCTAAAAGTATGAGATCTCCTTCATACTCTTCTCTTCATGATTACTTGTTGTATCATTTTAGGGTTTAGATCACATCTTATATAGACAATTAACTTTCTCCAAGATTTAAGATCTACGATCTAGATTGTCTCCTTTTGCTGCTTAACCTTTCCCTAATTTTGATTGGTTCCATGTGTTACATAGGGATTAGTGATTATAATAGAAGAGCATAATCACCTCCATGATTTCCTCAAGAAACAATAAATGAAATATGAGTGTCGGCCAAAATGGTTTACCTAAGTGTTTGTGCCATAACAAACACATATGTCAATTCTGGCTTGCTCGGCATTTGATATCTCTGGAACTCGGCATTCACTATTCTTTATATACCCTAGTGCTCGGCATTGTCATCTTTACATAACTCGGAAAAAGCTGACTCGGCTAATACTGAAGTACTCGGTGACCACTATTTTACTCGGCAGTGACTACTACTCGTTAAATATACAATACACATGACTCGGCCTATATATGATGACTCAGTTGTAGTGATGACCGACCAACATTGACTAGAAAATGACTAAGTGTAAGACACTAATAGACAACAAAACTTTGGGAATCAATAATCTCCCCCTTTGACATTAGTGGCAAAAATACTTTATCGTGACATTTTCATTACGTTTATAAGAGTACTTAGTACCAACAAAAATGTTTACATAATACTCCCCCTAAAACTTAACTCGGTCTTCAAATTTTTTTTACATATGTATACATAAGACTTCCTTATTTGACATATACTCTCGAGTACAAATATACATTTACAAAACTAGTATTTCATACCATTCATCTCTGCTTTCTTCATTCATCTCACATGTTGTTTCCCCTTGTGACTTGTCATGTCATGTCACTTCGATTTCCCCCTTGTTTTAGTCACTTGAAGTTCTTGGGGTGTAGGGATCTTGAATTACTTGTCCAGAAATGGTTTGTAAAGTTGTAGGACCATACCCAATGCATTGTCCCAACCAGACATTATAGACCTCAAAACCTTAGACTTTACTTCTAGCTTGGCAGCTAGGTCGACTAGGCTCTTAGCACTAGAAAGATGGGGATCTTTCTGAACTGATTCCTTTGCCTTAACTAACTCTCTTTTCATAGCCTCCAGATGAGGTATTAACATAATTTGAATGGAGACTAGTCTAGCCCTTATCTTACCATCATTAGGGCCACCAACTCAGCTAATCTCCCTTGAGCATGTAGAAGCCTTGTAAAATGCATAGAGCTAGAACTTGCATCCATGCTCAATGAATGACCTGTAGACTTGATATCTATTTGTAGCTTGTCTATCAGATCCTGGTTGTCCTTTGTAAACTCTTCTATATTGCACAATTTCTTGTACAAAGAGTGTGCATTTTGTACAACTTCTTCTCCTCCTATAACATCTTCTCAATGTTTTTCACTATCTTCTTCCTTTTTATCTCCACAGTAGCATACTTTAATCCCATGGTTACCTTGGCCTTAGCTTCCTCATAGGTTCCAAAATGTGTGGCCTTCTTATCAACTTCCTTAGCTAATAGGGTTGTGATTGTTGTTGTTGTTTCATCAATGTTTACCTCATAAGGTAATGACATTAGCCATGATACCCTTGGTATTACTTCTTGTACATATGTGTAGTCAGTGTCTACTAGAAAACATATGTCTTGATTATACTTCTCTATTAATGATACAAGAATTCTACTTATTTTCCTCATTTTCTTCTTAAACTCAACAAAGTAGTTTTCCATAATACTTTCAAAATTATCACCCATTTGGCCAATAAACTCATTAATCTATACTATCACTGGTCTATTCTTATCCCATTCTACTCCTCCAACAGTAGAAAAACTTTTTTGAATGTAGAAAAATAAACAAACAAGTAGGGAACTAAACTTAACATAGAATTCTTTGCTTTTCAGATTGATGTAAGATTCTTGACAAGCTGTGTCAATTGGAGCTCGGCAAGGTCATATGTATGATCCTTCTTTATTATCTTCCAATCTTGGTCCACTACCATGCATTGGACACTATCCAATCGACTGGACTGATAAAATTTGTGTGCTATCATCCTTACTGCAAATTCAATTTTCGGGTTTGTGATAGTAGAGATAGTCATGCCTCGCTTGTTCCATACCACCTAGGTGTTTGCTTGTATTTCCTCCTTACTTTGACATCTCATAGTTTTCTTCCTAGTGAGCTTAGGGTATCCAGTTACCTGGTGAATCATGTCTTTGGTGATTTGGACTGGTCCATCCTCCAGCCAAATTTTTATATCATGTATCCTACTTAGTACAATCTTGATCCACTCCACTTTGAAATTTTACAGAAAATCAAGGGCATGAACCAACCCTTTCTCGGCAACCTTCTGGTGTTCCAGCTTCAACACCCCATTGTTGCATAGTTTATCATACGCTTCTTTGAGTTCATAATCACTAATTTCTCCAATCTTACATAGGTAACATGAACGAATATCATTGATCATTAAGACTTTCTTTGGAATTGACGATGGGGCTCCAGTCAGATCTCCCATGATTGCACTTTCTGGAACGGCCTAGAACTTCTGTGGCTTACATGCCTCATTCTTCACTAATTGAACATTGAAAACCTCTTTTCTATGTTTCTTCATTGCAACTGATGATGATGATGCCATATCTTTTAACTTAAGGGGTTTGAATACTAAAAATATTTACTCGGTAAAATGCCTCGCACAAGTGTTCTTCAGATATTTTCCGATGGCACACTGTGAAGATTTTTGCAAATCGCACTTAGTACTAATCGCATTGGTTACTCACTCTTGAATCTCTCTGAAAAAGTTCTTAATTTGCTGGTGAAATGAAATAAATGGTAACTTCTCACTTTATAGACTTCAAACAGTTGGATTAGGGCTTCATTAATGGTCCGTACACTTTCTAGGTGAGATACAGTTGTCTCAGCAATCTTATGTTAAACTTGTTCAACATAAGCTTGGTTGATACAACCATTCCATTACAACTTAGAGTACATCACATCTCAGCTATCATAGGTACTCGACAAACACTAGTGACTCGGTCACTATAGACTAGAATTCTGATGCTCGACATCAAATATGCAATGTAGTTCTTTGCTTCAAATCTATCCTAATGCATCTTAATCTATGTAGATATGGGCTTTTTCTCAACAAATGTTAGGAACTGATGTAAAGTAAAACATTATAAAATTTAGTTCCATACATACCTTCTTTTCTTAATTCAAAGTATTGTGATCACCTAATCCGTCAGATTGGGTGACCACAGGTGCACTGGCTTCACTACTGCTTGCTTCTTCTTTCTTCTTCCATGTCTTGTTCATCTGATTTCTTATCCTCTCAATAGTTTCTTCATTCTTTCTTTGACCACTGCTCAATATATGTTCTCTACAATCTTTCTTTAGGTGACCAATCTTATTGCATTTATAGCATACCATACTTCCATTCATCCAACTCTTAGATTTACCTCTGAAATGTGTCTTCAAACAATTTGCTCCAATGTGACGATATTTTCCACAGTAATGACAACTGTACCAAGTGTTGTAGTCCCAATTGTATGTATTACCCTTCTTAGGTGACTTAGTATGTTGATTGGATGACCACTTAGGTTTGGATCTACACTCAAATGCTCTATGTCCATATTTTTGACAGTTGAAACATTGTCCTTGAAATTTAGGTGAGGTAGGTGGATTACTAACTTTTGTCCTGCATGCATGTGCCTGATGTCCATGTTTCTTATAGTTAAACAAATGTCCATTGAATTTTGGTTTAGGATCAGACTTACCATGTTTGCTTCTGCAGATGTTGGCTGTATGTCCCAGCTTTCCATAATGATGGCATGTGGGCTTGTTTATCTTTGGTTTAGCATTTCTTTTCTCTCCACCCTTTGATAATTCTCCTTCCTCAGTGGATGATAAGTGCTCATCATGTCCAAGTCCATATGTATCACTAGATCTTCTAGGTGACCTTAACAACTCTTCAAAGTATCTTACAGTTTCATTAGGCTTGTTCATCCTTTCATTGATCTCCTTTTCAGATCTCAGTTCATTTCTTAGTTGATTATTTTCTTATCTTAGATTGATAATTTCCACATCTTTCCTTCCCAGTTCTTGATTAACCAGTAGCAGTTGATTTACCATGTCTAGTTGATTGTTTGTCAATCTTTGCATGTCACTTGTCCTCTCATCAAGTCTCATTGATATTTGTCTTTTGTCTTCTTCATCCATTGTCTTATCTTCTTTAGCTTTCTTTTTCTATTCTAGAACTTCACAAAGTCTTATAGATTGTATTTCTTGTTCTCTCTTCATATTTCTGATGTCCTCATTCAATATGTTGTTTTTCTCCAGCAATTCTTTTATGGCTTTGTCACTTTCTGCAAAGTTTCCACTATCAAATAGTCTAGTAGTATCCTCTTCTTGATATTGTGTTTCATTCTATTGAATAGTTATTTCTCTTCTTCTACTTAAAGATTTCTTCAGTTCACCTATGGTTGCTTCAAGTTATTGTAGTGCAAGCTGAATGTCAATCTTCTGATTCTCTATAATCTTTCCCAACTTATAGACTTCCATCTCAAGATATTTATCTCACAAGTGGTTAGACTTACTTAAGAGACTAAGCTCTGATGCCATTTTTTGGAAATCTATTGGAAAGTGTGATACTGAGAGGGGGGTGAATCAAATATAAACCAATTAATACATTTTGACATAAACAAACTTGCAAAGTATAAGCATTAAAATTAACACTGTAATAGATCTAATATCCTAATCATCATCCATGAAAATAAACATAACACAATGATTTTGGTTATCTAAAAACCCTTGAAAGGTAAAACTAGGGTGGGGATGACACCCACAAATCTTCACTACTATAGTATTAAAGTTTTCCTATAAGGCTACAAGTTTGATCACAAAATATGATCTACCCTATGAGGGGTCTGCCATGTTAAGAGCTTTGAGACTTATACAATCTACCTTGAAAAAGGATTTTAAAACTTACAACTAAGTAAGCACTCGGTTAAGAGATTTACTAAGGTTTGTCAAAACCACTTTGTTAAGAGATTTACCCTGATACATGCCTATTAAAATGTCTCAGTACCAGTTCCTTCAATTTGCACTATGATGCTGATTAGAAATTTTCTCCTTATAGTGTAGATTTGATCTCTTCTATCAAATATATCTTTGTTATGTCCTTCACTGCTTTTCTCTTTTCTGCTCAGTCACTGAACTCTATCTCTGATCATTAAAATACTTCTCTGCTCTGAAAGTATGAGATCTCCTTCATACTCTTCTCTTCATGATTAATTGTTGTATCATTTTAGGGTTTGAATCACATCTTATATAGACAATTAACTTTCTCCAAGATTTAAGATCTATGATCTAGATTGTCTCCTTTTACCGCTTAACCTTTCTCCAATTCTGATTGGTTCCATGTGTTACATAGGGATTAATGATTACAATACAAGAGCATAATCACCTCTGTGATTTCCTCAACAAATAATAAATGAAATATGAATGTCGGCCAAAATGGTTTACCTAAGTGTTTGTGCCATAACAAACACATATGTCAATTCTAGCTTGCTCGGCATTTGATATCTTTGGCACTCAGCATTCACTATTCTTTATACCCTAGTTCTCGACATTGTCATCTTTACATAACTCGACAAAAGTTGACTCGGCTAATACTAAAGTACTCGGTGACCACTGTTTTACTCAGCAGTGACTATTGCTCAGTAAATGTACAATACACATGACTCAGCCTATATATGATGACTCGGTTGCAGTGATGACCGACCAACATTGCCTAGAAAATGACTAAGTGTAAGACACTAATAGACAAAAAAACTTTGGGAATCAACAAAACTCTGCTACAATAATTTTCCATCTACCAATGATAACACACGACCTGATTTGATGACCATATAGTATATTTATAATGTTTTCAAAAGTCAATGATGTAAGGCATTGGCCTACAATGCAGCGGTTGCTACTTCTCTTTGTAATTTAGCAATATCTTGTGTTTGATTCCCAAAATGGGAGCTTAAATAAACTTAATATAATATAAAAATAAAAATAAAACTTGTCAATGATGTACTTCATAATTTCTAAACTCAACATATTTCATATTTATAACCATGATACCAAAGCATAAAAATAAATGATAAGGGGGGTTGATAATATGCTTTGATTTCAAAATTGATGCACAATTCAGAGAAAGTATTCATATATTATAAAGGTAATGCATCATAAAAATATTTTATTGTCAGCATGCTTTAGAGCTGGGACTAAATTTCAATATAAAACATCTAATTCATCAATAATAAGAAATATGAAGAGATTTGTTTCACGACGTAGAGTCATATTAATATGGGTGGACAAGAATTGTAATAAATTGTTTTTGTTTGACTAAGCATCACACTAATGACTACATCAATTTAAATGAATGATTCACTGCACCAAAGGAAAGTGAGTTCTAGGCAATACAAAACTGTAAGATACAATCACCAAGTCCTTTTCATTAAGCATAGCATGATTTAATAGATGTACACCACCACTGTCAATATTTTGTGTAACTGTTTAGGGTAATTTAATATGATCATGCTTTTCCTTTGCTTCCCAATGTGCTATGGTTTTTCTACATTGCAAATTACAACCAAGTTTGCTCTCCTCATTGCCTATGTTGTGCAAAATATATCTTCTTGTTCGCAAATGTTCATTCCACTTCTGGGGAGGATAAAAATGATTTCCCTAATGTGGACTACAGAGCATGTCTATCATGGATTATCCTTTAAATTGTGGGGGCGATTGAAACTCTTTGATAGAGACAGAGCTTCAGATGAAATTGAATCAAGAAATAGAAAACATTTATCCTTGGGCCTTGAGAAGCCTATATTATTATAAAACCATCAATGATAACTGACAAATCATAAAGGCCTCCATTAGCTAAGGGTTAAGGGACATGGACAATCGCCTGGAAACTTATATGGCATTGAGATGGCAAATCCATTGAAGCTTGCATTCATACCATAGCCCAAATTCTAACGAGTTGTGAGAAGACTTGATCGGGTTTTCTTCTCCTGTTGAACAATTACATCATAATCAAATCTCAAACTAGGAAGACATCATGTCCACACCCACACATCCTTCTCAAGACTCACATGCAATGCAACCTATGGTCCATGCTTCCACATTCTTTGTACAAGCTTGTCCCCAAATTCTTGAATTGATTGCACAAATATGACAACACCCTGTGTCAAATTAATATTAAGATAGATTGGGACTAGTTTTGTTTCATAATAGTTCTAAAAGGCAACATAATCTATCACGTTGACCCTTTCAATAGAAAGAAACCAATTTATGAATTTATCCCTAAATTTTATTGAGAAAAAATATGATCTACTAAATATAGGTAAGCAATTTGAACAATGTAGGCCTTATAACATTACCCTATCTGAAACTCTTCATAGTCCCCACATGTGGATGTTCAAAGTTCAAAATTAATTTTGTCTAAAAGTATCCTTCATTCTACTTTAAATAATGATAAATAGTGATCATTCTCCTACGAAATAAGTTTAAAATATACCACTCTTTAAAAGAGAATATAAAAAAAATTATCTTTAAGAATGTAAAGTAATGATATTTGTGAGGAGAGAAACAGAGAATGGCCAACCATGAAATCCAGATTTAGCATAATCTCTTGTTTATGTTATTTAATAGCACCCGACTTACTAGTAAATGGCTTCGTTGATTTATCATTATTATAAAATATCGATAGCTAAAACAGATTGAATGTCGAGCTCCCTAAAAAAATTTACATTTTTCCTTTAGGATTAATCCTCCACATTTTGACAACTCTATTTAACTTGCCAGAAATTTAAAAAATAGCATACCTTTGCACGCCGGAAAATTTATCACTGTCGAATTCAAATCCTCCCTTGATTGGATACATTGAAAGCTTTCAGTTTCAACAGTCCCAACTCGGGAGGAACTCCTCCAGAGAGAAAATTGTTTGACAATTCAAGACTATTCATGTCGCTCGGAAACAAACCAGGGATCTTGCCAGAAAACCTTCCCCAAACCAGCATTTGACAACATACACCGAGCTCGTGGGGAATGGGTCCTGAAAACCGGTTGTTGTTGGCTTCAAATACTAGAAGATTTGTCAGTTGTCCAAGTTGTGCAGGGATTGTTCCTTCGAACCGATTGTTGCTTATCTTCAGTCGACCCAGATCCTTCGCTTGGCCGATTGTAGGTGAAATCATGCCTTCAAACTTATTGTTGTTCATAAAAGTCCCAATCCCTGGAGATTGACAGCACCCCATTGCCCCGGAGGAATCTCACCGCTCAGCTGGTTGTAGTCAATGTACAGATAGCGCAGAGATTTGCAGTCATGAAGGGACCAAGGCAGAGAACCGTTGAAATTGTTTGAAGTGGAATCGAAGCCACGCAACCCTCCTCTCAAGCACAGATTCTTTGGCAGAGGGCCTTCCAACCGGCTGCTGGTCATATCAAGTTCAGTGAGATTTGAATATGTGCCCAAACTCTGGGGCAACCACCCAGTTGAAGTTGTTGTCGTAGAGCATAAAGGTACTCAAGTATCGTAGCATTCCCAGTCGAGGAGGTACCATCCCGGTAAGCCGATTTGAACACAGTTGAAGAACATTCAGATTTGTGAGATTAGCAATTCCATGAGGAATTGTGCCTTGAAGCTGATTCCCACAAAAATTCAGACCCGTTAAGCTCGTCAGTCGATCAATGTTCGCCGGAATTCACCCGGACAAGTTGTTCTCGTTGAAATTCAGTATTCTCAAATTTAAGAGAGCCAATAAACTGTTAGATGTGAAGGCCAACAGACAAAATGTTTGTTGTGTATTTTATTATGACCCTTCGGTTCTACAAACCTTTCATTGTATTCATTTGGAGCTTTTATATATTGGCTATTCTTGTTCATTTGTAATCAACTTTTGAGATATAATACAATACTCTGTAGTCTGGACGTAGCCACAATTTGTGGTGAACCAGGATAAATCGTGTCTTTGTGTTTTCTATTTAGTTATTAAATCTGCTATATATTTTTTCTCATTTTTTCAATCCTTTCAATTGGTATCAGAGCATAGGCTGTGCAGGTTGGAAATCGGGTTTGAATTTTCGGAGAGATGGAGGATTCGAAAATAGAGAAATTCTCAGGCAAAAACTTCAGCCTTTGGAAAGTGCAGATGTGTTCTTTGCTGATCAAGCAAGAACTTGAAATCACAATAGATGGAAAAGCTAATAAACCAGCAGCGATGTCGGATGAATATTGGAAGAAAATTGATGATAAAGCAATGGCATCAATCTTTCTTTCACTGTCACAAAATGTTCTATTTAATGTCTACAATGAAAAGACAACAAAAGAAGTTTGGGATAAACTTCAGAGCACATACGAAATGGCATCGGCTGCGAACAAAATCTTCATTATGAAAAAGCTTTATAAGCTGAAAATGAAGGAAGGAACTACGATGTTGAATCATGTGAATGATTTGAACACTTTATTGTGTCAAGCAACCTCGGTTGGAATGACTCAAGATGATGAAGCCAAAGCTATCATCTTATTATGTTCTTTACTGGATAGCTGGGATCCCGTAGTTACAGCGGTTAGCACTGCTAATTCCTCAAAGAAGCTGGTCTATGATGATGTGGTTGCTACTTTACTTAGTGAAGATATGAGAAGAAGTAACAAAGACACCTCAGCCGGTGATGCCCTTACCATGGTGAGCACCGAAAGAAGGGGAAGAAGCCAGTATAGAAACAATAATTACAATCAAAGGAAATCAAGATCACCCAATCGATCAAAGTCAAGAGGAAGAAATGGAGAGTGCTGGTTTTGTGGCAAACCAGGCCACTCAAAATGAAATTGTAGATTCTACAAGAAAGCACAAGAAAGAGTGAGGAATTGTGAAGCTAATACAGCCTATGGAGCAGATGAAGCTGCTCTAGTTCTTTCTACAAGCGACTCAAAATCAGATTCTTGGGTGATAGATTCTAGAGCCTCCTTCCATGCTACTTCAAGTACGGATTATTTTAAAAATTATCAAGAAGGTGAATTTGGAGAAGTGTTTTTGGGCAACAATAAAGCATGTAAAATCATTGGGAAGGGAGAAGTTCTTTTGCATCTAGAAGGTGGAGCAAAATTGTTGCTCAAAGATGTTAGACATTTTCCTCAATTAAAGAGGAATTTAATTTCAGTCAGCCAACTATATATCCAAGGATTTAAAACAAAACTCACGGATACTTGGAAAATAGTCAAAGGTTCATTGGCTATTGCTAAAGGAGAGAAGACCGGTAGCCTCTATATTTTAAAACCAATCAATGAGGTGGGAGCTGCTATGATAGTCATAGGCAACGATGCGGCACTTTGGCATCAAAGATTAGGCCACATGAGCAAGAAAGGCCTAGAAGCACTACTCAAGAGGGATCAACTACCAGGTCTCCAATCAGCAAACTTGGAGTTTTGTGAACATTGTCTCTACGGCAAGCAAAAGCGGGTCAACTTCTTGAAAGATGGGCATGAGATGAAGGCTAAACCATTGGAGCTTGTGCACTCGGATGTCTTTGGTCCTACCGAGGTAAGCTCTTTAGGAGGCGCGAAATATTTTGTTACTTTCCTTGATGATTGTACTAGGAAAGTTTGGATATATATGATGGCAAATAAATCAGAAGTTTTTTCTAAATTAAAAATTTTCAAAGCTCTTGTTGAAAACCAAAGAGGCCACAAAATTAAATGTTTAAAAATGAATAATGGAGGGGAGTTTTGTTTGCTGGAATTTGATAACTATTGTGCAGATAATGGTATCCGTAGGGTGAAAGTTGTCCCCTACACCCCTCAAGAAAATGGGGTAGCGGAAAGACTTAATAGAACAATCCTTGAGAAAGCTCGCTGTACGCTTTCTCATGCAGGTTTGGGAAAAGAGTTTTGGGCTGAAGCATGCAATACAACGGTTTATTTGATCAATCAAAGTCCGTCATCAAAGTTGAACTTCGAAATTCCAGAAAAAGAATGGAAGGGAAGAAGAATTTCCTACTCCCATCTTAAAGTGTTTGGTTGTCAGGCTTTTGCACATGTTCCTAAAGAAAAACGGAGCAAGTTGGATCCCAAATCACAGCCTTGCATATTCGTTGGATATGGGGAAGAACAATTTGGTTATAGACTTTGGAGCTTAACTGATAAAAAAATTATCAGAAGCAGGGATGTAGTCTTTAATGAAAATACATTTCCTCACTCTAAAGAAGAAGAAATTTCTACAAAAGAATATATTCCCCTATTCGACATGATGAATAATGGCAATCAGAATTCTCCCATCTACTCACATGTGAATCCTACAGCCAACTCCCCAATTTCTGTTCTACCCTCTATGCCTCAGCATTCTCAAAGCTCCTCATCAAACGGTTTGATGAATGAAAATCCTCATGATTGGAATCCATATTCCATCGAAGCCTATTTTCCTACATCCCCTGTTCACGGTAGCTGTGAAGAACATAATAGGGAGCACTCACGGACAGGAGCACATTATGACCATGCTCTACCTCCATATGATTTGAAAGAAACTGGTCACGTCAGGAATTCTGCAAAACACAGCAAGGGTGAAAGCTTTTTATCACACGGTGATACCTATCATTGTGGTTATCCTAGTCTCGGTAGGGATATAATACAACGCGGGAGGGACACAACTCATCGCATAGCAGACAATACACCTGATAACGACAATTCCACACACGGTAATACCCACGGTGACAGGCAAGACAACATTCACGGTGGGCAATTTCCCCACACTGCCAATAGGGAAGAAACTCACGGTTTTGACAGGGAGTTTAGAATTCACGGTGGGAGTCATGAAATCGACGGCAGTACCAGTCAATATGGTCTTCACAGCAACCATAACACTCACGGTAACAGGGATAACACTCATACTCACGGTAGCAAAAATATCACTTGCGGTAGCAAAGATAACACTCTTGCTAATGCAAATAATGGTAAAGGAGACCAGTCAAGATATCCCCTGCCACTGCAATACACCAGTCATTGCGGTAACAAAATTGCAGCATCTCACGATTTTGACAGTGAAGAAACTCACAATTTTGGCAGAGATACTCACGGTTTCACTTGCAATTATAATCACGGCAAAGGAGGTGATGAACACTGCAGTCAATTTGCATCACGATTTTTAAACCACAGAGATAATACTCTCGGTAACGAACATTGCAGTCAATATGATATACAATACAAAGAACAGGCGGAAACATGCGGTAACATTACTAATGAAACTCACGGTGGCATCGATAACAATACCAATCATGGTGATAAAGAAACCAGTCATGGTAGAAACAGAGAACAGATAACAGAGAACTTTGAAGAACTCTCACAGAATTTGGGGGCAAATGAATATATCCAAACAGAAAGGCAGGGATTTAAGCAAGGAAATAAACATCCCAGAACTACTACTTCTGGCTCTCCATTTGAGCTAGTTCAGGATCAGACAGAAGGTGTTGAACCTCAATTGAGAAGATCAACTAGACAGAGAACAATGCCAGCTAAATACTCAGATTATGAGCTATTGTTCGCTGAAGAAGCAGAACCTACAATCCTTGTCTCAGAATTTGCAGAACCTTCAACATTCAAAGCTGCTCTCAAAGACGCCAATAGTGATAAATGGCAACAAGCGATGAATGAAGAGATGAATTCCTTACTAAATAATCACACCTGGGAATTGGTACCTCTTCCACCTAATAGAAGACTGCTTAGAAACAAGTGGGTATACCGGATTAAGGAAGAAGATGAAGGCAGAACACGCTTCAAAGCCAGATTGGTGGTAAAGGGGTTCGATCAGGAAAAGGGGATAGAATTTAATGAAATCTTCTCACCGGTTGTTAGAATGACAACTATCCGAACAGTCTTGGGATTAGCAGCAGCATGAGATCTTGAATTGGAACAGCTTGATGTGAAGACCGCTTTCCTACATGGTGATGTAGAAGAAGAATTATACATGGAACAGCCTCAAGGATTTATCAAGAAGGGGCAAGAACATCTTTATTGCAAGTTAAATCGGAGTTTGTATGGCCTCAAACAAGCTCCTAGAGAGTGGTACATCAAATTTGACTGCTTCATGATTGAAAATAATTTCACAAGATGTGACTCAGACCCATGTGTTTACTTCAAGAGACTTCCTAATGGTGAATTCGTCATTCTTCTTCTTTATGTTGATGATATGTTAGTGGTTGGCACAAACAAATGAATAGTCAATGAGTTAAAGGAGAAATTGGCAAGAAAGTTTGACATGAAGGACTTAGGGGCAGCCAAGAAGATTCTTGGCATGACGATCACAAGGGACAGGAAGAAGAAAGATATTACATTATCACAACAACAATACATTGATAAAGTTGTTGAGAGGTTTGGCATGGCTGATGCTAAAGTTGCTCCTCTTCCCCTTGCTGGTCACTTCCGTTTAAGTTCAAATTTGTGTCCTAAAACACAAGAAGAAAAGGACTTCATGGAGAAAATTCCATATAAATCCGCAGTTGGCAGCATCATGTATGCAATGGTTTCCACTCGCCCCAACATTGCTCATGCGGTGGGAGTAGTGAGCAGATTCATGAGCAATCCCGGGAAAGCTCATTGGGAAGCTGTTAAGTGGATACTAAGGTATCTAAAAGGAACTTCAAATTTTGCATTATGTTTTGGAGGAAATCAGGTTCAGCTGCAAGGTTACACCGATTCTGATCTTGCCGGAGATTTGGACAAACGAAGGTCTACTACTGGATATATCTTCACGTTTGCTGGAGCTGCCATCAGTTGGGCTTCAAGGTTGCAACATTGCATTGCTCTTTCTTCAGCTGAGGCTGAATACTTAGCTCTTTCCGAAGGTGTAAGGGAAATGATTTGGCTTCAGCGGCTGTTTGGTGATCTGAAAGTGCATCAAAATGAGTATAAATTATTTTGTGATAGCCGCAGTGCTATCTTCATGGCTCATAATCACTCTTCACAACATCGCTCTAAGCACGTTGACGCACATGCTCACTTCGTTCGTCATGCAGTTGAAGAGGGAAAGTTGGAAGTGGTCAAGATTGATACTAAGATCAATCCAGCGAATATATTCACCAAGGTTGTCGGCAAAGAGAAGTTTGATTGTGCAAGGACTTCTCTTGGCCTTGTGAAGAAACGGTAAGGCAACACTTTAGCAGGGTATTGGGTGAACAGTTGCAGTATGGTTGTCCTTCAGGTGGGAGTTTGTTAGATGTGAAGGCCAACAGACAAAATGTTTGTTGTGTATTTTATTATGACCCTTCGGTTCTACAAACCTTTCATTGTATTCATCTGGAGCCTTTATATATTGGCTGTTCCTGTTCATTTGTAATCAACTTTTGAGATATAATACAATACTCTACAGTCTGGACGTAGCCACAATTTGTGGTGAACCAGGATAAATTGTGTCTTTGTGTTTGCTATTTAGTTATTAAATCTGCTTTATATTTTTTCTCATTTTTTCAATCCTTTCATAAACTGGTCGGAATTTCACCCTAGAGACAATTCTGTGACTCATCCAATTCCTCCAGCTGCGTTAAATTGCCCAAGGAAGTTGGGATATCGCCCTCGAGATTATTATTCCACAAACACAACGACTTCAGCTGCGTTAAAGTGCCCTGGAAAGTCGGCAGCTCACCTAGAGATTATTCTGGGAAATGTCCAGGTCCTCCAGCTTCGTTAAATTGCCCAAGAAAGTTGGGATTTCTCCTTCAAGGCTGCAGTTATATAGCCATAGCTTTTGCAGCTGCTTTAAATTGCCGAGCTCTCTAGGAATCACACCAAACTGCAGAGGATTGCTAAAAACCGTGAAGTTAATAAGAGACTCCAAACTACCGACAAACTTGAGGAATGGCCCATTAAAATTATTTTCAGACATACTTTAAGGCCTGTTTGGGTGCTCGAATTAGACTGGATATTTCAAAATTAGATTTCTGGATAATGTCACTTTCATGTTTGTGTCCATTTAAAAAATTGGAATTGGAATTTCGAAATTCTAATTTTGCACCCAAATGGGCATTTCATCTTCCACTCAAATAGGTGGAATTGGAATTTGGAATTTGGAATTCCAATTCCAATTTTTATAAAACCAAATTTAATATTTTGTGGGATCCGTGACTATAAAGATATATATTATATTGCTATAAGGATGTATATATATGTGTATATATACACACACTTACACAAGTGTGTATATACATACATGCGTGTATATATATGTGTAAATATACACACGTATGTATATATACACAAATGTGTGTGTGTGTGTGTATATATATACACACACACACACACATGTGTGTGTATATGTGTATACATGTGTATATATACACACATGTATGTGTATATATATACATACATGTGTGAATATACACATACGTGTGTATATGTGTGTATGTGTGTGTATATATACATATGTGTGCATATGTGTATACATGTGTGTATATACACACATGTGTGTATATACACACATGTGTGTATGTGTATATATACACATGTGTGCATAGGTGTATATATATACACATGTATGTGTATATACAAACATATACACACCATATTTAAAGAAATTAAAATTCCTTATGCATCTTCTTAGTCATCTTCCGGGTGAACCAAACGGTTCAACCCATATTCCGGAAATCATTTTCAGGATTTGTATCTTCCAGAATTGACTGGAATTGGCATTTGGTATTCTAGCACCCAAACGGGCCCTAAAAGGCAACTTCATAGTACTCGCATTTAGACACGTGCGTGGCTTTTGATGTTACATTGAGTTGAGAGACAAGGATATATTCTTGAACATGAATAATTTATTCTAGTTGCTCAAAGCATTACTAATTAAGCCGATAGGTGTAATACAAATGCCCCCATTACCGTATGCAAAATGTGCAAAGGAAGATAAGGTGCGTGGATTGTTTTGACCTTGAAGCTTGAAACATCTTTTTGTTGACAATCTGCCAAGACACCTAAATTTTGTGTGTTCTCTAGTCTTTGTAATCTTTGGAGAACCTATGATAATCTGCAAACACATTTGAAGTTCCAATTACATAGCGCCAAAAATCCTTCGACTAATATCTCCTGTAAAAAAATATGAATCTTAAATGATGCACATAGGAAACAAAAACAAACCTAAAAATAAATCTGAATTTTGATTGGCCGTTAAAGATTAGCTTAATCACTAAAATACTGTTGTCCCCTCCGTTGTAGTTCTCCCAAGAATTAAAATGTAGATTTGGGTGTGGGAAAACAAAAATAGAGTCGCCATAAATGTAAAAATGTGAGTATTGTATATGAGAGGAAAAGCTAAGAATAAAAAGAGACCCATTAAGAAAATAAAGGAAGAAATTTATTAAAATACAAATTAGTAAAATTCTAAAAATAGTAATTTAGAGTATTAAATAATCTTTTACAATATTATTATAATTAAATTTATTATTTATATAATTATACACAATATTAGTTTTATAAAAATAGAATAAATAAAAAATGTAAATAAAGCAAAGTGATTTAAGGTTTCAGTCGTACACATTTATTTTCTATTTGCACTTTTAAATTTGATAAAATATATTATTTTTTATTTTATTTTAAAAAAATTAAGAAAAATATCTTTATCATTTAAAATTTTGTAGTATACTTTTTGTGATCAAATTAATTATTGAAATATTTATAATTTTAGATCTATTTAAAAGCTTTTATAAGGATCAATTTGACTTTTAACATATATTTTGAATATATGTATTAGGTATTATATGAAAACCATGTAAATTTCTGGGCATAATTCTAGTTTGTCCAAAAGTTTCAACATGAATGTTGTAGAGATGATTGTAATTCTCTTATTGTTTCTAACAACACTGTAATTTGTGTTAAAAATATCCATTTTCTTGTATGACAAAGGTAGAATCATTCTTTTAAATTATTTATTGCTTTGGATTGGTTATCTAGCGGGTAGCTCGATGTCAATTGGATTCAAAGCTCCATATGCTTTACCATAGGCTGATAAAGGATGCTACATAAGAATTTCAAAATCAAAGGCAGTTACAAAATATAAGTTATAGATCTAATAGTTTACATGTGATAGAGAATCAAGAATTGAAGAAAGTAGACTTTTTGGGCTCATATCTTGGTTCATCTACTATGAATTTATTTGCATTGCATGATCATCTTTTTCTGTAATTTCCTACATTTTTCCTCTTTGCTTGGGAGAAACATGCACATCAGCTTATTCAATTTCATATTCTTTTTTTCACCATCAATTTTGGACAACAGTCTCTTAAGTAGAAGCAGGTATAATATTTTTTTTTTTTTGTTGTAGGTAATTCCAATTTGTTGTCTTTCCTTTACTAAATTGTTAAACCCAAAGTTGTTCAATCTCTAGAATGCCAATAATTAGATGTATTCAATGAGTTTCTTTGAATTGATATAATCGAAAGGTTTGCATATTGTACTATTTTATTTTGTTTAAATATAATTTTCAACAAAAATACATGGAGAAAGGGTTGATTTCATTTGGATTTCTAGGATGGCCATGAAATTAGTGTAGGAGATTGTGCACTCTTTCAATTTGGAAATGCACCACCTTTCGTTGGGATTATTTGATGCTTGATAGAAGACAAGGAAGGCCAGGTCAAGCTTATGAAAATTAGTACTTTAAAAACAAAAGAGTACAAATATGAAATTATATTGGAAGGGTGATAGAAAGATTCTATTCACGGAGATGGTATGCTGGAGTAAGTTCATTTGTAAATCATATGCATGATGCAAACATGAATGCAGTTTGATAGAGTTATAGTTTTGGATAGATTATTTTACTACCTAGTTAGATGATATGCTTATGCAGAATGTGGGTAGAGGTTTTAATTTCTAACAAAGCTTCCTTGCAAAATCCACTTTACGCATATTGTACACTCATTTCATTTCATTCCTTGACATGACATCTCTTTGAGGCATTCTGTCAAACAATTCAGGTATATTGTCTATTATTCCACATTTTGCATGTTTGCAAGTACTTTGTTAGTATTGAAGGAATTTGTCCATCATATATTATTTATGAAATATGCAGCTTGTTTGTATTGTGTTTGAGGAACACATTAAAATCATTAAATTAGAGTCATAAATTTTGAAGCATTGCTTTACAAAATTATGGAATTGGAGGTGTAAATTGTGAAGCAGTGCTGCAAGTTGTGAGGTTTACATTGGATGGACTTATTTTTGGAAAATAAAACCTAAGTTTGAATAATTATCTATACGTTCCGATCAACAATAAATAAAAAATCACTCAAGATACATATAATGTCGACATCTATCGTAGGGAAAGTGCTTACTTTTGGCCTTAATTATGTAGTTGTTTTAATGTCAATATTTGGATAACCCTTCGTGATCCATCATCAGGAAGAGAATAAAAATGTGCACGTGTTGTAGAGAATGTTCCTTAAAAAGAAAGAGGAAAGGTTTTTATCATGCACTGCAATCTAGACACACTCCTCTTCTCAACGATGGATCATGTAGTGTGATCTTAAATATTTATTTTAAAACCACTGCATATGTTAAAGCCATAACCATGTACCAACAAAAACTCACTTTGTAATTTGTAAATGAAATGCTTGATTAAAATTTATATGCATCTCAGTTACTAGCAATATTGAGATAAAAAAAAAAATAGTGTCGGGAAAAAATTGTAAGAAATGAAATTTTAAGTGACAATAGCATTATCCCATGTTGGCAAGGAGGATAGTTCTTGTGGTAACCACAAGGTGTCTTCCAACATTTAGAATTTCTTAAACACTATCATTTCAATAGTAAATGCAGTGCTTGCATATACAGGGTCTCTTGTCAGTTTTAATAATTGCATAAAGAATGCATGCAAGTTGAAAATGTCAAAAGTTCTAATCTAATGAGGAAGATAAATGGAATGTTTGTCTATCTCAGCAATCCACTCTTTTGGGTTATCTTCCAATGCAATTGTACTATTTTTTGCACTTCCTTTTAATATGTAAACCTTCAATTATGCTTTCACGTCAAACACCTATCGGCTTATCCCATGCACCTTCTTTTAGTGCAAGTGCTAGTTTAATGTTGTCCCTCCAATCTCCCTTTTATGATTTTAAGAAAAAATGGGCGTCATGTGAGAAGGAAGAAAAAGAAAATAGTTGAGAATGAACAAAAAGAAAGTATAATGGAGAATCGCTAGGATGTCATTTCTCTTTTGATGTTACGTTAGTACGAAGAAATGATGAAAGTTGTGGAGATGTGAATGACCCGCAAGCACTGGCTATGGGGTCAAATATTTGGGACTTGGTTAAGCTCCCTACAAAATGAACCATTGACCAAATTTCAAAAACCAAAAAACACAACAGATTTTTGCAAATTTTTCAGCATCTTTTCTTCATGATTTATATATTTTGTGGTGAAAAACCACAAAAAAATTGCAAAAAAATGACTATGTTTTTACAAATCGAGAAAAAAAAAATTTGATATTTTTTTGTTGTCTTTGGTGCGTTTTGTAGGGAGCTTAGCCTGTGCCGAATATTTGCACCGGCCTCATAGCCAGTGCTCATCATGTCATGCCTATGTCTATAGCCTCCCGTGCAATCGTATCTTGACTAATTTGACCAATCCTTGAGTTTTGCAGTGTAAGGATTATTTTTGGAAAAGTTAATATTTTTAAAAATAATTTATATATTAATTAAACATGTTTTTCAATTTATTTAAATAAATTTATAATGTTTACTATCTTATGTAAAAATATTTTTTCATTTTAAGTAAATAGTATTTTTTTAATTTTTACTTTATAATTTTATATTTATATTATATTTTTTTAGCGTATTTTTAATGAAATATTTTGAAATCAATTTATTATAATATTAATATGTTATAATTTTAAATAAAAAATTATGAAATTAAATTAATATTTTATATATAATTATATGGAATATTTTTGTAAAATGGAAGAGATGTTATACATGTAATGCTCAACGAGCAAGGCATTTGGTCACAATCATTTTAAAAATTTCCGGTCTTTCTTTTTGTTAGGTGAACATCCACATCGCAGTTTTGCACAATAAGACAATCCAGATAATTAATATAGAAACTAACAATCGCACCTTGATATGCAATGGACACCGAAGAGTTGTGAATAGTAGAACAGGAAAAAAAAACTTGGTGTATTTTTTGTATGAGTTTATGTCTTCCACAAGATCTGATTTCACTTGTCTAAACCCTTCTCAACAAAACCGTTCTGTGCGACTCTGTACTCATGACATCCCATGAAATGAGATTTCTTTGTAAAAGGGTTCATATATCTTTTCCATATTTCACACACATGCATTAACTCGAAAGTTTTTACAGTCTGTTCACGAAAATTATTTTCTCCAAATCTTCTCTGTCTTCCACATTTTAGCATGCGTATTTACAACAGTAACAGTTGATTGTATTTGTTTGAAACATTTGAAAATTCCATTTTCTGCAAATCTTTCAATCAAAGCATTCCATGCGGCCACATTGTTTGAGGTATTTTGTTAAATAAAAGTAATGGAATTTGACTTCACCCCTGTTAATTGCCTTTGTTTGAAAAGTATTTAAAACCCCTTTTAACAAAATCATGTTCGGCAGCGGCTATTATGCCAATAAAAGTTGTCTTTAGCAGATTCATTTTAATTTTAGTAGTTGATGTATGGAAGATTTTCAATAATTAGTTGTGTAGTTTTGGTTTTTTTTTCTGACATTAGGAAAAAAGTCATTGTCTCCTTTACCAAATTATGGACGGCCAAGATTTTCCCAATGGTAGTCACTATCTATTCCACCAGTTGCAACCGTTAGATTTAAAAATAGGTCGGGGTTTACTAAATAGAAAACGCCTAGGACGTAATTAGTATATCTATCTTTAAAAAAATATATGTGAAGTATGTGATGAAGTATCTTTTGTTGAATATTAATTTATTTTCAAATTTTATTTTTATTAAGTACTTAATCTATTTGTTAGTAAGTTTTATAAAAATAGATTACCAATGTAGCACCATAAATGAAACAAAGTGTAAATTTGTAGCATAGAATGTTTCTTCTATTCCACATTGAAGTATTGTGATAAATGCTTGTTAATTATATTATATTAGTGTATAATTATAGCTAATGTTCATTATGGGAGCTTTGTTATTTCAAAAGAGATTTTTGTTAATCTAATTCACAATTGTAAGCTTAGTTGGAAAATAATTATGATTTAATCTTTTGCTCAAGGATTCCTATTTTCTTTTTCTTTTTCATCAAGAATCTTTTTCTCTCATCCTTGAAATCTACTATATAAAATTTACTTGATAGGAATAATGCATGAAATCACCACACTACTAGGTTCGACATAACCTGGTAGGTAAAAAGGGTTCCAATGTACATAATATATTTTTTATTATTAAATTTTCAAATTTTATTAAAACCTTGAAAAGAGATGGACATGCTTACTGAGAGAACCAAACAAAATGTGTTTTGATTATGACTTCAAAATTTATCTAATCTATTGTAGTATTGATTTCAGGCTCATGTTTTCTAGCATTGCTTAGCATATATTATGTAGCCATGTAATATATTATAAATAATAATAAACAATAATATTTTACCATAATATTAAAAAAATTAAAATACACAATGCAAAAATACTAATTATATAAAAAATATGTTGACAAATATTTTTATTTTGTATTTTAGTTTGTTTAATATGTTATTTAATTTAAGTTAAATACTAAAAATATCTCTCAACATACTTGATACTATAGATATATAACTAAAACCATAAGGTTGTGGTGTTGGCATGTAACTCAACTCTAGATAAGATCAAAACTTGTCAAACCTTACAATTTCAATTTTTAAGAACAAAAATCTAATCTTCTTAGTGCTCAGCATTTAGCTAAAAGGTTGTGGTGTTGGCATGTTACTCAGCTCTAGATAAGATCAAAACTTGTCAAACCTTACAATTTCAAATTTTAAGAACAAAAATCTAATCTTCTCAGTGCTCAACATTCAGCTAAAACCATAAGGTTGTGGTGTTGGCATGTTACTCATCTCTAGATAAGATCAAAACTTGTCAAACTTTACAATTTCAGTTTTTAAGAACAAAAATCTAATCTCCTTAGTGCTCAACATTCAGCTTAGTTTCGTTTGAATATATTTTTAATTGAATTAATAAGGTTTTTTTTTCCATTTGGAGAGGTTTTTAAAAGTGTGAATGAAATCATGGATGCAAAATATGATTGTTTTGACGAAATAAATATATGAAGTGATATTGCAGGCGAGAAACATTTATGAAATTAAGTGATGTTAAAATCTATTCTTACTGAATAACAACATTAAAATCCCTATTTGATAGCAAGATGGAAATCCCAAGAATAACTAGCAGCCCAATCATAGGTAAAGGCGACACTAATCTGAAGAATTTCTATGAAAATCTTGCCATTTCTTGTGTAAAATGCATTCCACTGGAACACGATAAGTCAAAATCAATTGAAATGAAGCATTAGAGACCACTATCACCTCGGTCAAGGAGCTAATCAACTTTGCACTCAGCAAAAATAGTTGCCCTCAATTCTTCCATTTGAATTATGTACATTACTGTGACAATAGTTTAAATAAAATAGATGATTTAACAATAATTTATTTCAAGCTAAGCTTACAATTATGAATTAAATTAACAAATAACTCTTTTGAAATAACAAAGCTCCCATAATGAACATTGATTGTAATTATACACTTATATACTGCGATGTGGATTGTCGCCTAACAAAAGCAAAGACCGAATGCCTTGAGTTGTGGGTCGTTCACGTCTCGGCAACTTTCGGCGTATTTCAGTACTAACGTAACATCAAAAGCGAAATGGCATCTCACACTGAGCGCACTACGAACTTTCCTCCTTGACAAAACTTGGAAAATTCAGTCACACGGGCCCCAAATTTTCTGACGTCATCGCTGACTAAAAAGCATGGTTTTATATAGTTTGCTAGTACCCACGGGTTAACACTTCTGCGCAATCCTAGCGATTCTTCATTGATCCTACAAAACAGGCCTGGAATGTGACGGTCACCCCTACCTGTCATATAAGTTTTTCATGACCCAACAGTCATTTTAATGTCTTTCATTTTACATTCTATATCATAAAAATTATCTGTCAATCTATACCATTCAATAAATTTTAGCCTGTCATCTACAACTCAAAATAGAAAAACTACCAATACCACCATCAAATTCCAAGCCTGTTACAAAACAAGACCATACTGCAGCAATCATGCTTGGCCAGCTCAACTTTCTTTCCGTTCATTGACAGGCATTCTAAACTACAAAGACACAAACAAATCTAAGATAGGAGAAAGTAGCATTACTAATCATAACTCGTATTGAAAACCAAACAAATTCATAGTCAATTCAATCAACACCGGCTGAAAATTCATGCTGAGGGCAAACTGAGAGTTAAATTGATATAACTGATCAAAATTTCCAATTGTACAATCAATTTGGTCAACATTAAATCTACAATCTTACGATCAATTTTAATGCAGACCTCCAAAAGGCCCCAAAACAATCCAAATAGCTTTTATATCTTAATCCAAAATAGAGTGAGATGAAGATGAGCTTCAACTGAAATATATTTCGTTCCTAAAATCCTGAAATTGCTTTGGACTTGATTGATAACTGGACTTTAAATGACGTTTTCTAAAATAAAATGCAGGGCATGACAACCATAGAGTTTAATTTCGCCCTGGAAGTCCTGTGCTAAGGAAGGGATAATGATAGAGGACAGGATTATATATCAAGTGAAATCTTATGCTTAGGAAAATATCCAACTCCAATGTCTGGAATGCTTACGATCAAGGACATGTCTCAAAAATATACATCTTCTTAAAAACAGAGCATCCTCTGTTTTGCAACAGAACATTGTTATGGTTTCAGTTTTTATGTTGATGATTTCTTATTTGCTGTTACTGTTTTTTAATCTTCCTCTAATTGTTTCTCTGCTGTTATACATTAATCAGCTGTCTCAGAATTCAGAAAACCAAAGGTCTTAATTTCTACTTTAATAAACTCTGGCTGCTGAAAAGTTTCCTCATCTTTATATTGTTACACAGCAAGCCTGTGAATCAGGCATGTATTTTTTCCTTAATACAGATAACAGAATCTAGTTAAGATTGTATGTTGAAAGCTAAAAATTTAATTGTTTATAGAAGCGGTTAAGCTCCATTCATCCAAAATGTACTATTGACCAAATTTGAAAAATTAAAAAACATAATAGTTTTTTGTGAAATTTCAGCATCTGTTCTTCATGATCTGCATATTTTGAATCGAAAACAACAAAAAATTACAAAAAAAATCACTGCATTTTTACAGATGTAAAAAAAAATCTGAATATTTTTATCTTTTGTACATTTTAATAAGAGCTTAGCCACCGCTATTGTTTATACTGGTATCTATTAGACCTCAATCTCTTATGATTGCAAAGGCTTACATTGAAGAAAGATCTTCTAACACAACAAAATTGTCTAATTCGGTTGATCTGAAAAGTAAACCATTTCGTTCTCGCTGTCAGAGTGGCAACTTGATATCCTCTCCAGAACTGTCTCCTTGCGATTGTGCCCGCCGCATGCCACTAAATTCTCCAACACTTCTCTCATAGATGGTCGCCAATTTGGCATTCTGTTCGTACAAACCAAACCCACTTGTAATACACGTAACATCTGTTCAATGCAATTATCTTCAACAGTTCGTTCATCCAGCACTTTCATCTGCCCCCCACCCTTGCATATTGTGCTGCGTACCCAGTCCACGATGTCTCCGTCCTCTCTATATTCTTCCTCGCCCGTAGCTTTCATCCCGCTAACCAGCTCCAATATCACCACTCCGAAACTATATACATCGCTCTTCTCATTCACCTTCAGCCTATCCGCATATTCTACATTCACAGGAAAAGTAAAAAATGAGATAATCTGTTCAAGAAAACAAATTTGTTAGAATTTGGGGGAGAGATTGAAGTGTTCGTACCTGGGGCTATGTATCCATGCGAGCCTACATACCCAGACACCGAATGTTCTTTTCCCAGCCTATCAAGCATTCTCGACACACCAAAGTCTGAAATTTTAGCATGGAAATTCTCGTCCAGCAAGATGTTACTGGATTTGACATCCCTGTGCAATATTGGAGGGCAGCAATCATGATGCATATAACTAAGCCCACGAGCTGCACCAAGAGCGATCTGATAACGCATCGGCCATTGCAACACCATTTGTTGTCCTGGGCCAGAGTGCAGACGGTCGAACAAGCTGCCATTGGGCATGAACTCGTATACCAACAGCTTGAAATCTGAGTCTTCATTCGAAATGCAACACAGAAGCTTTAAGATGTTGGCATGTCGGATGACTCCCAATGTATCCACCTCAACTTCCCCCATCTTATTCTTTGCCTCCTCACTTTTGTTCTTAAAATTAAAATTCCCTCTTGATCTGCTCATGTTATTGATCTTCTTCACCGCCACTGATTGCCCGTTCTGTAGAACGACCTTGTAAACTTTTCCGGCACCTCCGGATCCGATCACGTTGGTCTCCTTTAAATTGCGGAGGATGCATGTCTCGTCCACTTCTCTCGAGTGGAACGGCGTCATCTTCCAGGGTGACGTGTAACTTGGTTTCCCGAGATTCGAGCGGCGCAGACAAATGTAGCCCAGAGCCAAGGCTACTATAAACACAACTGCCAACAGAATGATACCCAGAGTCCGATGTGGCAGCTTATGTGGAGAGGAATTACAGGAAGGTAGCATCAGATTCCGTCCTCCGCATAGCATCGGATTGCCCAGAAAGCTCTCCTTGTAAGCCGGACTGTCTAAGCCATCAGGAATTTGCCCAGACAAGTGATTGTTGGATACATCGAAAGTATTCAGTTTCAACAGCCCCAACTCGGGAGGAACCCCTCCAGAGAGCAAATTGTTTGACAAATCAAGACTATTCATGTCGCTCGAAAACAAACCAGGGATTTCGCCTGAAAGTCGATTGTAGCCCAAATTCAGCTGGTTGAGTTTCTTCAACGACACTACTTCCTTGGGAATTTCACCTGACAGAAGATTATGGTCGAGCCGAAGATTATATACCAGAATTAAGCTCCCGAGCTCGTGGGGAATGGGTCCTGAAAACTGGTTGTTGTTGGCTTCAAATACTACAAGATTTGTCAGTTGCCCAACTTGTGCAGGGATTGTTCCTTCGAACCGGTTGTTGCTTATCTTCAGTCGACCCAGATCCTTCGCTTGGCCGATTGCAGGTGAAATCAGGCCTTCAAACTTATTGTTGTTCAGAAACAATCCCCGGAGATTGACAGCGCCCCATAGCCCAGGAGGAATCTCGCCGCTCAGCTGGTTGTCGTCGATGTACAAATACCGCAGAGATTTGCAGTCATGAAGGGACCAAGGCAGAGTACCATTGAAATTGTTTGAAGTGGTTTCGAATCCACGCAACCCTCCTTGCAAGCACAGATTCTTCGGCAGAGGGCCTTCCAACCCGCTGCTGGTCACATCAAGATAAGTGAGGTTTGAGTAAGTGCCCAAACTCTGGGGCAACCAGCCATTGAAGCTGTTGTCGTAGAGCATCAAGTTACTCAAGTATCGTAGCATTCCTAGCCGAGGAGGTACTGTCCCGGTAAGCCGATTTGAACACAGTTGAAGTTCAGTGAGATTTGTGAGATTGGCAATTCCATGAGGAATTGTGCCGTGAAGCTGATTCTCACAAAAGCTCAGAACCGTTAAGCTCCTCAGTCGATCAATGTTGGCCGGAATTCTCCCAGACAAGTTGTTCTCGTTGAGTTTCAGTACTCTCAAATTTGAGAGACCCAATAAACTGGTCGGAATTTCGCCCCAGAGACGATTCTGCGACACATCCAGTTCCTCCAGCTGGGTTAAATTGCCCAAGGAAGTTGGGATACCGCCCTCGAGATTATTACTCCACAAACACAGCGACTTCAGCTGCGTTAAATTGCTCAGGAATGTCGGCAGCTCGCCCCAGAGCTTATTCTCGGAAATGTCCAGGTCCTCCAGCTTCGTTAAATTGGCCAAGAAAGTTGGGATTTTTCCTTCAAGGCTGCAGTTATACAGCCATAACTTCTGCAGCTGCTTTAAATTGCCGAGCTCTCTGGGAACAACACCAGGCTGCAGAGGATTGCTGAAAATGGTGAAGTTTATCAGAGACTCTAAACTCCCTACAAACTTGGGGAATGGCCCATTAAAATCATTTTCGTGGAGGAAGAGAGCTTCTAGCTTTAGAAGCATTCCAATGGCTGGAGGAATGGAGCCACTGAAAGCATTCCCTGCCAAGTTCAATTCTCTCAACTCGCTCAATTGGGAGATATTAATGGGCAGTATTCCGTTGAACTGGTTCATCGACAAATCAAGCTTTTGCAGAAGCTTGCAATGCAAGAGGGCAATCGGGAATGGACCAGTGAAAGCATTGGCTTGGAGAGTCAAGGCCGTGAGATTGGGTAAGCTGCATATGGTAGAAGTCAAGTTGCCAGAAATCAGGGAATCAGTGATATCAACACCGGTAACGGCGTTGAATCTATCACAAGAAATTCCTTTCCAAGAGCATGGATTTTGGTCAGACTCATTCCAGTCGCTCAATTCATTACTTGTGTCGCTCCAATCTTCCATTCTGATTTTGAGCAGAACCAGGCCGTCATGCGAGAGGGAAGCGCAATGGCGAAGCAAAAGCAAGTGGGTGAGAATGAATGAGAAGTAAGGGGGAAGTGGGCGGAGCATGATTGCTGCACTATGTTTTACAGAATAGGATTATAATTCAAGAACATGCTCACTTTGTCAATCCTGGAGAAGCTCAATCAAATTTAAAGGATTGTCGATAAGTTAATTTCTATCCCACGTTAGCCACGATGCCCACTTGGTAGAAATCAGAAACAGGAAAATTCCCCAGAAATTGACAACGAATACTTTTATGCCAACTTCATAGTACTCCCACTCAGAAATGCGATTGGCTTTTGATGTTACATTGAATTCAAAGACAATGATAGATGCTTGAACCCAGATCTGGAATTTGATGGCCTTATTTGCCCCTTTTTTCATTTGTGAGTCGTATATGACGGCTGTGTCTACGCAGCAACATATTTGCATCTTAGTAAACAAAATATGTTGTTAACAAAATATGTTAGCAATATGTATGTTAGTCTATTGTATTAATGTGTATTAGTAATTTGCAAACAAATACAATAGACTAACACACATATTGCTAACATATTTTATTAACAACATATTTTGTTTACTAAGGTGCAAATATGTTGCTGCGTAGACACAGCCTATATGACCGTAGAAATTTATTGGACCATAAAATTGACATGCTAAATTTTTGTAAAACCTTAAATTTAATACTCTCAAATTTATTAATACATTATAATATAATAGAAAATTAGGCGTCATGCGAGAAGGAAGCGGAGCAAAAGCAAATAGTTGAGCATGATTGCTGCCGTATGGTCTGTAAATTAAAATTACAATCGAAAAAACGCTCGTTTTGTAGGATTGCGCAGAAGTGTTCACCCGTGGGTATCGGCAAACTATATAACCTCAGGCTTTTATTAAGGAAAAAAATTAAATGTCCCCTTGGTAAAACCATGCTTTTTAGTTCACTGTTTAGATGTTTTCCTAACGTCACCCATGACGTCAGAAAATTTGGAGCCGTGTGACTGCATTTTCCAAGTTTTGTCAAGGAGGAAAGTTCGTAGTGCGCTCAGTGTGAGATGCCATTTCGCTTTTGATGTTACCTTAGTACTGAAATACGACGAAAGTTGCGGAGACATGAACGACCCGCAATTCAAGGCAGTAGTGACGGGCACTCATTTAATTTATTGAAAATTAGAGGATTTTTTAAAAAGTAAAAAATAGTAAATAATTTTTTGAAATATTATTGTATGTGGTAAATTATAATTTTTAAAATCTTTATCAATATTTCAGTTTTTTTATGAGTTAAAGATTAGGTACATTTTTCATTTTTCAAATATTTATACTTAGTTAATTTAAATATAAAATTTACTAATAATATTATTTTTATTTTTAATTATTTCTTTGCCATTATCTATTTTATTTTTATTATCTATATTTTATAAAAGAATATCTTTTCAAATATAAGAATAAATATCAAGATAAATAAGTTCTAGATTTTAAATTCTAAATAATTTAGACTCTTGTAAACAATTTAGAATTTATTAATTGAAACACAAAAATGAATAATTTTTTTGCTAAATGCAATTACTTTATTATTTGTATATTTTATATATTCAATTTAATAATATAACCCAATGCAATCTTTAAATAATATTTTTTTCTAATATGATAATATTTTTTTTAGTATTTTAAATTAAAATTGATTATAAAACTTTAAGAAGTAAAAAGAGCAATTGCAATAAGACAAGTAGATGCAGTAATAAGTGGTGGGTGAATTAACTAATAGAGTTGAATCATACAATTTGGCATAATTCAAAAATATTCATTTATTGAAATAATTTTTTTTTTTTTTATTGTATTATTTAATTAAATATTAAAAATGTAAATAATTAAATAATAGTTTTTCATTAAAAATTTGATGAAATTATATTACAATAGGTATTATCAATTGTTTGATTGATTTTATGTGATAGATGAATGCTTGACTTTAATAAATTTTCTATTTATCTATATATTTAATTTAAAATTCTTTTTAAAAAATTCTAAATTCTATTTAAATTTGAAATCTAGAACCTATTTTTATTGATAGCTATTCTAGTAGTAGCAATGTTGAGTAATAATTGAGAATATATAGAAGATTTTTAATGTTTTAATATTTATTATATTAAATTAATATGAGCATGCATTCCATTCAAAGTTGAAAACTATTTAAAAATAAATAATTACATCTACCAACTAGCATAACATTATTTTGGGGTTACCAACTAACTCTACCAATTAGAGCGGTGTTTGATGGCCCCCTCCTTGACCACACGGTCAATCAAGTTGAAGGAATTTCCCTCCTTTGGGGTCTTAAGGCATAAGGAGCACGTCACCCCTCATGAAATGTTACAATTTTATAATGGTAATATAAAATATTTTTAATAACATTGATAAGATTATATAATATATAGAATTTTAGCAAATAAAATGTTAGGTTTAATTCTATCAATTAATTCTCTCCCCCCACCACTTATTACTACAATTGTTCTCTCTATTACAATTGCTCTTTATTAAATAAATTATGATTTAAACATTAATTTACAAATATTTTTTTTAAAAAATAATACTTTTAAATTTTTATAATCAATTTTGATTTAAATTTATTTCTTAAATTTTCATAATCATTTTTAAAAAAAAATCTAGGACTTATTTGTTTTCATATTTATTTATAAAATTGACAATAGAAAAGAAACAATTAAAATTAAAATTAAAAAATACCATTCAAATTAATTCAAATTAGTAAATTTTATATTTAAACCAACTTATTATAAATATTTGGAAAACGAAAACATGCATCTATTTGTTAATTCAAAAATTCAATTGACAGAATTTGTGTTAAAATTAACACATTGTATAAACTCTTACTTATTATCTTTAAAAAAATAAATTGAATTATTTTTAAATTTAAATATTACTTTACATTTTAATTATTACATTAAATTGTTAATTCAATCAAATAGAATGAAGAAATAAAAAATAAAAATAATAGTAAAGATTTAAAAAATTATAATTTGCCACATGCAAATATATTTCCAAATTATTTTTACTATTTTTAATTTTAAAAAAGTCATCTAATTTATGTACATACATTTAATTTATAGAAAATTAGAAAACTTTTTGAAAAGTAATAAATAATAAAAAAATTTAGAAAGATATTTGTATATGGTAAATTATAATTTTAAAAATCTTTATATTCATAAATGGAAAAATAGAAATAATGATAAAGATTTTAAAAATTATAATTTACCACATACAAAAATGTTTCTACAAATTATTCACTATTTTTTACTTTTTAAAAAGTCCTCTATTTTTCAATAAATTAAATGAGTGCCCATCATACTGATTTTCATTTAAAAAATCCCCTCATGTATAAAATAAATGAATGTATTGCTCTACTGGACTGAAGACTATCAGAAAGTACATTTTTTTTAATGCAAACAAGGAATGACGGAAGTAACGACATTGGCTAAAGGCCGGTGCAAATATTCGGCCATTTAGCCAGTGCCCAATACATTTAGTTCTAGATATCTTTTATTCAAAATTAAGTTATCTTCAAACTTCATTGTTATTAAGCACTTAATTTATTTGTTAGTAAGGTTTAGAAAAGTAGATTACAAATGTAACAACATAAATGAAACATAATGTAGATTTTTAGCACAGAGTGTTTCACATTGATGTCTTGTGATAAATGTTAGTTAATTATATTATATAAGTGTATAATTAAAGCTAATGTTCATTATGGGAGCTTTGTTATTTCAAAAGTCTTATCTATTAATTTAATTCACAATTGTAAGCTTAGCTTGAAAAAAATTATTGTTAAATCATCTTATTTTATCTAAATTATTCTCACAGTAATGTACACAATTCAAATGGAAGAATTGAGTTCCACTATTTTTTTTGAGTGCAAAGTTGATTAGCTCCTTGATGGAGGTGATAGTGGTCTCTAATGCTTCACTTCAATTGATTTTGACATATCGTGTTCTAGTGGGATGCATTTTACACAAGAAATGACATGATTTTCATAGAAATTCTTCATATTAGTGCTGCCTTTGCCTACGATTGGGCTGCTAGTTATTCTTGGGATTTACATCCTTCTATCAAATAACGATTTTAATGTTGTTATTTGATAAGATTAGATTTAGCATGATTTAATTTCATAAATGTTTCTCTCCTGCAATATCACTTCATATATTTATTTCCTCAAAACAATCATATTTTGCATCCAAAATTTCGTTCACACTTTAAAAACCTCTCCAAATGGAAAAAAAAAACCTTATTCATTCAATTAAATATATATTTGAATGAAACTACGCTGAATGTTGAGCACTAAGGAGATTAGATTTTTGTTCTTAAAAAATGAAATTGTAAGGTTTGACAAATTTTGATCTTATCTAGAATTGAGTAACATGTTAACACTACAACCTTATGGTTTTAGTAATATATCTATAGTATCATGTATGTTTGAGAGATATTTTTATTATTTAACTTAAATTAAATAACATATTAAACAAACTAAAAAAAAAAATAAAAAAATTTGTCAACATATTTTCTATATAATTAGTAATTTTGCATTGAAGTATTTTAAATTTTTTACATTATGGTTAGATATTATTGTTTATAATATATTACATGGCTACATAATATATGCTAAATATTGCTAGAAAACATGAGCCCAAAATCAGTACTACAATAGATTAGATAAATTTTGAAGTCATAATCAAAACACAGTTTGTTTGGTTCTCTCACTAAGCATGTCCATCTCTTGTTAGGGTTTTAATAAAATTTGAAAATTCAATAATAAAAAACATATTATGTATATTGGAACCCATTTTACCTACCAGGTTATGTCGAACCTAGTAGTGTGGTCATTCCATGAATTATACCTAGCAAGTAAAGTTTATATAGTAGATTTCAAGGATGAGAGCAAAAGATTATTAATGAGAAAGAAAAAGAAAATAGGAATCATTTGTGTATATTCACTTGAAGCCAACAAAATTATCAAGAAATTCAGATTTGAATATACCTGATCTACCACCCCTCTTTTCTTTATTTATAATTCATTCCTATGTATTTCTCAGTCTTCACATGTTATTGTTATTTAAAATAACATTTTAATGGCGACAAAAATTATAAATCCAAATTACAATGTGGAAATGAACACCCTGCCCAAGGAGGTAGATCACAACAAGCAACATTTCAATTTCAACTTATAAAATGATCTATCATAATTTTTAATTATTTATGTAATAATCTATCATAATTTTAAGTTATTTATATATGCAAAAAAATATTTACAATGTATGAACCTACATTGATAATGAACCTGCAAGCTATATAATCATTCTTTTCTGATATGTTTATATAATGTACATATATTATTAACATATGCCTTCACATTCATCTAACCAATCTCACTTTCCATTTTTATGTGCTTCTTACAATTTCCCTTCTCTCTATTCGCAATTACATCTCCAATGTACAAAAACAATGATGTACATTGAACTAAGCAATCAACCCTCTCTGAAACACCTTAACATAAACTCATCAAAAGAATTGAAATTAAGATCTTCTCTCATATCTTCAATTATTTGTCCATTATGTGAACTGTTAGGCCCATTTTCTGTCATTGCAAAATCCTTTGAAAATGGCCTTTTTTCCTTGCAAGTGTTCTTCATTGCCTCCTGCCCTGTGTTCCTTGTGTTGTCACCAAGTTCTGGTCAAATTTGCACATGCTGAATCATTAAATCCAAAAAGATTTTCAAAGTTTAAGGTCTGCGGAAAAATTCTTTAAAATTTACCACAGTGTCGAAAACCCATAGTATTTTAAAAAATCCACGTTGTTTTCGACCTGTGTGTTGTTTTCGACCTTGTGCTTCCTGTTTGGTTCGCTTATCTTTTACCATCGGAAAATCTGTGTGTTTTCGACTTCCTTGCTTGCCTGTTGACGTGTCAAAATTTTTGTGTGTTTTCGATCCTCTGTCATCGAAAGCCCTGTGTGTTTTCGACCCCGCACTTGTTCCCAGTTTGATGGTGTTTTCTCTAACTGCGCATGTCCGACCATGTGGTGGGTCTGGCTTCTTCCCCTATTGGCTGTCGCATGGCCGCATGTCAGATCTTTCTGACATGCGATCATGCGACCGCTTGCCACGTGGCCGTGTGGGTCCCGGTCCTTTTCAGCTACCTGGTGGTCTTCTTTTCTAAGTGCGCAAGTGCGATGGTGGTGGGACCTATTTTTTTGAAGGCACAGCGGGTCCTGACGTGTCAGAAGATCAACGGTTGTCGTTAAAGCGCGAAGGATGTGTTAGGGCCATGCGCTTTTGCGACAACCATCCTATCCTCCGAAGGGGTGGTTGCAGTTTGGTGATCGCAGTTTGGTGGTCAAGTGCGGTGATGTGGTGGCTTCCTATTGGGTGTCGCATGATCACATAGCCTTTCTCTCGGCTATGCGATCATGTGATCGGCTGACACGTGTCCTTGTTCGTGATTGTGGAGTTGTGCAGTGGTAGTTTTCCTGTGGTGGTGTTAACCGGTGGTGGTTAATGTTAACGAACTGTCGCATGCTCACATAGCCCACTTTCGGGCTATGCAATCATGCGACAGGGTGCCACATGTCCTTGGCAGTGCGGGGGTGGTTGCAGTTTTCCTGGCGGTTATGCTGTCGGTTGCGGTGGTAGTGGCGGTTGCATCGGTTAAGGTTGGGGGGTTGTCACATGTTCGCATAGCCCATTTCTAGGCTATGCAATCATACGATAGGGTGCCACATGTCCCTGGGGCCCGTCTGGTTGTTTGGTGGGCTTGGTGGCGGGTGAGATTGTGGCAGTCTCCGATTGGTCAGTGCTAGCGGTATGTTAAGTTTTAAACACGGGCCCGGGCTTGGAGTTCTTGGCGGTGGTCATGACGGCAGGTGGGTGCATGGTAGCAGTTTGCCACATGTTCGCGTGGGCCCGTTCCATGGCTTGCGAACATGCGACAAACCCGTTTGTGGTGATGGTCTGGCATCGACAGTTAACAGAAGGCAAGTAAATAACGGGTGGTCGCATGTTCGCATAACCCATTTTCGGGTTATGCAATCATGCGACCAAGCATAATTTTGAACCCATTTCCTATGGCGGTGAGGGATATGACTGCGCGGTTGTGCAACTGAGGTGAATGGTTAAGGAGCTTAGTACCCCCAAAGTTTTGGTGACCGTTTGGCTTGCTGAGTGTTTTTGGTGGCAGGGGGTACCATTTTTTATGGAATTGAATGCAAAAAGACCCTGTTTGGTGGGAAGCAATTTGTGGTGTGGTCCAGGGTGCTTGGTGGTTGTTTGCAGAGGGATTTTTACCATGAGGAATGATTACAATTCTGGGCTCGAGAAGTGTTTGCAGCTGGTGGATTTTGACTGTTTGAGCTTCTTGCCGTGGCTCGACCCCTGTCTTGTCTGGTATTTATTTCTTGGTGGGGTTAGGTGATTTTGAATTTCAAATGATCGTGCTTGCATTTTAACCCTGGTATAAAGGGATTTTTATGATCATTTGGTAGCATTGGGAGTTAGATTTTAAAACTTTTCCGTTGTGAGTCTTCTGCCAGTCTGAATTGTAATGTCCTGTCTTGATTTTTTGGCAATTTGAAAGAAAGTTACAGGTTTGAGCTGCAGTTTGCAAGAAGGCTTCCTTTGGATGGATTGTACACACTCAAGGATTCTTTATACTTAATGCAGATATATGACTCTTATCTCTCCCCTGTGTCATTGCAGATAGATTTTAAGTTTTTCAGCTCATTGCATGTTTATCCATGTATATGTCTTCATTTTTCAGTTCTAATCTAGGATTAGATTAAATGATGCTCTAAGATGAGGCATAGGTCTATCTCTTGTCCATGTGAGGATTTCATAGAAGTAGTAAAGGAGATTATAAATATGTTTATGGCTTTGAATCTCAGGTATATTTCTGGTGTGTGTGTGTAGTCTGTCTAAGAAACCTTTCCCAATGGATGAGGCACTGGCCTTGATAAGTATTTCTTTACTGACATGTCCTGATAGGTTGTTATAATTCAAAAAACATAAATTAAGAGCCTTTCCTTTGATTTTCAATTTTTTGGTTGTGTAAGGTCCTACCCCATAGCAATGGAGAGTCAATGAGTGTGTGGTTAACATTTAGTACTTTCTTGCTATCCATTCATCTGCTATATGAACCTATTTCTTGGTGTATGAAGTTTATTTTATACTAGGTTAGGTGCACCCACTTTGGTTTTTGCAGAGCCAGAAGCAGAAGAGGGCAGTCTTGTCCCTAGAGTTGGTCCAGTTACCCTAAGGCCTCTTTCCATTTTGGAGCTAACCATTCCTAAAATCCTTTGAGGGTATACTGGTAGCCTGTTAGAGCATAAGCGTCATTTTGGATCAAAGATCGAAGAATTATGCCTCAAAAGGTCAGTCAACTGCCCAGAAGAAGGAAAAAAAATGAAATGCGATTTTGACTATCAAGATGACCTCAGATTTTGATTTCGAGTTTGAAAATAGATCCAAGATGTCGAAATTAGGTAGGGGTGCAATTTTTGCGCAATTTTGAGGTGTTCTAAAAATTAGGTCAAAAAGTCAAAATGCTATATACGGGGTGAAAATGTCATTTTCAAAATCATTTGTCTTTTAGTGATTTGAGAATCTTAAGAGCTTAGAGAGAGAAGATGGCCTAGCATGTAGGAGTTCCCTTGCACAGACACTGATTTGAGCGCGCCTGGTTGCACAACCGGCCTCTGCATTATGGTGCCCCGATATGTTTTCGAAAACTTGCCCTTGTTTGAGCATTTAACAAACATTTAATGCATTGAAACATGTTTTTAAAAGTTTTTTGAATTTTAGACTAGGGCGACAAGTCACGCGACACTTTACAAGTGTCGCGCCCTTTGAAGGGAAATGTCGTGCGACACTTCGTGGGTCAAAATAGTGTCGCGCGAACATAGAAACCAATGTCGCACGACACTGGATGAAATGTCACACACCACTACGCGAAGTGTCGCTTGAACAAAGAATGTTGCACTACTTAAGAGAAAGTGTCGCGCAACACTTAGTAAAAAAAATAGTGTCACTTAGGATAAAATTTTGACATGTTTAAACATTAATTTTATTTTTTTTTGAGCCAAAATGACATGGGTCCTGACAATGTTTGACTTTAAGATGCTTTGTACTGATACATCCTTCATGATATGTTCTGACATCTGGTATGGTTTCATGACGTACAGGAGGTCTTCCCTGCGCTCCGGATTAGAGCACCTCATGTGACAAGATTACAGTTTGTCCGAGATCTAGATGATCCGGGCAAGGCCGATATCAGAGCTATGGGATTCCACTATCTACTGCAGTTTCCTCACATCTGAGCCGATCATGGACTGTTGAATGCTCTTGCTGAGAGATGGCATAGTGAGCACAACACCTTTCATCTGCCGACGGGAGATGCATCTATCACATTAGAGGATGTCTATTGGATCTTGTGGGTTCTGTGCCATGGAGAGCCTGTAAGTAAAATCATGTTTATAAATAAGCATAGTTATAAAGTTTCCATATGATAGAAACTGACATGATTGTTTGTTGGCATAGGTATACTATGATCAGGATGCGATGGCAGGTCGACAGATTATCTAGGGGATGTTCCAGGATGTCACCATCCTAGATCGACACGTCAGCTGGGATAGGTTGATGGATGACTTTGGCAGAGACTTCCCGGTGCCATGTATTGTGCATCATTTATTGGACAAGCCCTTATCCCTGATAGGAGTCAGAAGGGCTTCCCATTGGGATGGGGGAGATTACTAGTAGATCTAGTGGCACGACCACGATGGATGGCATGGGGCCTAGCTATCTTAGCCGATATGTATTATGAGCTTCACGAGATTGTCTATAGAGATGATAGGACTTGGGCATGCGGGGCTATACTCGCTCAGATATGGGCGTGGGAGCATAATGCAGTAGTGCGTCCACAAGTACAGCCTAGGGAGCGTAGGTATCCCTATATATATAGGTATACAGGATTAATGCCACATACACATAGTGGGGATGTTTCCTACTATCACAAGATACTGGATGAGCTTGCCTCATTCACATGGAGATCGTACAGGTCATGTGAGTAGTGGAGTGACAGTAGGGAGTTGGATTACATGCTATATAGTTGGCCACTGGTAGGCCATCACCCAGACATTGTGGAGAGATTTATGATTACGCGAGTTTGGAGGCAGTTCAGACGCCAGCAGAGGGTGTCCACAGAGACCATGACACATGCATGATTCCAAGATGAGGATGGACAGGGTTGGCTGCCGATGCTGGACTACCAGTAGGCAGTACAGGATACAACCACTATACGCCAGGAGCCATGGGAGTACCTACTAGATATGGCGGATGTAGGTGCAGATGCATTGTACAGGGTAGAGAGGTGCATGACTCCATTTCCTAGATTTACAGTCCCAGATGCACAACCACCAGCGGCACAGGGGGATGAGGGGGATGATGGAGGAGATGGAGGGGATGGAGGAGACGGAGGAGATGGAGGGAGAGGGAGAGGGAGAGGGAGAGGGATGGAGAGAGGGGAGGGATCCAGATCAGGTGGCCGAAAATGGTCATGGGGATGAAGATCAGCTACTCTAGAGGATGAGGCGAGACCAGCTCGCCGACAGGTAGAGGCCAGGTAGGATCCACCTACAGGAGGAGAGGATCTGAGAGCCTGGATACAGGCTCTGGAGGTAGAGATACAGTAGCTCCAGATCACAATAGCAGTGAGGGATCAACAGCTATTGGATTCGAGGACGGAGAGAGATCAGCAGATAGCCGATCTCAGGGCAGAGATAGCACGTTACAAGGCAGAGGCATAGGCAGATGCCTTAGAGATTCGACGGGAGATAGCGAGAGCTACATATTATCACAGACTCTACCTCCAGCCTATTCCATAGGGTCAGAGAGCACCATCATACTCTCAGAGGGCGGGAGCATCAGATATGGTGCCTGATAGGAGAGCAGTGCCCCCTCCACCACCATGAGCTCCTCGTAAGGGTGCCAGTGAGTCTTAGGTTTAGGGTTTAGGTTTTTAGATGCTTTGGACATATCCTGAGACTTTTGATCTAGATTTTTGGGGATCTCATATTGTATATTGTATCATGATATTGATTTATATATGAGATTATTGGATGTTTGATATATCATGTGTATTTGTCTCACTTGTGATGGGTGTATCAGTTTGTACATTGTCTTATCATTTTGCTCAAAATGCTTATATATATATGCTCATGTATGTTCTCTCTCATAGATATATGTTTGATTCTCATGTGTATGATGTAGACTCATGTTTCTTGAAAATGACAGTTTTGATATAGATATGATGATATGATTAACCCCTTGTGATGATAGGAACAGGTCATGATGTAAAAGACAAGGAGCGAAAGACATGATCAAGAAAAGGAAAGGTGAGCGCAGTTGACCGATAGGTCCACATAAGATGAAAAAGGAGAGCTCTCTCCATATGCAAAAATGCAAAACTAAACTAACATGAACCTAGAAATGCAAGCTACTATGAAAAGTGGTTGACTTTCAAGGTCACAACGCCTATAGATGTCTAATTATCATCATCGAGTGTTATTGGTAGCGTCGTAAGATCATACAATGCACACTAGTATAACTATGTGGATCTAAATATGATCTATATCAGATAGGAGTGTGGAAATCTCACCTAGGCACCAAAGACATGTAGGTCAAGATGACTAATGCAGTGAGATTACCTAAGCTTGATATGGCGAGATTATGCTTGTATCAAGACACATGAAAGTTAGGATAACTAGAAGCATGCACTCACAAAATAGTCAAGGATAATACCTTGTCAATCCATAGTGTCAAGTAAGACTAGCATAAATGCTCATGATAGTTAGGATCAACAAAATATACCCATAAGAAGATAAAGAAAGAAAACATGTTCTCATACCCTCAGTCTTCTAGCTATGCATCATCGAAAACTTCTTAGGGAGAGACCACTCATCAAAGAAATCCTCATAGACAACACACAAAGAAAAATAAAGTCAACATATCTCAAGCGAGTTGATTGTTTAAGTGCGTGTGTGTTGGTCATAGAGTCAGACTCTGGTTATCACATCTGCCAATGAGGAACATCGCATCATACTTAGATTATTGTAATCTTTAACAAGATTGACTCTTAACTGAGCATACTTCAAAAGAGTATTTTTTTAGTGGGTGACAATTCCCACAATGGTTTTTCCCAAAGTTGGGTTTCCACATTAAATAATGGTGTTATATGTGTTGAATGATTTGTGTTTAATTTAGTGATTGTTAAAGTTTATTTATTGTTGTCGGTAAATATTAAATTGTGTCTGACCGAGTTAATCAGGTAGTGGCTATGAAGCCAACTAAAACGTATAATATATAAGAAGAGTTTAAAAAAAACTAAGTGTACCCCTTGGTAAGATATATGTTTTAGTTTGTTGTTTAGATGTTGTCCTTTTCTCAAGGTAGTGGCTATCCCGCCACAAAAATCTTTTTCTTTATATAACTTTTTTATAAACTTAAAAAAAAAACCAAGTGTTTCCCCTTCGTATGGTGTGAAATATGAAAAAAACATATGAACTCTTTTACAAAGAAATCTCATTTCATGGGATGGCATGATTACAGAATTGCACATAATGATATTGATGAGAAGGCTTTAGACAAGTGAAAGAAAATATCGTGGAAGACATAAACTCCTACAATAAATAGACCAAATTTTTTTTCTGTTCTACTATCCTCAACTCTTTGATATGCCTATTGCACACCAAGGTGCCATTGTTAGTTTCTATATTAATTATCTGGATTGTCTTATTGTGTGACACTACGATGTGGATGTTCACCTAACAAAAGGAAAGACCATGACTTTTTTAAATGACTGTGACCAAATGCCTTGCAGGTGAGCATTACATGTATAACATCTCTTACATTTTACATAAATATTCCATATAATTATATATAAAACATTAACTTAATTTCATAAATTTTAATTTAAAATTATACACATTAATATTATAATTATATTATTTCAAAATATTTCATTAAAAATACCCTATAAAATTATAATATAAATATGAAAACATTAAAAAAACAAAAAAAAAATACCATTTACTTAAAATGAAAAAATATTTTTACATCAAATAGTAAACATTATAACTTTATTGAAATAAATTAAAAAATATGTTAATTAATTTATATAGTTTATTTCTAAAAATATTAACTTTTCCAAAAATAATCCTTACGCTGCACAACTCAAGGAATGTTTAATTAATATATAATTTAATTTTTATAATATTAACTTTTCAAAAAAACCATACGTTGCACAACTCATAGATTGGTCAGGATACGGTTACGATTAGACAGTTGCACGAGAGGCTATGGCCATAGGCATGACATGATGAGCATTGGCTATGAGGCTGGTGCAAATATTCGGCAAGGGCTAAGCTCCCTACAAAATGCACCAAAGACAAAAATATGTCAACCTTTTTTTTTCTAGATTCGTGAAAGAACAGTGTTTTTTTGCAATTTTTTTGTGGTTTTCAAACACAAAATATGTAGATAATGAAGAATAGATGCTGAAAATTTCATGAAAATCTGTTATGTTTTTGGGTTTTTAAAATTTGGTCAATGGTACATTTTGTAGGGAGCTTAACTGTATCCCAAACACTAGTAAATTTTGCCCTTAATTTCAACAAGAAAAGGTCAAATTTTCTACAACAATTGGTCGAATAGACGACTAAAACTGTCATCGATCTTTTTTTGTCAAATTGTCTATGTGGTCATTACTCATCGAAATTTCAACCAGACTAGTGGTCGAAATATCCACTGGAACAAGCCTTTGGTGAAGGTTGAAATATCCACATAAAACGTCAAACTATCCACTGCAACAAGCCTAAAAGTGAAGGTCAAAATATCCACCTAAAAAGTCAAACAATCCATGAATGTTCATGGAAAAGACCATCGAACGTATAGCATTCTGGTCGAATAATAGTGTTAAAAGGTCAAAATTTTGACCAATTGAAAATATTGTTTAAAAAAAAAAGTGTGGTATTTATGGTATCAAGAGAAAAGGATTTATGGTGTCTTGAAATGTAGTTTTATTATTGAAAACATCACCGATCGAGATCTCAATGGGCACGGTTTACCTTTGTGCTTGTCCTTTGATGAGATACATTTGCAAATGTATTGCTCACAGGTCCATGTGGATATACTAGTATCTTCGAGACCAAATAGAAAATGATACAGGGTTCGAATACAATACATCTCCCTAACATTGTTTACTCCATTCTTTATTAGATATATTAATCCAAAAATTTAAGAATAGAGAACATAAATAAGGAATTGAAGAGCCCAAAGTTCTTCACAAAAACTTTAAGTCTTTCTTTCGTTACTCTATACTGCATTACAACATTTTTTCCCATTCACTGATTCTTCCCCATTCTATTCTACTCTCCTCTTTTATGGAAATAGATGGGAGATGTTTGTCAACATTTCATTGCTCCTGACATGACACTTGTTTGTAGATTGACACTTAAATACACTACCTTTAATATGTAAACCTTCACATCAACACCTATCGGCTTATCCCTTGCACCATAAACTTGATTTTTTGTAATACTGGTGCAATTAATGAGGAAGATCAAACATTTTTGAGCCATTTTTTGTGTTGTACGGGCATGTACAGAGTTGCAGAGTTGAGATGCAAATGTGAACAATTTGTATTTCATGTTAGTGCACTGTGTGCTTGATTTGGCAAAGTTTAAGTTCATTTGTTGAAGTTTGTATTAGTTTCTTCAAGACAGTTTAGGAAACAGGCCTTTCTAGGGCACTGATTACAAATGGAGGCCTAACTTGCATCCTAACCGTAGGTTTCACCTAAGAACCTGGAAAATGAAATTTAGGTTAGTGTTCCAATGGATTCCAAAGGCTCAAGTGCTGGCTTGAAGGGCAAGGCCCTCATGCATCAGGCCCTAGGCTGAATATTTGTATGTATTCAGCCTAGAAAGTAGGAGAAATTAGCAAATAGGTATATAGAGTGAAGAAGTGAAATAGTGTTGGATTTGAGTTAGTTGGAGGTGAAGGAGATTGTCTGAGGCCCTATATCAATTCCATGAACCCTATATCTCATACTTGTTTTGGAAACCAAGCCTAACTAGGCCAATTAGGTCTGTGTCCCAAGTAGGTATTAGATGGTGCTGGAGTGGAGTTTAGAAATAAGGCTTTGGAATCTTAATGAACTTCCAAAAGGGTATTTGAAAATATCCTGATTGTGTTAAGACCCCAAGTTGTGAAGAGGTTAGAGTGAAAAGTCCATGTTGAGAAGGCTACAAGGAAATTGATGTGCAGGTCTAGTTTGGTACTGTACGATTGTAAGGGGAACAAACCAATTGTCAATTCAGAGTCCTTAGGTCACATGAGGACCATCCACATGCTTAGGATCGGTCAGGAAGTCCACTGGTGAAGACTTTTGGTTAAAGGCTAGAGTTAGGACTAGTGTCCCTAATGCCTAAAAGCCATCAAAGTTTGATTGAAGGTGTAGTCTTTCAAAAGAAGTTTGTTGGGATATAAATCACTTGAACTGGTTGTGTTATACCATAAAAAAAGAGTTTGGGAATCTTCTTAAGTCATTCTATTGATTTGGTCTCTGTGATGTGTTCCTTTGTAACCTTATCACTATTACACTTCAATGCAAGGTAATCCTTTGTGTTTATTTGAAGTTGGAGTGTTTAAATTTATGTTCTTCTCTTAATTGCAATTTATGCCAGTGCAGATCTCAGATGTTCACCATTTTGACTACAATGTTATATATGAGAGACTTTGGTAGTTGGTGAGGGAACACAGATCCCCATTTCAGCATTCAGCTATCTAAATTCGATCTGTGCAATTTCTAAAGGTTTCATTAAACTAGTTGCAGTCTTTATTAGGAGTAGCCACAGATTCCCAAAAGAAGTCTTACTTTTTTTCTTCGTTATTTTAAAAACCTGCCGCTCTGTTTCTGAACTGTAGTTGAGTTCTCTCTATACATTTGAAGTGATCTTTTGTATTTAGCATGCATAGATGACCAGTGTTGGAGCATAGTTTTAGCATGTGTAGACTGTAATTCAAGAAAAGGTATAGCTCTATAGTACAAAATGTACACCCACTTCATATACAATGGAATATTTGTTGGAAAATTAGTTGTCTTAATCCCTCGTCCAGCCCATTTACTATTTCATATTCAATAGAAGATTTGTTAGAAAACTAAATGTCTTTGAACCCTCATCTAGCCAACTACCTATCAGAAGCAATCCATTGAAGATTTTGTGGTACCTTATACACAACAGGAAGCATGCAAATTTAGATTCAAATTTTGAAATGAAGAGGGAATTTTCAAGTGGTCAGCAACAAACAGAGAGAAGGAATATATTTTGTTTAAAATAGATCAGTCATTTGTTTAAGTTGTATATTTATTGTTTTGGAGACATAATTGAAGATAGTAAGACTTAGAAACAATTACAATTCTTAAATGGACAAAATTATAGTGTCTAGGGAAAGAAAGATGAAGACTATAATGTAGGAAATGACTTGTGAGAGCTTGTGGTCAGCGGGTTTGAACATTTGGTTCACCTTGCACAATATGTAGCTCTTACAAACAACCAAAAGTGGTGCAGGGCATCCCGGCAAGAGCATGAGAGGAGAGTCATTTGGACTCATGAAGATCAAAGTGATCTTGAAAGATTGAGAGTTTAATGTAATTGGATCTATGATCCATCTTTGTATTTGATGTTTTGATGTAATGAAGCCTAAAACTATAAAGGCAATATAATAGAGGTAAATGGCATTTTGCACCTAAGGGGTTATAAAGGGTCATTTTGTTGATCCTAGCCTAGTTATGGGATTTAAAGACCTATATGGTCTTGGACCAATGTAATATGGTCTCTAAAAGCCATTAATTATTGTAAAAGCACTAAAAGTGCTCAAAGGTTGTAATATTGGCAAATGAGGCCTAATAAGGCTTGTAAGGGAGTTAGGTGTCTATAGAAGGGCTAGTGAAGTTACAAAACTTTAAAAAGGTTAGAGAAATGTGATAAAAGCATAAAATATTGTAGGTTATCCAAATTGACACTTTGTGTCAACTTAGACAACAAAATTCAGTTTATAACCGACTGGTAATAGTCAGATAACTGACTGTTACAGTTAGTTAGCGGTTTTTTTCTGTTGTTTGGCTTTATAGAAGGAAAGTAGGTGTCTCTAGAGGCATGTGGAGATGGTAGAGGATTGACTAAGTAATGTAAGAAGTATCCTATCAATAAAAGCAAAAACTATTCTCTGCAAACTAATACACTGTCCCGTGGAACAGTCATGGAATAGTGAGTCTCTATGATGGATGAAAATGCATTTTGATTTGGTTTTTAATGTAATAACAATGCATTATCTATTTCTTACCTTCCACGCATTCTGTTTACTATTTTCTTTATGTTTTTAGTCACAATAATCTGACTGGTGTGTTTGTATGACAGTGACTAGCAGAGCACAGTCGGGTTAAGACTTGAAGTCTTCCACAATGTGGAAACTCTTCCACCCCCTATGGTCTCTGTGATTGGTGGGAGACTACCACAATGCTGTACATATTTGTGTATTTTTTTGTCTTATGTAGGAGATTGAAGGATATGTTTGAAGAACCACAAATGGTGGTAGTTGTCTGCTGACAGAGAACAAGCCTGTAGATGCACCAGTCATATGGGGAGTGGTTTAGTTCGTGATTGAAGACATTTTGGGGTAGATCCTTCATATATAGGCCCAAGGTGAAGTGTTGGTATAGTTAGTTTGGTCTAGAGTAGATGAGAATGAACCATTTGATCAAACCCTCATTGTGTGACCCTAGAATCAAGGGTTTGATGGAAAATGAGTTTGGAAAGGGGTAGAACCTTAAAACCTTGAAAATGTGTTGTTTTTTTACCTATAGTAAGACTATTTCAGCCTTTGGAGTCACATGGATGAATGGAGTTGTGGGTTGCTTTGTAAATGTGAGGAATTAGGCCTAGTGTGGATAGGCTAGGGGTATTGGATCTTGGGTATGGTCCAAAAGAGTTGGTATTGAAACTTAGGGAGGAATTGTAGACCCCAAAAAGGTATCTAAAACACATTTGATTTTCCTTGGTGGTTTGGGAAAAGTTGGGGGAAAACCCAAATTAGTGACTGGTGAGGGCTACTAGCTTTAAGGGCTAGATGTGAGTGTTGAGTAAGAGATTAGTGGTCCAGAATGAAGGGATGGATGGAACATGGTTGCTAGGCCATAAGAAGATGTTTCTTGAAGGAAGAATGAAGGTTAAGGCCTTGGAAGAAGTTATGGTGTTTGGGGAGCATTAGGTGCACTTGGGTAGCCTAGAAGGTAAGTCCTTGAGGGGACATTGGAAGTGAGGAGTGTTACAGATTTGGTCAGCTGTTGCTGTGTGAATGAAGGAGATGGATACCATTCTACCACCTCTGCATCAAAAAGACCTAGAAAATTACAAATTACATTGTGATAAAGTCAAATTAATGAAGTTTTAGAATGACTTTCATACCAAGGATTACAAAGGAACACAAAGGTTACAAAGGAACACAAAGGATTTCCTTTCTTACCAAACCTTGTCACAGTGTGTGCTTTGCAACTTACCATCAATGTCTATTTGGTTTAGTCTTATACATAGAGAATGCAAGTAGACATGAATGACCACCAAATTATCATTCTATTATTCAAGTTCAACATCAAAATAATAAAATGTCAAATGATAAATCATAACATCAAGTTCAAGTAAAGGAAATAGAGCCTGTATAACCATATTTTTTTATCATACCCTTTTTGCAAGGAACTCAAAAATTATTCAAATTAAACAAGTATGAACTGTAAGAGACTAAGAAAGAAGGCAAAGGTGTTACCTCACTAGGATGATAGTAATAATGAGACAAAGAACCATGAAGACTAAATCCAATGAGACCAGATCTGAACATCCGAGTTCATTCAAATTCAAAAATTGATAAATTGGTTTGCCTTCATAGCACTGTCAAGTCAACAACATGAGCATTATTTTGTGTCTAGAGTGTCATCAATGTTTTTAAATGTAGAATGAAATGGTTGTAATTATGCATTTCTACCACATGCAAATGATTTTGAGATACAGACCTGTGCAATCCAATCTCCCAAGGAATAGACAACACCACTTATCGCCATCTTTGCCAAAACAGGATTTGTCATAAAGTGATGTTAGAATAGTTACTAAAATGGTCATAAATTATGTTTTTATAGTAAAAGAATACTTTGACTTAAGAAAAAAACTACACAATATTAAAACATGACATTGTGCTTTAAAAACTAAAAAGGTACCTGTAACGAAGAACTTCATTTCGACTTGCTAATTGGTTATCACTATTAACTCTAAGCTTATCTTTAAAGTTTGAGCTTCACTTGGTTTCGAGAATAGTTTAATATTCTCTACTAAACAAGGCCAACCACGTGAAGGTGAAAGCTCATTTGGCCCCTCCCCCCACCCTAACATCACTCTAAATTCCCCATTAACATTTAATAACATTCATTCATTCATTCATTCATCCATTTTTGAAATATAACATTCAATCATTATAATCACATGATAAAATTCATTAACACACAACATTCATGAATAATTCATTAACACAAAACTCATTAACATGTTACATTCATGAATAATTCATTAACACATAAAATTCATTAACACACAACATTCATGAAGAATTCATTAACACATCATTCATCAACATTACTAGTACAAAATTACATCCATTAAGACAACGTTCTTTCATTAGCAAAAAATGTTAATTACAATCATTTCTTTTTGGGTTTCTTGCTGTTGTTTTTAATCATGCAATTTCTAAGAGGAAGATCAATGTCCTCGTCATTCCCCTCCTCTACTAGTTCTAATTCCAATGCATGTCTCCTCCTCATCTGTTCAGGAGCACATTTTTGCTGTGCCAAAGGGGGGTCCACTGAAATAACAACTACTTCATGAGTTAAATTCACAACATTTTATATTAGTGAATTACGAGTATTTATTTAAGTAAAAGAACTATAAATCAAAAAATTAATTTAAAAGAACAAAACATAGATTTTCCTTACCTGAATGTGCCACATGATCTACATGGTGATCAGTCTGAACATCCTCTGGCACTCATTCAGCATGACATGATTCTGTATCCTCTAAAATATACACAAAAAGGCTACACCAAGTTCAATTTAAGATGTTAAATTGTATTAATAATTACATAATTAGTTTTAAATAGCAAATGAGCACCTCCATGGATAGTACGATGCACATCAGGGGCTTCATGATGCGGTGTATGATCTGTGTCATGATTAAGAGGCTGCATTGCAATGTCATGCACATTATATATTATCAAATAGATTGTTGCTCAAGTATTCAATTTCTAATATATTTGTTGGCATTTTTACCTGTGTACATGATGCAAGAGACTATTCGGTTGAGCCAGTGGAAGCTTGCCATAGGCGTTTAGCCACAACTTCATAGCCTTCCTTGAAGGCAATTTTTTTGTGTTCTTCTGTGGCCTCTAAATTAAAATCAATGCCCTACATTTTTTTATTAATTAACAAAACTATTTGCATTTTATAAATAATTTTTCTCTACAATTCATTTACTGCTACTTACAATTCATGCTTTAATTTTTGAATATCCACCAGAGCCAAGTCTGTGCTGCCCAATCTTTTGCATCCTAGCCTTTGTTGCCTTTGATGTGTCCTGCAACCTATGAAAAGTTTGAAATATGTTAGATGATATAGATATAAAGATCACTAATTAGTGCATTATTACATTAATGTACTAGTAGTTAATACTATTGCATACCTTCTTGCATTTGCTGGTGTAATTCCTCTTTGAGCATCCTCTTTCTCCTTTGCATCCAAAATGAACTCATTCCAATCCCTCACTATAATAAAGGGAGGACGCTCGTACTTTGGATTCTAGACGAGACTCTTTCTATATGTGTCCTTCATAGTCTTAAGATGTTTTCAAGCTCTTTCTAACACCATCTTCTCATCAAAAATCTTATTACCAAACTCATGCTCTAAATCTTTAATGAGCTGATCTTTTAATTTTTTTCTTGCAAGTTCCACCTTTTAAGAAAAAACACAAAATTGTTAGATATAGCTAGTAAAAGAAAAGACCCGAATGAATGGAAAAATGTTGTACCAATTAATGATATGAAAAAAAATAATGGGATAAAGTTAGTTCACTTATGATGTTCCACCTTGTACATATGGTGGGATCGAATATTTGCAGTGCGAGGTTATAAAGCTTCTTATAAAATGAATCATTTCCTGCAAAAAATGTCATGGGATAATCAACCCAAAGCTTGTTATGAATAGGTAAATGCATATTACAATATAAAAAATAATTATTTAAAGTACCTGGAAGCTTAGGACATTTTAAAGGCATCAATTCATCATTGTCAATCAATAATGACATTTGCATAACTACCGTGCTAGAAACACGGGTAGCTCTAGGAAATGATGGTGAATTATCACCAATACATGTACTCTGATCTGTATCTGGTGTACCAGATAGTGCCACCGGTGTATCTCCTACTCCAAAAAAATAATCCACTATGTGATCAACCCAAGATTAAAGTACAAATTATCAACTCATAATTAACACAAAACCAAATATAGCAAAACAAAGATTTACCAACTAGAATAGATTATGAAGGCGTCAATGTTTGCATGCCCCTTGTTGCCGACAATGCACTCGGCAATCTTGAAGGGACGTCCATCGACCTCCTAGGAGGAGTCTCCTGCACTTGATGACCTGAACAATACATTGTTAGCAAAGACATTCTGAAATAATAAAAGTAAGAGTTAACTTAAGAAGTTTTTGAATGTTCCAAATAAAAAATTCCTTGTAACTTGTCAACTAAAGGATTATTTTACTAGTGGAGGCCAGAGGTCTGCTAGTACTGGCCTCACTACGTTGTCCTTGACCACATCCTGGATCAGATGCCAAAAAATTCTATAACAAGAACACATATTACATATTTTACTTCACAACATAAAAGAGTATAAAATATAAACCTTTATTGAACTTTTGTTATAACTAAAGATTCATTACTGCTTACTTCATAATGACATGCATGTGCTCTCAAATCAGATAGCCTCTTCATCGTCTCCTTAGTTGGAATATTTGCTTCATCCAAAACTCTCATTATTTCTAAATTGATTTTTTTTATTTTTTTCTTCAACATAATTGTTACATTGGGCATTTCCACAATATCATCATCAGAAGGGGTAGGTATTGCCTCTGTACTTACTACAGGTGCTTTTCCCCTATCCTAAACATCAAATTTTGACAGGAATATTAGTAAAACTATCATTAAAACTCCAAAACCATAAATAAAATAATGTAATAATATAACATTTTCCAACTGTCTAATTTGTACAATTTCAATAAGGTTTACCCTTGCTGAAGAATGGGTGGGAGTAGCATCCTCGTGGCCTCTATCATGTGTAGGATTCATATCGTCTTGTGACAAAGATTAAATATAAAAACTTCAGCGAACTGGAAGCAATAGACTTAGCAAAAAAAACTTTATTAATAAAATGGTATATAGTACTTACCACCCTCATGATAATAACTTTGTTTGTATCTATGCGATTTAAATGGTAATCTATTAACAGTTCTTCCCCTGCACTTATTGATTTTATCTCACATACAAAAACTTGATTCCCCTCATGCACCTCAAATATGCAATTGGGTTGCTTATTAGTTGAGGAAGGTCGCGTACTATTTATAAAACCTGCAATATTACCTATTTCTTTTTGTCTCCCATCAATGTACATTGCAAATCTTTTACTTTGATCATTTTCTTTCCATTGTATATAATTAGTTGATAGTGCATACCTATGCATACTTTTTTTATATTGAACAATCTGCATCCAATCATTGTAATTGTAACACGGACTGACATACTTGAACAATTCCACAACTTTGTTGTAACATACCTTTATCCCATCCATGGAAAATAGGCCCAAACCATGTAATGAGGATGGAGCAATGCGATATATCCTCTCATTAACACAAAAATCAGTGTTAATTGGAGGTAGCTCATTGGGTATCCATTCTTTCTTAATGTGTGTGTACCGAAAGGGCACCTTGATGTCACCTTTGGTCTCATCATCATAAGAACATGACCCCCCATTAGCAACAAAAAATTTCATGCATTTGTCAAATTTTTTTCTAATCTTTTGACCTCTAGTTGATCTCCCTATTTTAGCCATACTACATGTAGAACTTTCATCTACCATTCCCTCATTTCCCTTATTCGATGTAGATAGATCTGACAAGTACCTATTTAGTGAGTCCTGCAATCCATCAAATGAGATATTGTCACGTCCCTGTTTCAAATAAAATTTTGATAATATTTAAATAATATATATAGAATAATCAAGTCGTGACCCATACGTACAGTTCTTCTTTGTCTATACGCGAGAGATATAAAATGTACTAAGTTGAAAGTGATTATATAATTATATTTCTATACGGTTCTTCTTTGTCTATATATACATTATATGATTATATAATATGTCTATTTATAACATACGTGCTCAGTGATAAACAAGAAGAATATAAGAAAATTATGTCTATTTATTAACTTATATAACCTGCTGATCCATGTCACTGTGCACAATCCACGCCAAAGGGTCAAATTTCCTGCATATGTTAATCATTTATCCTAAGTTAGCTAAAAATTACATGATACGTATGCTACAAATAACTTAGAAGACAACATGAACAATATGCAACATCGTAAACATGAACAAATTTACCTTATATATGGAATGCAAGATCCTCAATAGAAGGGGTGATGATGTTTGTAGTCAATTGCCTGTTTGCAAAAAGGGTGATAATCAAACACAATATAAACATTGGTAATTATAAATCACATATGTTGTAATCATTAGAATTGAACACAATAAATATGTAATCATTACAATTGAAAGAAATAAATCATGTCAATCATTTCATTGATCATTTCAATTATGTTATTGATCATCTTCATCATCATCATCATCATCATCATCATCATCATCGCCATCATCACCATCATCATCGCCATCATCACCATCACCATCATCATCATCGCTATGATCACCATCAGCATCATCATCATCATCATCATCATCATCATCTTGATCTTCATCATCTGGTGCTTCTTCATCATCTTCAATATCTTTTTCTTCCATAACATTATATTTTATCGGCCTTCCTCTTGGATCATGTCTAACAACAAATGACCAACTTTGTTTATGTGGAACCTCTGAGTAAAACACTTGCTCACATTGGCTTGGAAGAACATAGGGCTCATCTCCAACTGGCTCAAATGACCTTGTATTAATCATTGTAAATCCATTATCATGTTGAATAATAGTTCTATCTGGATCATTTTGATTTAGTCGTAACCTGTACCATTTGACGAAGAATAGAACTACTTTGAAGGAGTTAAAGTCACACTCAATTATATCATCCAAGATGCCATAGTATTGATTTTGAGATTGTTGAGGATGTATGTCATTTCTAGATGATATATTGGTGACCTTGAAAAGTGCAGTTATCCCAGAATCATAATTTTTTTTTATGTCATTCAACTTTTTTATGTGAAATTTGTGGCCATGATAGTACATAGCTTTGTGGTGCTTGACCTGCAATTTTTCAAGCATGTGTAAATTATTTGCATCATGAGTTGATACGAAACATACGTCGAGTCATGATCATTAATAAATTTGTACGTACCTCTCCACCTCTTAAACCATGTGCTAGATCAATTACCATTGACGTAACATTGAAATCTCCATTACGATGAGATTCTCTAACCAATGAAGCAACACCTTCCCATGTTAATGAGCAACCATTTTGTTGACATCATTCAATCCATACTGTCATCCAATCAAGATTGTTCGCAATATACAAATATATTGCATCCCACTCTCGACCAACTGTATCAAAAAAAATACACCAATTATAAATAACTTATATTGAAGATTGATAAGAATTAATTAACTACAATAACATCTTAGATTTACCTCTCACTTTCCTCAATCTACCTTTACCCATCAAGTACTCACCTTCGAATTTGTTAATGGAGTTGGGATCCCAAATACAATCTACATGGATCTTTGCTACAAACTTAGGAAGATATTCACTAATGTACACCATGGTCTGGTATACCATATATCCCTCCACCATAGAATCCTTAGGATGTGCTCTCTGTTGAACCAAGCCTTTCAAAAATTTCAAGTGCCTCTCAACCATCCACATTGACCTAGTTGGTACAGGTCTACACAATTCAATCTCCTCAACTTGATATATGAGGTAGTGTTCTTGTGCATTGAAAAAAGTTGAAGGTTGACACTTTTTCATTTCACACATAAGAAGAAGAATTTTTCTCTTCCAATATTTTATATTTCTTTATTGATTTCTTTAGATGACAACCACGCCATGTATTTTCCAAGATCATATATAACTTGTTTGACACTGTTGGCGAAGTGGTGTGGGAGAGATAGAGGTAGAAGGTACTGCAATATTTGTAAAATGATCTTTTCAATATTTTATAAAAGAATGCAATGAAAACTACATGCAGTATACAAATATATAGTGAATACAAAATAACATGAATTACCTTAATAAATGTATGTCAATTGTGTGTTTTCATTCCTGGCCCAAATTCACTTTTCTTTGATATGAGATTGTTTATGTTCGCAGCAAATCCTATGGGAAATCATATTTTTTTTATGACTTCTTTTATAACATTGCTCTGCTGCTCTGATAATAACCAACTAAGGGCACTTGTATCAATCTAGACTCCATTTTTATTTGATCGAATGCCATTTTTAATTGCATGGTTGGATTCTTCAATGTCACTACAAATTTTGACAATTTGGTCTTTGTCACGCCTTCCATCCAAGATTTTTCATAATGTCTCTGTTACATTCTTTCCAATATGCATAGGATCAAACAAATGCACAATTGAGAGTTGCTCGTAGTACGTCAACCTAGTAAATTGCGTAGGATAACTTTTTAGTCCTTTTGGAAGTTGGTCATTGATGCCTTGACAACCTTCACAAACATCAATTATATCATCAGTAAACAAAACACAATATCAAAATATATATTTGAAACAAAAACCATCAGATGGAATGACATTACCTCGATGATTTATTTTATTGTATGCTGACTTCCATAGGCGAGGTGTCATTCTTTGTGGCTTTGATGTAGTCTCTTCTTTCCCATTGAATAGATATTTTTTGGTAATTCGGTACTTATGATTTCTATGGAGAAAGTGTCTATTCTCATCGAACACCTGCTTTCTTAAACTTTTTGAATGACGAGATTTCATCTTTGGACCAAAAACTGGACATGCAAATTTTTCCTTTGTCTGAAGACCTACAAGATCATGTATAATTGGATTAAATGTGTTAACTTTGTGTTCGCACTATAACATACCAAAAAAGAGGTGTTAAGAAGAGAACATACCACAAAAATGTGTTAGACTAGGGGCATCATGTATTGTCCATACAAGCATTGCATGAAATTGAAATTATCTTTGTCCTATTGGTCTAGAGATGTCATACATAATAACCCCATTCCATAACACCATCAACTCGTCGATAAGGGGCTCAATATATACATTGATATCTTTAACTTGGTACTTACCTAGTTGAATGAACAAAAATATTACATAATTATTATGACCATTTTGATGGATTATTAATAATAAATTAGATGACCATTAAATCAAAAAATACCTGGAACAATCAGTGCCAACATTATGTGCTCCCTCTTTATGGACAACCAAGGAGGTATGTTATTGTTGATAACAAAAACAGGCACACTGAGTAAGTAGATCTCATCTCTCCAAAAGGATTGACACCGTCTGCAACCAATGAAAGCTTGAGATTACGAGGTTCTTCTTTAAAATGTGGCCATTTTTCCTCTATTTCCTTAAATGTCGAACCATCTATAGGCATTCGCATAATGTCATCTTGACTTCTATTGCGTGCATGGTAATCCATAAATTGTGCCAAGCTATTGCACCTAAATAATCATTGCAGACGTGGAATAATGGGAATATGCCGAAGAACCTTGCGAGACACCTTTTTTGTTATTCGATTTGATTGATATCTACTAATATGACAAATAGGGCATTCTGTTGCAAATTCATGCTATTTATGATATATAATATGATCATTCGGACATGCATGTATTGTTTGATACTCCATTCCAATATCTTTCATAATGGCAGATAATTCTCGATACGAGCGAGGTAGAATGTTTGATGGTGGTAACAAACACTCACCTATCAACCTACGACCAAAAATATAATTTATTAATTTAAAGAATATTAATTGCTACACGATTCACCCAATGTTAATTGTAAAGGAATTATGACTAAAATAATGAAAAAAGATGACATACATTAACATACGTGTCGTTGCTATGTTGGATAAACCATTCATAACCTTCAAGTTCACCAACAACAATATAGTGGCAAGAAGAGTTATTTTGGAGCCTTCATATAGGGGCTCGTGTGCCTTCTCAAGTATAGGTACATCAAGCTCTACGTCAACATCATCATCATCATCATCATCTTGATCATGATGATGATCATCTTGATCATCGTGATCTTCTTCATCATCATGGTCTTCTTCCATGGTATCATTACCTTCTACTTCTATATTCACACCTCCATGTTCCCTCATTTGGAAATCCATATTCTCCGGATTGTCATGGTCCATAACATGAAACTCAGGGACATTGACCAATGGACGAAATTCATTTCCCCCTTGAATGTGACCATATTGCCTACAATGTTCCTCAGCTATTTTGATTAGATATCTTTGAGTCTTTAAGCCCTTACAAATTTTGCAAGGACAATAACATTTTCCATCACCTTTTCTTTTTAAGTTAGACCACAGTCTAGCAATTATCTCCCTATTTTTTTGTGCGTTGATATCATCAAACATGGTCTTTCTTAAATGGAATGACTCGTTGGTGGAAGAAGGATGATTTTTTTGCAACCTGCAGATACAAATCGTTACTGAACAACCATTTTCTCAACTATAATTTTCTCAACGCGAAGGGACATTTATCATACCAAATCAAAGTTTACAAATGGACGGTTCTGATGCTTTGCCATTACAATAATTGAGCATTTATCATTTGCTATTGTGTATTCCATTTAAGTATGTCAACAATATTCAAAATGTTGTCACCAAGTACAGACATAGGAAATAAAAAAGGGACAAAAGATAAGAAATAAGAAAAATCATTACGACTATATAAAATCTGCATGTTCACAATACTACATGTGCATATAAGAGTCGATCAGAGAAGGTATATGCACAGGTGAAAAACATGTAGATTTATCGACCAAGCATTACTAGGAGCTTGACCCCGCAAAAAATGGACTTGTGATGATATTTCACAATAGTACATGTGTTGCGGGGTAAGCTCCCAATAGTGCTTATACAAATATGCATGTTCATTACCTGTGCATATGAAATATCTCTAATGGTTACTTGAAAGAGTGGCTTAATATAAACAAAATGGTTATAAAGATGAGAATATGTCGTTAGAATAATGGAAAAGAGAAAAAATATAAAAATACCACTATAATCCTTTAATAGATCAGCATAAAAATACCACTATAATCATTTCATTTCACAAATAGAACATTATCATAAAATCTCATAGGCCTTAATTTTTTGTATTTTTTTAATGACATTAACATGGTAACTTTCCAAAGTTAAGCACCTCCAATAATACTCCCAAGACCATATTTCTTGTGGCTTACCATAATGACAACTCATTTCTTAGTTTCCTAAACTGTTAAATTGCCTCTACAAGTCCATAGTACTTCCAATACTAGTAATCTATCTACTTGTGAGATTTTCATATCTGATCTCTTAACATATTTGCTAGAAGCTCTCATATTTCTCTCAGTAAGAATAGTTGTGGCATAGGATCCTTCAACTGTTTGTAGACCCTTTGTCTTGTAACTATTCTTACTGAGAGAAATATGATATGAAAATCTCACAACTAGATGTACAGCTACCCTAGGCAAGGCAGTTTGCATAATTGGACAAGTTGAAAGGTGCCATGAAGAACCTATAATATAAAGTTGTGATTCTCTAGTTGGGACAGTCATCACACTATTTAGAAGAAATATGAAGAAATAGTACTATTGTCTAAGGAGAGGGAATTTTCTGGAAGGAGTAAGGGTACTATTTTCCCTAATTACGCCATTATTGCCTATTTTGTGATAACTAAAGGATTATGGGTTCACCTTGACAAATTTTTCACTCCTTATCATTTTGGGGACAACACAATGAGACACAGTGATCCTGAAGGTTTCTAAAATATGTTTAGGGCAAGGATTAAGGGGAATCTGTTACCTCATATTTTCAACTTCTCATAGGATCTGATTAGAAATGTGTTTGATGAGGACAAACAAGAAGATAATAAAGAGAAATGGGTTGCATACAAGAAACTTTGGGATATTGTGAGGAAATTGGATCCAAATTATGATCCTCTGAAGTCTTTCAATCCATTTTATGTGAAAATTAATATAATGATCAACCATTTTCAAGAGATAATTCTTTCCTTGAAACAAAAGAGAACTCAGTTGGAGTTAGGTGATAATACTAATACTTTGCAGAAGTTTTTACATGCACCACTTTCATCATTTCAAACAAGAGTAAGGCCTTCAAAGACATAATATCCACACTATAGTCAAAGGATGGAAAGGAGGAATCAATACTTGAGCCTATGCCTCCATGAGATGAAAGGATATCTAAGAGTTTGATAGGTGAGATTGACATTGAAGAAGGAGACAATGATGAAGAGAGGAGGAGAAAAGGCAAGAATATTTTGAAGTATGACAAACATCGTATGTCTCAGCCCAAACCATTTAAAGGAGTTAAGATCTTTGATGTTGAGGATCAACCAATGCGAGGATCCTCACCAAATCCTTCACCTCCATCATCTCCTGTACAAAATGGAATGGAGAAACTAGAAGTGTAGTTTGAAGTGAAAATTGAAGAATAGGTTATAGTGGAGAGTGATGATGATGGTGTTATTATTATTACTGACAAATAATTACAAGTAGGTTTTCCTACAGTACCTCAAGCACCTCAATTTGACATAAATTCATTAGATATACAAGGTAGAGCATTCATACATGCTATAAAGGAGGCATGTGAGGAATTTTTGGAAGATGAGATTTTTGTGAAAATTTAGGCTTTGTTGTAATTGATATGGAGAGTAAAGATTGATGAGTACCAAAGGAGATGTGAAGAAAGAAAGGCTCAGTATACTGAGAAGAGTGGTCATGAGAATGAGGAAGAGATAAATGCTGAAATGATGAAAGAGTTCAATGCCATCACCTCTGAAGAGGGGAAGGAAATTTTACTTCAAGTAGGGGTTTTGATTCTTCCCGAATTGAACATTGTTGATACGATTGCCTTTGGTGTAGTGAGGAAGAAAAATGTATTGTATGGTTCTACAGAGGAAAAAAATCTTACACTAAAGGGTCCTACTTTCAAATATGATTATGCCACTTTGGCCATTTGGTCATCCTCCCATGGGGTGAGAAAGCCAAATATTGAAGATATCAACCCTTATTTGGGAGGGGTCTTATTATAAAGAGAGATGGAGATATGTTTGTTGTTGAGGCATCAAATTTGGTTTTAGATATGCCATAATTATCTCAGGTGGTTGCTAAGAAAGAGAAAGTTGAGAAGTAGGAGTATAAAATAAAATATCAACATATTTTTCGAGAATACAATTAGAAACATTAGATGTGTATTGAGATGAAAATTTTGCAGTAAAGAATCACAAAGTTATCTTCTGTTGCTCTTGCAATTTCATCTACCCCTTCAATATCAGATGCACCTCTCACCACTTCAACTATGATAGCTCCATAGGTCCCTACTAAGGCTACTTCTCCTGTTTCTACTAAAGTACCAATAATTGAAGATCCTACTTTTTATATGGATCCAACAAGGGTTCAAATGATGGAGAAAATAAAAGAGTTGGAGGAAAATATTTTTGAGATAGATAAGAGCTCTATATTGAAACAAAAGGAAATAATCATCGTAGTGCCGACTCATTTAAATGAGAAGGTTGATATCAAGTTGGAAAGTGTCTATTCTTTCTACTCTTTGTTATTTGAATCTTTTAAAAGATTTGACAAGGACAAGGGGGTTTCTTCCCCATTGTCTACAAAATGGATGCAAAGGGCCAATAATTTGAAGATGATGTTTGTTGCATCAAGGTATCATTTTGACAGGCCATTGGTACTTCAACCAACACATTTATTGGTGAAGTCTATTTAGGAGTTTCAAATGTTTCCTGAGGACATTGAGAGAAGAATAAGAAAGTTGATCTACAATTTTAATGGACTTCATGATACTCTATTGTCTGGAATTATAGATAAAGATGGATGAGTAAAGACATTACAAATGTAGGAGTAGGTAGAATAGATCATCAAGTCTGTTAATGTTTTTTTGGTTACAATCTCACCAATTTTCAAGACATTCCCAACTATTAAACATAGAATGCTCTGTTATTGACTACTCCTCGATTATCTTATAAAAATGCCCTTACTTGCACTGTTATGTTATTGACTCATCACGGGACAATAATAGGTAACCTTACCAGTGCCTTCAATGGTCATAGAAACACTCTAACCTAGTTGATCAGGCTAGGCTAGGGTCGGCTGGAATGATTGAAGGTGGGAATTTGGGTTGTAGTTGTTGTCTTCCACATTTGTCAAAGACCCCGATTCCACTCAGTTTCAATACTCATTAAATTCCAATCCACTGTTACAATAGTCGCTACCTCTACAGAGCTTGTAACTGGTATTCACTCTGTTGTAACATTTGTTTGATTTACTGATTGAACATAGGTTATGCATTTTACCCGGTTAGGGCATCGGTCCTTGAAGCACTCGACAAATTTAACCAGTTTGAGCATAGGAAATATTGACATGCATTACCCTAAATTGATCTCCATCCAGCGACATTGATGATTCTATGGTGAAGACTCAATTCAGGGTTGGGACTTCATAACAGAACAGAGATTGGTGTTTACGTGCTCGGTTTGCTAGATTATTACTATTACCTTGACAAAGCAAAATGAAACTTTAACAAATGTATTGCGGACACATAGCCAAACACTAACAGTCGACTGTTGTTTTGATACACACAGCAGAGAAATTTAATACATGAATTACTAATTTTTCACAATGTCGCGATTGTCATTACAAACCCGAGGATGAAACAAAAAGGAGATAACATACTCAGAATTTTTGATAGTGTGCTCTGTTCCAATCTTCCCTCCCTTTTCTCCGTTCATGTATCACTTCGCGCGCGCACAACATAAAATGAAATGCCTGTAAAAATGAAATGAGTTGAAATGTTTTTTTTAAGGTAATATTGCCGTGTTGGTCAAAATTTTGACACACATGGTATTGGTCAAAATTTTGACCAACACGGGCATGGATTTATAAAAAACCAAATGTTTCCTTCTATAATCGACCAACCTAAATCTTTTTAATTAATGGTCGAGAATAAAGGTCAAAAAATGATGTCAAATGTACTAGTGAAATATTTGGTCCCATAGTCGATACCTGCAGGTTGTTCACATCTCCACAACTTTCATCATTTCTCAATACTAATGTAACATCAAAAGAGAAATGACATCCTAGTGATTCTCCATTATAATTTCTTTCTTTTCATTCTCAACTATTTTCTTTTGCTTCCTTCTTGCATGACACCCAATTTTGCTTATTAAAATCATAAAAGGAGATCAGAGGGATAGCATTAAACTAGCACTTGCACCGAAAGAAGGTGCAAGGGATAAGCCAATAGGTGTTTGATGTGAAAGCATAATTAAAGGTTTACATATTAAAAGGAAGTGTGAAAAATAGTGCAATTGGATTGGAAGATAACCCAAAAGAGTGGATTGCTGAGACAAACAAACATTCCATTTATCTTCTTCATTTGATCAAAACTTTTGACATTTTCAAATTGCATGTATTCTTTATGACGTTATTAAAACTAATAAGAGACCATCCTGTATATGCAAGCAATGTATTTACTATTGAAGTGATAGTGTTTAAGAAATTCTAAATGTCGGAAGACACCTAGTGGTTATCACAAGAACTATCCTCCTTGCCAACATGGGACAATGTTGTTGTCACTTAAAATTTCATTTCTTACAATTTTTTCTTGATACCAATTTTTTAATCTCAATATTGCTAGTAGATGAGATGCATATAAATTTTAATCAAGCATTTCACTTACAAATTACAAAGTGAATTTTTGCTAGTACATGGTTATGACTTTAACTATGTAGTGTTTTTAAAATAAATATTTAAGATCACACTACATGATCTATCATCGAGAAGAAGAGTGCGTCTAGATTACAGAGCATGATCATAACCTTTCCTCTTTCTTTTTAAGGAACATTCTCTATACAACACACACACATTTTTATTCTCTTCTTGATGATGGATGACAGAGGGTTATCCAAATATTGACATTAAAACAACTACATAATTAATGCCAAAAGTAAGCACTTTCCCTATGATAGATGTCGACATAATAAGTATCTTGAGTGATTTTTTGTTTATTGTTGATTAGAATGTATATGATAACTATTCAATCTTAGGTTTTGTTTCCCAGAAATAAGTCCATCCAATGTAAACCTCACAACTTGCAGCACTGCTTCACAATTTACACTTCTAATTCAATAATTTTGTAAAGAAATGCTTCAAAATTTATGACTCTAATTCAATGATTTTAATGTGTTCCTCAAACACAATATTAAGAAGTTTCATATTTCATAAATAATATCTGATTCCCAAATTCCGTCAATATTAACAAAGCACTTGTAAGCATGCAAAATGTGGAATCATAGACAAAGCACCTGCATTTTTTGATAGAATGTCTCAAAGAGATTTCATGTTAAGGAATGAAATGAAATGAGTGTACAATATGCGTAAAGAGGATTTTGCAAGGAATCTTTGTTAGAAATCAAAACCTCTACCCATATTTTGCATAAGCATATCATCTAACTAGGCAGTAAACTAATCTATCCAAAACTAAAACTCTATCAAACTGTATCCATGTTTGCATCATGCATATGATTTACAAATGAACTTACTCCAACATACCATCCTTGTGAATAGAATCTTTCTACCACCCTTCCAATATAATTTCATATTTGTACTCTTTTGTTTCTAAAGTACTGATTTTCATAAGCTTGACTTGACCTTCCTTGTCTTCTGTCAAGCATCAAATGATCCCAATGAAAGGTGGTGCATTTCTAGATCGAAAGAGTGCACAATCTACTGCACTAATTTTATGGCCATCCTAGAAATCCAAATGAAGTCAACCCTTTCTCTATGCATTTTTGTTGAAAATTATATTTAAATAGAACCAAACAAGTACAATATGCAAACCTTTCGATGATATCAATTCAAAGAAACTCATTGAATACATCTAATTGTTGGCATTCTAGAGATTGAACAACTTTGGGTAACAATTTAGTAAAGGAAAGACAACATATTAGAATTACCTACAACACGCATAATATATTATATAGGCTTCTACTTAAGAGATTGTTGTCCAAAACTGATGGCGAGCAAAATAATATGAAGTTGAATGTTCTGATGTGCATGTTTCTCCCAAGCAAAGAGGAAAAATATAGGAAATTATAGAAAAAGATGATCATGGCAATGCAAACAAATTCACAGTAGATGAACCAAAATATGAGCCCAAAAAGCCTACTTTCTTATGTTCTTGATTCTCTATCACATGTAAACTATTAGATATAACCTATCTTTTATAACTTCCTTTGATTTTAAAATTCTTATGTACAATCCTTTATCAGCCTATGGTAAAGCATATGGAGCTTTGAATCCAATTGACATCAAGTTGCCCGCTAGATAACCAATTTAGAGCAATAAATAATTTAAAAGAATGATTCTACCTTTGTCATACAAAAAATTGGATATTTTTTTAACACAAATTACAGTGCTGCTAGAAGCAATAAGGAAATTACAATCATCTCTACAACATTCACGTTGAAAATTTTGGACAAACCATAATTGTGGCTAGAAATTTACATGGTTTTGGTATAATACCCAAAGTACATTTAAATATATGTTAAAAGTCAAATTGTTCCTTATAAAAGATTTTAAATAGATCTAAAATTATAAATATTTCAATAATTAATTTGATCATAAAAAGATATACTATAAAAATTTTAAATGATAAAGGTATTTTTCTTATTTTTAAAAATAAAATAAAAAATAATATATTTTATAAAATCTAAAATTGCAAATAGAAAATAAATGCGTAGAACCCAAACAATAAATCACTTTGCTTTATTTATATTTTTTATTTATTCTAATTTTATAAAACCAATATTGTATAATTATATCAATAATAAATTTAATTATAATAATATTATAAAAAATTGTTTAATAATTTAAATTACTATTTTAAAAATTTTACTAATTTGTCTTTTATAAGTTTCTTCCTTTATTTTCTTAACGTGTCTATTTTTATTCCTTAGTTTTTCGTCTATTATGCAATACTCACATTTGTTCATTCGCTGCGACTCTATTTTTGTTTTCCCAAATCTACATTTTAGTTCTACAGTGGAAGGGACAACAGTAAATAATGATTAAGCTAATCTTTAACGCCAAACAAAATTCAGATTTATTTTTAGATTTAGGTTAAATTCCTTGGGTTAAGTGCATATGGCAGAAGTCAAGTTGCCAGAAATCAGAGAATCAGTGATATCAAGACTGGTAACGGCGTTGAATCTGTCACAAGAAATTCCTTTCCAAGCGCATGGAATTTGGTCAGACTCATTACTGGTGTCGCTCCAGTCCTCCATTCTGATTTTGAGCAGAATCAGGCCGTCATGCGAGAGGGAAGCGCAATGGCGAAGCAAAAGCAAGTAGCTGAGAATGAGTGAACAGTAAGGGAGAGGTGGGCGGAGCATGATTGCTGCACTGTTTTACAGAATAGGATTATAATTCAAGAAAATCAAAAAACACGCTCACTTTGTCAATCTTGCAGAAGCTCATTCACATTTAAAGGATTGTTGAGAATGAACGGAAATAAAATTGAGTTGGCCGAGCATGATTGCTGCCGTATGGTATGGTCTTGTTTGTAACAGGTTTGGAATTTGATGGTTGTATTGGTCTTTTTCTACTTTTGAGTTGTAGATGATAGACTAAAAATTTAGTGGACAGTATAGATTTAAAGATAAATTTTTTATAAAATCGTCAATATGACATTTAAATTTATTAATATACATGTAAAATGAAGACATTAAAATGACCTCATAAAAAAATTATATGACAAGTAGAGGTGATTGTCAAATTCTAGGCCTAATTACAGTTAATGTTCATTATGTGATTAATGCAAGCTTTGACATTTCAAAAGAGTTATTTGTTAATTTAATTTATAATTGTAAGCATAGCTTGAAATAAATTATTGTTAAATTATCTATTTTATTTAAACTATTCACATGTAATGTACACAATTCAAATGGAAGAATTGAGTGCACCACTATTTTTGCTGAGTGCAAAGTAGATTAGCTTCTTGATGGAGGTGATAGTGGTCTCTAATGCTTCACTTCAATTGATTTTGACTTATCGTGTTCTAGTGGGATGCATTTTACACAAGAAAAAGTAATATTTTCATAGAAAGTCTTCAGATTAGTGTCACCTTTACCTACGATTGGGCTGCTAGCTATTCTTTGGATTTCCGTCTTTCTATCGAATAGGGATTTTAATGTTGTTATTCGACAAAATTAGATTTTAACATGACTCAATTTCAAAAATGTTTCTCTCCTGCAATATCACTTCATATATTTATTTTCTAAAAATAATCATATTTTGCATCCACAATTTCGTTCACACTTAAAAAAACCTCTCTAAATGAAAAAACAAACAAACTTATTAATTCAATTAAAAATATATTCGAACAAAACTAAGTTGAATGTTGAGCACTAAGAAGATTAGATTTTTGTTCTTAAAAATTGAAATTGTAAGGTTTGACAAGTTTTGATCTTATCTAGAGTTGAGTAACATGCCAACACCACAACCTTTTAGCTGAATGTTGAGCACTAAGAAGATTAGATTTTTGTTCTTAAAAATTGAAATTGTAAGGTTTGACAAGTTTTGATCTTATCTAGAGTTGAGTAATATGCCAACACTACAACATTATGGTTTTAGTTATATATCTATAGTATCAAGTATGTTGAGAGATATTTTTAGTATTTAACTTAAATTAAATAACATATTAAACAAACTAAAATACAAAATAAAAATATTTGTCAACATATTTTTTATATAATTAGTATTTTTGCATTGTGTATTTTAAATTTTTTTATATTATGGTCAAATATTATTGTTTATTATTATTTATAATATATTACATGGCTACATAATATATGCTAAGCATTGCTAGAAAACATGAGCCTGAAATCAATACTACAATAGATTAGATAAATTTTGAAGTCATAATCAAAACACATTTTGTTTGGTTCTCTCAATAAGCATGTCCATCTCTTTTCAGGGTTTTAATGAAATTTGAAAATTCAATAATAAAAAATATATTATGTACATTGGAACCCATTTTACCTACCAGGTTATGTCGAACCTAGTAGTGTGGTCATTTCATGCATTATTCCTAGCAAGTAAAGTTTATATAGTAGATTTCAAAGATGGGAGCAAAAGATTCTTGATGAAAAAGAAAAAGAAAATAGGAATCCTTGTGCAAAAGATTAAATCATAATTATTTTCAAACTAAGCTTACAATTGTGAATTATTTTCAAACTAAGATTCGAGCGGGAAAGAGTAGACAACAGGAGGGAAAGAGCAGACAATAGGAGGGAATGGTGGGGATCCTAAGCAGCCAGCAGGCGGGAAAGAGAAAACAGCAGGAGGGAATGGCGGGGTCCTATGCAGCCAGGAGGCGGGTTTGGCGAGCTTGCTTTCAACCTGCAGGATCTTGGTGTTTTGGCCAAAGGAGTTGGTACTGGTGCTGGTCTCGGTGGGGACTTGGAACTGTTGGTTCTGGGTATGCCTTCGGCTCCAGCATTGGACAGGGTGTCAGTGTCTCTTTTGGGGGGCAGTGGTACCCCCCCTTGTGACAGATCTTCACGAGCTCTCCCTCTAAGGGAGTGTCTTTGGGGGTTGAGTCTGTTGGCAAAAATGCTTTTGGAGAAGGGTCAATCCCATTTCCAAAGACCGTGAATATTGAGGGAGTTTCCTCAGAGGACCCACATGTGGGGTCAAAAATTTTACAAGACTCTAGTAATGCCAAAGTCAACAACCTTAGTCCTAAAAAGTGGTCGGATTTGGTTGGAGATAAGAAGGAAGAGGGTTCCCTGCTCTCAGTTGAACCGGTTAAGGCTTTTCTCTAGGAGGGTGAGAAAGCCATTTTTGTACCAGATTCAATGGTGGACAGATCCATTTCGGCCATGGAATTAACGCTGGTTGGTAAGTTCCTTGGACCATGACCCAATATTGAAGAGGTTAGGAAGTTTGTAAAAAAGAAATGGGCCTTGAAGGGCCATGTGGATATTGATGCTCTTCCTAAAGGTTTTCTTTCCTTCTCCTTTTCCAACAAGGAAGATCAGGGTTATGTCCTTTGTGCAGGCCCCTGAATGTTTGGAAGAACGGCTTTGGCTTTACATAAATGGACCCCTAATCTGGATTTTTCTGATAATTTTTTCTTGGTGATGCCGATTTGGGTAAAATTTTTAGGGCTTCCATTGGAATATTGGAACGAAGAAGTTTTTAAAGGTTTAGCCTCGTCCTTTGGGGGCGATCTTATTTCGGTCGATCCCATGACGATAGCGAAGTCTAGATTAGTCTTTGCTAGAATCTGTGTCAATATTGCCAAGTTTGATAATCTCCCTGGGGTTATCAACATCAACTCTAAACTTGGTCAGCATAAGCAGGAAGTTATCTTTGAATCTTTGCCTTTTGCCTGCTTTGTTTGTCACAAAATGGGTCACTGGGCAAAACATTGCCCAAAAAGAGTTTCTAAGACCCCTTAGCTAGAGACCTCTGAACCTAAATCTCATCAAGTTTGGAAGGAGGTTAAAGGGGATAACAATAGTAAAGCCCCCCCTGAAGTCTTGGAGTCAAATGAGACCCCAGTCTTGGAAGAAGGGGAAATTACAGAATCGGTATCTCATGTGTCGGCCTCATCTATAGGACCAGTTAAGGAAGATGTTTCAAATAAGATCAGTGTCTTTACTAAGATTCTTGATCCTCTAGATAGGATAGCTCCTTCCAGGGATCCAGCACCATTAGTGGTCTTGGTTCCCCTTTCTGAAGATGGATCGAACCTCAGATTGGATGAGGATAAAGCTCCCTTATAGTGTTCCAAAGAAGATGATGATGATGATTCCTCCTCCATCCCTGAGACTTTTTCTGGTAGTAGCGAGGGGGAGTTGCAGGCCAGAGATTTTGAGGAGACTGGAATTTGGAAAACCCAAAGAGGGAGAAGGCAGAAAAGAAAAGATAAAAAGAATGAATTGGTCACCCGAGGATCTAAAGGAGTTACTACTTGAAGTAAATTAGAAGGAGGCATAATGATGAAGGCAGATGTTGGATCGAACAGAAAATCCTAGGGGAGATACTCAAACAGAGAAATCAGAGAAAGGGAAAGCAAAAAGGAAATAGCGGATGGTAGACAACTCACCATCCAGGAAAGCTACACCCTAGTTAAAAGATGAAGCTTATATCATGGAACATTCGAGGGATGAATGCCCCTCATAAACAAGACATTCTTAGAAATCTGGTAAGAGACTATAAACCTGATATTTTTTTTGTTCAAGAAACTAAGATGAGTAAAGATAAGGTTGAAAAGATTAGGATTTGCCAAAATAATGGAGTTGCTAGCACTAGCTCTAAGGGGGCATTGAGAGGGGTTGTTGTTTTTTGAAACTAGAATGTGGTTAGGGGTTTTGTGGTTGTGGAGGATCTTAACTACCTTAGCATCAATTTTCTTCACTTTAAACTTGATTTTTAGTGGGTTGCCACTACAATATATGCCCCTAACTCTAGAACTAGCAGATTGTCTTTCTGGAAAAGATTAGATAAACATAGAGAAGCCTTTCTGAATCTCCCTTGGATGGTTATTGGAGACTTTAACTATCCTCTAAAAGATATGGAGACATTTGGAGGGAGTGATTCTCAGAACATGTTAGATGGTAGGATGGATTTGATGGATTTTTTGAACCGTCAGGCTCTTTTTGATTTGGAGCTTCAGGGAGTCAACTTTACTTGGTCCAATAGGCGTGTTGGTCAAGATCTTATTCAAGTTCACCTAGATCATGCTTTGGTTGATGGAGGATGGCTGAATAAGTTTGGGTGTACTCTATCTTCTCTCTCGAAAGTGGGCTTTGATCACTTCCCGATTTGTTTCAATGCGGATCCTATTTCTAAGATGGGATGTCCGCCTTTTAGGTTTGAAAAAATATGGATTGAACATCTTGAAATAGAATAGAATATTAAATATTGGTGGAATATTAGTGTTCACGGAACGGCCATGTTTAGAGTGGTCAAAAAACTTCTAAGTGTTAAACATAATGTTAAAACTTGGAGCAAAACTGTCTTTGGGGATATTTTCAAATCTAAAAATCAACTTAAAAAGGATTTGGATATTATTTAAGATAGGATTCAACGTAATGGTCTCACGGAGGATCTTAGAGATGAGGAGAAAAGCATTTTGGTGAAAACCCACAACATTATCTCCAGGGAGGAAGAGTACTGGCGTCAGAGATCAAGGTCTATTTGGCTTAATGCGGGAGATAAGAACACTAGATTTTTTCACTTATCTGCTTCCAAACATAGAGCTACCAATAGAATCTCTAGACTCAATACTAATCAAGGAGTTGTTTTGAATGTTTCAGACATTTCAGAGGCTATGATTAACTTCTTTTCTTCTTTACTCTCCAAAGACTTGAATTTAGATTTAGGAAAGCAAGCTGCTCTGATCAGCAATATTCTTGTCATCATTGATGTCCCCTTGAACCGTGCTCTCATTGCTATTCCATCGTAGGAGGAGATTAAGATTGCTACTTTCTCTTTTGAAGGTGATAAATACCCAGGTCTGGATGGTTTTCCCTTATTTTTCTTTCAGAAATTCTGGCATATTGTTGGATAAGATATTTGTAACGCTATCAAAGAATTTTTTGGTTCCAGATCCTTGTTAAAAGAAGTCAATGCGACCTTTATCACTCTTATTCCTAAAAAACCAGGTGCTGATTCGGTGGATGATTTTAGACCCATTAGCCTATGCAACTCTGTCTATAAGATTTTGTCCAAAGTTCTTACTTCTCAATTGTTGGCTATTCTTCCAAACATTATTTCTCCCCACCAGAGTGGCTTTGTGCCTAGCAGGCAGATTCTTGACTCTATTATGAAAGTCCATGGAGTTATCCACTCGACTCATGTCTCCTCTTCTTCAGGTTTTCTTCTTGAGCTAGACCTCTCCAAGGCTTATGATAGGGTGGATTGGGATATGTTGATTAAGGTGCTTAGCTCTTTTGGTTTTGGCAGTAAAATCCTTCAGATTATCTTTTAGATGATCAGCACCTCGACTGCAGCTATATTGATTAATGGTTCCCCCTCTAGGTTTTTTAAACCTTCAAGAGGTCTTCGACAAGTGATCCCCTGTCACCCATTCTTTTTTCTATTCTTGCAGAATGCTTAGGTCATCTTTTTTAGCAACTGGATTCTTTGGGTTCTTTCAAAGGTCTTTCTCCCTCTTCATCTTCCAGACCATGCTCCCATGAGCAGTTTGTTGATGATACCATCATTATGGGTTTCTCCTCTATTCAGGAAGAGAAAGCAATAAAAAAATCCTTGATAATTTATTCTAGTGTCTTTGGTCAATCCATCAATTGGGATAAGAGTTCTTTATATTTCATCAATACTCCTGAGGAAAGGCAGTTCAGGATTGCCAGAATCATAGGCTGTAGGATTGATTCTCTCCCAACCACTTATTTGGGTCTTCCTCTAGGATTCAAGCCTCCGGATTCCTTTTGGAGAGGGATTGTTGACAGATTTAATAGGAAATTGGTGGGTTGGAAAGGAGCCATTCTTAGTCAAGCAGGTAAACTCCAGCTCCTCAAAGCCTCCCTACAAAGTCTCCCCATTTTTGCTTTGAGCCTTTTCAAAATTCCTGGAAAATATGCAGATATTATAGAAAGAATCCAAAGGAATTTCTTATGGTCAGGAGTTGAAGAGAAGAAAAGACTGGCCTTAGTTTCCTGGGATAAGGTTTGCACTCCTAAAAAATGGGGAGGTCTTGGCATTCGACCTATTAGAGTAACTAATCTTGCTCTATTGGCTAAACAGGTCTGGAGAATTTTCGGAGAAAGAAGAGAGTGGAATGAGATCATCCATAATAAGTATCTTTACTTTGTGTCTCATATCTCTTATTTCTGGAAAAATAACCTTTAGGTGAAAGGATCTTATATTTGGAACAGTATTCAGCTGGCCAAGGAGGTAGCTTTTAAAGGTCCCAGATGGGTTTTGGGCAATGGCAGAAGAATCCATTTCTGGGAAGATAGCTAGATAAAATATCACCCCCTTAGCACTGTTTCTTCCTTACGACTCGTTATTCTTCAGTGCACCCAGTAGTATGGGTCGAAGGTCATTGACTATTGGAGGAATGATAAGTGGATCAATTTGACCCTTATTGACAAAAACCTTATACCTATTATGCAGGATCTTAGAGTTTGGATGATTAAGAATTCTAGAGAAGATAGGCTCTTGAGGGGGATTCGGCCTTCAGGAACCTTTTCGGTTGCCTCTTGTTCTAAGCTCCTTCTAAATAAACCGACTCCTATCCCTGTCTAGTCTCAAGTTTGGGACAGCTCTCTTATTCCAAAAATTAACATTTTTTTCTGGCTTCTCTTGTAGAATAAAATTTTAACGATTGATAACCTCCAGAAAAGGGGAATGATCCTGACTAACAGATTTTTTTATGCAGAGGAGTCTGTTTCTCACCTGGTTATTGACTGTTCTTATGCTTGGGAGGTCTGTTCAGTTCTTTTACAGTGTTGGGAGATTAGGTGGTTTTTTCCTAATTGTCTAGAAAACTTCTACAACCAGTGGCACAAAGCTGATTCCCCCATAGAGCCAACCCTATGGAACATTATTCCACCTCATGTCATATGGAGAATATGGAGAGAAAGAAATGACAGAGTTTTCAAGAATATTGAGCTCCCTCCGAAGGTCATAGTGGAGAGGATAAAAAGGAGTTTAAGAGAGAATATCAAAAAGGCCACTGGCAGAACCCTGGCTTTCAATGATGGAGATTGGGGTAAGAAAGTTGGTAACAAAAACCAGCACCTTCGGGAGAATGCTATTTGGCTTTCTCCTCCGCCAGGATGGATTAAAATCAACTTTGATGGGGCTGCCAAGGGAAACCCTGGACCTGCTGGTAGCGGAGGGCTTATCTGTGATGACAAGGCTAATTGCTTGGTGGCTGTTGCTTGTCCAATTGGCGTTCAAAAAAACCATGTGGCTGAAGCAATGGCCCTCCTCGAAACTTTGAAACTGGTTAAGACTGACATGGCTCAGAACATCTGGATTGAGGGGGATTCACAGAATATCCTCAAAAGTATAAATGCAAAGGAAAAACTATCATGGACTATACAGGGGATAATCGAGGAGGCCAGAAAGATAATTAATACTTTCAAACACGTCATCATCTCTAAAGCTTATAGGGAAGTGAACAGTACTGCATTTGACCTGGCAAATATCACTATCAAAGTGAATGAAATCATGATCTGGAGAGGATAGGAAAATCTAACCGTCGATATTAAAGCCAAGTTGGCTTACGACAGACTCCATAGTAGAACAATGGATTGGGAAAATCTTGTTAAGTTATGATGATTAGACATCCCTTTAATTACTGGAAGAGCATCATCAGGGAAAGAGGGGGCTTTCCCGAGATCATTAGCTATAGGTACGTTTTAACCTTTTTTGATCCCAAGGTTACTATTCACAGTAACAGTCCTATTTTCTTTGCTAAATTCAAAAACCCTGTAAACCTCAAGATGGGTGGTAGTTTGAATAGGAGAGAGCCGAAGGACTGCTCTAAGTGGAAGAACATGCCGAAGGTGTGGGAAATTTTAAAGAATGGGAGGCTCATGAATTATATGGAGAGGTTGCATGGGGTGACGGATTCGGCCACCAAGCTTTTTGTGGACTCATGGAGAGACGGCACAGTTACCATTGATGGGGTAACTATGAACATCACGGAAGAATTTGTTGCTGAAATTTTTGGGCTGAGCACGAAGGGGATGAAATTCTTCCGTGACAAGAAGATCTCTCAGAAAGCCATTCATCGGTTTCCTAAGGGGAAGCTAGAGAGAAAAAGTCTGATGAAAGAAAGTGGACGTTGCTACGACGTCGACTCCTTCAAAGAAATTTGGGCTACAGTTATGATGGCCATCATGGAGTATGTTACTTTAGATGGTAGGTTTAAGAGAGCCCATTCTTATCATTTTGTGCTTATTTGTCATTTCAGGCATAAAATCAGAATTTCTCTGCCTTTTTATATTCTGTAATTGCTTTGCCATAGTATTTCTCAACACAAGAAAAATGAAAAAAAACCTATTCTCCACGAAGGACTTATTAGGCTGATAGTGGACCATATAAAGAAAATGGCTAGAATTAGCCCTGGAATTTCCCCTTCTAAGTCCAATTCTGGGAAAAAAAGAATTAGGGATACTATTGTGAAGGAGGAAGGCTCTTCTGGCAAGAAAGCCAAGAAGGAGAAGGAAGAGAACTTGGACATGGAAACTTCGGCCCAGAGCAAGGAAGGATATGATAATATGGTGGATTCTACTGAGGATGGGGATTCCTCTTCTTCTGTTTCCAACTCCACCTCGGAGGAGGACTACAACACTGATGAGGAAATTACTGAGACTAAAGGAAAGGGTAAAATGTCCACTAGTAAAAAGATTGTTGAAGAGAATAAGAATGAGAAGAAGAAGGGTACCAAGGAGATAGATGATACCTCTGGCAGCAAGAAGAAAGGGGAAGAGAAGGACGATGAGGAAGATGAAGGCGGCCAAAAAGTGTCAATTTTGGTCGATTACGATAGCTCTCACGAGCATGACATGCCGATATCCCCTAGGATCGACATGGTGGTGGATGTGGGACAGAACATACAAAATGAGGAGGAGGATGAGACTCACACCTCCTTAGGTAAGAACCAGGCTCTTCCTCAGAAGGAGGATGATACTGATTTGGGGAGTTCTCGACACATACCCTTTATGAAAACTGTGGACCTGCAGGAGAGGAACGTCTAGCTTTTGCGTAAAGACATGGATGAAAAAATTGACCCTCCATTCGGAGTCCTTCAAACTGCTAAAGCCGTGTCCATTTACTCTTTTAGGCTCATAAAATGTGTGTTTCAAGAAATTAAAAGCCTTAATCTGAAGTACAGGGCTATTGTTGCGAAAGTGGATACCATGCAGACCCAGCTGGAGAATATCCCTGGCACTGGGGAAGAGAAGGCCACCAAGGAGGATGATAGGAAAATACAGGAATTAAATAATAGAATGGAAACCTTGGAGATTGCCATGAAAAGGCACATGCATGATAACAATACCTTTATGGGATCGGCGAAGGATTGCCTCATGATCATCAAGTCTGAGCTGGACAATGGCTCTCCCACTAAAGAACCAGAGGATGTGGAAGATAACCTAGATGACGAGGGCCCTAGAAAATGTACCAGATCGGCGAGGAGGAAGAAGATACATGACAAAATCCAGGAACTTTCAGAGTTTAATGCTGCTATCCAAAAGATTTCTACTACTAAACAGGATGCTGATGATGCCTGTAAGGCGTTCAATGTGGCTTCTGGTTCCTGAAGTTGGCCGGTTCTGGGTTGCTGGTTTTTGTTTCTGTTAGTTTTGTCTAGTTTTTTTGTTGGTTTTTTTCAACTATGCACAAGGGTTTCAGACTTTGGTCCTGTTTCATTTTGGATGATCTTAATTGTTAATCTTTATGGCTTGTAAGGGGTTTTGGGTCCCCATTTAAAAACCTATTTTTTCCTGCAATCAAAAACACTTTTGAAATAACAAAGCTCCCATAATGAACATTAGCTATAATTATACACTAATATAATATAATTAACAAGCATTTATCACAAGATTTCAATGTGGAATAGAAGAAACATTCTATGCTACAAATTTACACTTTGTTTCATTTATGGTGTTACATTGGTAATCTATTTTTCTAAAACTTACTAACAAATAGATTAAGTACTTAATAATAATAAATTTGAAAATAAATTAATATTCAACAAAAGATGCTTCAACACATATTTCACATATATTTTTCTAAAGATAGATATACTAATTACGTCCTAGGCATTTTCTATTTAGTAAACCCCGACCTATTTTAAATCTAACGGTTGCAACTGGTGGAATAGATAGTGACTACCATTGGGAAAATCTTGGCCGTCCATAGTTTGGTAGAGGAGACAATGACTTTTTTCCTAATGGCATGAAAAAAAACCAAAACTACACAAGTAGTTATTGAAAATCTTCCATACATCAACTACTAAAATTAAAATGAATTTGCTAAAGACAACTTTTATTGGCTAAATTTGGCTAATTGGGGAAGTTTTGTGTGATGTGAGTGATGGTAAGTCTCATTAATGGTGCATTGATATGTCAGACTCGGTGTGCAGATTTGACTTTGCAGTCGGTTGATTTATTTGGCACAGGCTATCCTCTCGGCATAATGCACTGTAAAATAAAAAATATTGAATTTTTTTTTTCAGATCTGCAAAAATACAACCATTTTTTTGTAGATTTTTTGTTGTTTTCTATCATAAATCTTTCCCTGAAAATTTTGTAAAATTCCGCTGTATTTTCAAATTTCCCAAAAAAATCAAAGTACATTCTATTGCATTCTATTAGGAGGATAACCGTGTCCAATTTATTTTTATATTGCTTAAATTTATTGGTAATTGTAAGATGATAAGATATGGTTGATTTATTGCTGGGAACTTTTGAGCAAATGCAATCAGCAGATGTAAAGCTAAAAGCCATAGCCTTTGCTAGCGCCCTCCCTGGGTAAAATGGAGGCACACTGCTAGATATACATGTGAAATGTGGATGCACAAACAAGGCACACGAACTCTTTCATAGAGAAGTATGGCGTCTTAGTGAATAGACTGCAGTGATTTGAAGGCCTGATGAAAATGACTTTGGAAGGAAAAATGCTGAAATCCATAACCATTGCCAATGTCCTTGTTGCCTACCAAAATGGGAGTTTTGTAAAAGGGTACGAACACGAAGAGCTAAGATCTTTGTCAAAAATTATAGTTAGAAACATGTCATAAAGCTGTGTGTAAAATATGGGATTACAAACAATGATATGTGGTTGTTAGGGCTTGCAATGATCACGAGATATGCCATAATGGTTGTTTGAAAGATGGGTACTTTTCTCAGGTATGGCTATAAGAAGAGTTTGAAAAAAAAACTAGGTGTCCCCCTTGGTAAGATATACGTTTTATGTTGTTGTCTTGCGCACAATGGAGCCTCAGAATCTCATTGAATGCAATGATTACGAATGTTGTAGAAAATGATTTTGTTAGAAGGGTTTTAGATACATTTCAACCAAATGCAATTAACAGGGGTGAAGTCAAATTCCATTACTTCTATTTAACAAAATACCTCAAACAGTGTAGCCGCATGGAATGTTTTGAGTGCAAGATTTGCAGAAAATGGAATTTTCAAATGTTTCAATCAAATACAATCGACTGTTACTATTGTAAATATGCATGCTAAAATGTGGAAGACAAAGAAGATTTGCAGAAAATAATTTTGGTGAACTGACTGTAAAAACTTTCGAGTTAATGCATGTGTGTGAAATATGGAAAAAATATATGAACTCTTTTACAAAGAAATCTCATTTCAAGGGATGTCATGAGTACAGAGTCGCACAGAACGGTTTTGCTGAGAAGAGTTTGGACAAGTGAAATCAGATCTTGTGGAAGACATAAACTCCTACAAAAAAAAATACACCAAGTTTTTTTTTTCATGTTCTACTGTCCACAACTCTTCGGCATGTCCATTGCAAACCAAGGCGCGATTGCTAGTTTCTATATTAATTATCTGGATTGTCTTATTTTGCGAAACTGGGATGTGGATGTTTGCCTAACAAAAGGAAAGACCGGGAATTTTAAAAATGATTGTGAACAAATGCCTTGCTGGTCGGGTATTAAATGTTTATATCTCTTCTATTTTACAAAAATATTCCATATAATTATATATAAAACATTAATTTAATTTCATAAATTTAAATTTAAAATTAAAAAATATTTTTACATAAATTAGTAAACATTATAAATTTATTTAAATAAATTAAAAAACATGTTTAATTAATAAATTTATTTTTAAAATGGTTATTTTTCCAAAAATAATCCTTACGCTGCACAATTCAAGGAATGTTTTATTAATACATAATTTAATTTTAATAATATTAGCTTTTAAAAATAATCATATGTCGCTCAACTCACAAATTGGTTAGGATATGGTTACGATTAGATGGTTGCACGGGAGGCTATGGTCATAGGCATGACATGGCACTGGCTATGAGGCCGGTGCAAATATTCAGCCCGAGCTAAGCTCCCTACAAAACACACCAAAGACAAAAAAAAAATGTCAAACTTTTTCTTTTCCAGATTCGTGAAAACATAGTGATTTTTTTGCAATTTTTTTGTGGTTTTCTATCACAAAATATGTAGATCATGAAGAACAGATGCTAAAAATTTTGCGAAAATATGTTGTGTTTTTTAGTTTTAAAATTTGGTCAATGGTACATTTTGTAGGGAGCTTAACCACGCCCCAAATATTTAACCCCATAGCCAGTCCCTGTAGATCATTCACATCTCCTCAACTTTCATTGTTTCTCAGTACTAATGTAAAATCAAAGTGAAATGGCATCCTAACAATTTTCTAGTATACTTTCTTTTCGTTCATTCTCAACTATTTGCTTTTGCTTCCTTCTCGCATGATGCCCAATTTTGCTTAAAATCATAAAAGGGAGATTGGAGGGACATAATTAAACTAGCACTTGCATCAAAAGAAGGTGCAAGGATAAGCCAATAGGTGTTTGATGTGAAAGCATAATTGAGGGTTTACATATCAAAAGGAAGTGCAAAAAATAGTACAACCACATTGGAAGATAAAGCAAAAGGGTGGATTGCTGAGATAGACAAACATTCCATTTATCTTCCTCATTTGACCAGAACATTTGACATTTTCAACTTGCATGCATTCTTTATGATATTATTAAAACTGATAAGAGACCATCTTGTATATGCAAGCACTGTATTTACTATTGAAATGAGAGTGTTTAAGAAATTCTAAATGTCGGAAGACACCTTGTGGTTATCAAAGAACTATCCTCCTTGCCAATATGGAACAACACTGTTGTCACTTAAAATTTTATTTCTTACTTTTTTTTCCCGATACCAATTCTTTTATCTCAATATTTATAGTAACCAAGATGCATATAAATTTTAATCATGCATTTAACTTACAAATTACAAAGTGATTATTTGCTGGTACATGGTTATGGCTTTAACTATGCAGTGTTTTTAAAATAAATATTTAAGATCCCACTACATGATCCATCATCGAGAAGAGGAGTGTGTCTAGATTGCAGAGCATGATCATAACCTTTTCTCTTTCTTTTTAAGGGACATTCTCTGCAACACGCACACATTTTTTTTCTCTTCCTGATGATGGATCATAGAGGGTTATCTAAATATTGACATTAAAACAACTACATAATTAAGGCCAAAAGTAAGCACTTGCCCTACAATAGATGTTGACATAATATGTATCTTGAGTGATTTTTTGTTTATTGTTGATCATAATGTATAGTATAATTATTCAATCTTTTTTCCCCCCAAAAAATAAGTCCATCCAATGTAAACCTCACAACTTGCAACATTGCTTCACAGTTTACACCTCTAATTCAATAATTTTGTAAAGCGATGCTTCAAAATTTATGACTCTAATTAATGATTTTAATGTGTTCCTCAAACACAATACTAACAAGTTGCATATTTCATAAATAATATCTGATTCACAAATTCCTTAAATACTAACAAAGCACCTGCAAGCACGCAAAATGTGGAATCATAGACCAAGCACCTGAATTGTTTGACAAAATGCGTCAAAGATATGTCATGTTAATGAATGAAATGAAATGAGTGTACAATGTGCATAAAGTGGATTTTGCAAGGAAGCTTTGTTAGAAATCAAAACCTCTACCTACATTTTGCATAAGAATATCGTCTAACAAGGTAGTAAAGTAATATATCCTAAACTAAAACTCTATCGAACTGCATTCGTATTTGCATCATGCATATGATTTACAAATTAACTTACTCTAGCACACCATCCCTGTGAATAGAATCTTTCTATCACCCTTCTAATATAATTTCATATTTGTACTCTTTTGTTTTTAAAGACTAATTTTCATAAGCTTGACCTAAACTTCCTTGTCTTCTATCAAGCATCAAATAATCCCAATGAAAGGTGGTGCATTTCCAGATCGGAAGAGTGCATAATCTCCTACACTAATTTTATGGCCATCTTGGAAATCCAAATGAAATCAACCCTTTCTCCATGCATTTTTGTTGAAAATTATATTTAAACAAAACAAAAATAGTACAATATGCAAACCTTTCGATGATATCAATTTAAAGAAACTCATTGAATACATCTAATTGTTGGCATGTAGAGGTTGAACAACTTTGTGTAAAAATTTAGTAAAGGAAAGACAATAGATTGGAATTACCTACAACAAGAAAAATATATTATACAAGCTTCTACTTAAGAGGTTGTTGTCTAAAATTGATGGTGAGCAAAAGAATATGAAATTGAATGTGCTGATGTGCATGTTTCTCCCAGGCAATGCAAACAAATTCACATTAGATGATCCAAGATATGAACCCAAAAAGCCTACTTTCTTCAATTCTTGATTCTCTATCACATGTAAAAAATCATATATAACTTATCTTTTGTAACTTCCTTTGATTTTAAAATTCTTACATAGCATCCTTTATCAGCCTCCATTAAAGCATATGGAGCTTTAAATCCAATCGACATCAAGTTGCCTGCTAGATAACCAATCTAGAGCAATAAATAATTTAAAAGAATGATTCTACCTTTGTCATACAAGAAACTGGATATTTTTTAACACAAATTACAGTGCTACTAAAAGCAATAAGGGAATTACAATCATTTCTACAACATTCACATTGAAAATTTTGGACAAACTAGAATTGTGCCTAGAAATTCATATGATTTTGGTATTATACCCAATGTATATTTAAAATATATGTTAAAAGTCAAATTGTTCCTTATAAAAGCTTTTAAATAGATCTAAAATTATAAATATTTCAATAATTATTTTGATCACAAAAAAAAAAAACTATAAAATTTTAAATGATAAAGATATTTTTCTTAATTTTTAAAAATAAAATAAAAAATAATCTATTTTATAAAATTTTAAAGTACAAATAGAAAATAAATGTGTAGAACCCAAACCATAAATCACTTTGCTTTATTTATATTTTTTATTTATTCTATGTTTATAAAACCAATATTGTGTATAATTATATCAATAATAAATTTAATTATAATAATATTGTAAAAGATTGCTTAATAATTTAAATTACTATTTTTAAATTTTACTACTTTTTTTTTTTTTTGAAGTTTCTTCCTTTGTTTTCCTAATGTGTCTCTTTATTGTTTAGATTTTCCTCTACTATGCAATACTCACATTTGTTCATTTTTGGCGACTCTTTTTTTGTTTTCCCACACCCAAATCTACATTTTAGTTCCTAGGAGAACTATAGCCGAAGGGACAACAATAAATAGGGATTAAGCTGATCTTTAAAAGCCAATCAAAATTCAAATTTATTTTTAGATTTGTTTCTATTTTCTATGTGCATCATTTAGATACATATTTTTTACAAGAGATATTACTCAAAGGATTTTGGGCACTATGTAATTGGAGCTTCAGATGTGTTTGCAGATTATCATAGTTTCTGGAAATATTACAGAGACTAGAGAACACACAAAATTGAGGTGCGTTGGCAGATTGTCAGCAAAAAGATGTTACAAGCTTCAAGGTCAAAACAAATCAGTTAACTCTATTTATTTCTAATAAATCAGTTATTCTTTACAGATTAACTTCAGTTAACTTTATTTATTTCTAAAAAATCAGTTATTCTTTACAAATAAATTGAATAGAAACAACTACATTATTGACTGAATTAATTGTTTGACGTGCAGAAATGACTCAGAATTTTGCAACTAATAGAAACAAAAAATACAGTTCTAAAATTTAATGCTCAAATTATTGGGAATTTTAATTTTTTAAATTTGCAATGGGGAGAAATGAAATATCTCTGGCCAAAACACACATTGAAACATTTTGCATGCGTTAAAACGTGCAACGGTAGCTAAATGTTGCGTTTCTGGCAATAGGGCTGAGTGCTGGTTGAAATCAAGAGTAGATGGGAGACTTGAGAATTTAAAAAACATATGACTGGTATTGTGGACTATAAAATAAAGTTTTAAGTTTTAAGTTTTAAAAGCTATTCAACTGCCTGACAGAATTGTGGAGAAAATGATGGTCGTAAAGACTATTATGATGGCGAAACCGATTACAAACAGACTGAAACCATTTTCCAACATACAATTCCGTGGGTGAGAAAATTCTGATTGCATGCAACCTCAGAAGAAAAGCCTATTGATTAGTAATGCTTTGAGCAATTGGAATAAATCATTCACCTTCAAGAATATATTCTTGTCTCTCAATCATATTTACAGAATAGGATTATAATTGCTGCACAGTTTTACGGAATAGGATTATAATTAAAGAAAATCAAAGAACACGCTCACTTTGTCAATCTTGGAGAAGCTCATTCATATTTAAAGGATTGTTGAGAAAGAACTGAAAGAAAATTGAGTTGGCCGAGCATGATTGCTACCGTATGGTATGGTCTTGTTTTGTAACATGTCTGGAATTTGATGGTCCTATTTGATGGTCGTATTGGTCTTTTTCTACTTTTGAATTGTAGATGACAGGTTAAAAATTTATTGGACAGTATGAATCTAAGGTATAGATTGACATATAATTTTTTTATAAAATTCTCAATATAACATTTAAATTTATTAATATACATTTAAAATGACCAAACTGTCATGAACAATTTATATGACAGGTAGGAATGACCAAACTGTTATGAAAAATTTATATGGTAGATAGGGGTGACCCTAAAATTCCAGGCCTGTTTTGTAGGATCAATGGAGAATCGCTAGGATTAAACAGAAGTGTTCACCCGTGGCCATCGGCAAACTATATACCTCGGGCTTTTATTAAGAAAAAAAATTAAATGTCCCCTTGGTAAAACCATGCTTTATTAGTTTGCTGTTTAGATGTTTTGCTAACGTCAGCGATGACGTCAGAAAATTTGGGGCCCTTGTGACTGAATTTTCCAAGTTTTGTCAAGGAGGAAAGTTCGTAGTGCGATGGCATTTCGCTTTTGATGTTAAGTTAGTACTGAAATACGACGAAAGTTGCGGAGACGTGAACGACCCGCAAGGCATTCGGTCACAATCATTTTTAAAAGTCCTCGGTCTTCCCTTTTGTTAAGCGACAATCCAAATCGAGTGTCTCACAATTAGACAATCCATATAGTTCTAGATATCTTTTATTCAAACTTAAGTTATCTTCAAATTTCATTGTTATTAAGTACTTAATCTATTTGTTAGTAAGGTTTAGAAAAATAGATTATAAATGTAACAACATTAATGAAGCAGAATGTAGATTTGTAGTGTAGAATGTTTCTTCTATTCCATATTGATGTCTTGTGATAAATGCAAGTTAATTATATTATATAAGTGTATAATTATAGCTAATGTTCATTATGGGAGCTTTCTTATTTCAAAAGAGTTATTTGTTGATTTAATTCCTAATTGTAAGCTTAGCTTGAAATAAATTATTGTTAAATCATCTATTTTATTTAAACTATTCTCACACTAATGTACACAATTCAAATGGAAGAATTGAGTGCCACTATTTTTGCCGAGTGCAAGTTGATTAGCTCCTTGATGGAGGTGATAGTGGTCTCTAATGCTCCACTTCAATTGATTTTGAGTTGTTGTGTTCAAGTGGAATGCATTTTACACAAGAAATGTATTCTTGGGATTTCCACCTTTTTATTAAATATGGATTTTAATGTTGTTATTCGGAAAAAATAGATTTTAACATGACTTAATTTCATAAATGTTTCTCTCCTGCAATATCACTTCATATATTTATTTTCTCAAAACAATCATATTTTGCATCCACAATTTAGTTCACACTTAAAAAACCTCCCAAATGAAAAAAAACCTTATTAATTCAATTAAAAATATATTTGAACAAAATTAAGTTGAATGCTGAGCACTAAGAAGATTAGATTTTTGTTCTTAAAAATTGGAATTGTAAGGTTTGACAAGTTTTGATCTTATCTAGAATTGAGTAACATGCCAATACTACAACCTTATGGTTTTAGTTATATATCTATAGTATCATGTATGTTTGAGAGATATTTTTATTATTTAACTTAAATTAAATAACATATTAAATAAACTAAAATACAAAATAAAAATATTTGTCAACATATTTTTTATATAATTAATATTTATGCGTTGAAGTATTAAATTTTTTATATTATGGTTAGATATTATTATTTATAATATCTTACACGACTACATAATATATGCTAAGAATTTCTAGAAAACATGAGCCTGAAATCAATACTACAATAGATTAGATAAATTTGGAAGTCATAATCAAAACATAGTTTATTTGGTTCTCTCACTAAGCATGTCTGTATTTTGTTAGGGTTTTAACAAAATTTGAAAATTCAATAATCAAAAACATATTACGTACATTGGAACCCATTTTACCTATCATGTTGAACCTAGTAGTGTGGTCATTCCATGCATTATCCCTACCAAGTAAAGTTTATATAGTAGATTTCAAGGATGAGAGCAAAAAATTCTTGATGAAAAAGAAAATAGGAAGATTCTTGATGAGAGAAAAAGATTCTTGATGAAATAAATGATTTAATAATAATTATTTTCAAACTAAGCTTACAACTGTAAATTAGATTAACAAATAACTCTTTTGAAATAACAAAGCTCCCATAATGAACATTAGCTATAATTATACACCAATGTAATATAATTAACAAGCATTTATCACAAGACTTCAATCTAGAATAGAAGAAACATTCTATGCTACAAATTTACACTTTGTTTCATTTTGTGTTACATTCGTAATCTATTTTTCTAGACCTTACTAAAAAGTAGATTAAGTACTTAATAACAATAAAATTTGAAAATAAATTAATATTCAACAAAAGATATTTCATCACATACTTCACATATATTTTTCTAAAGATAGATATACTAGAATTATGTCCTAAGCACTTTCTATTTAGCAAACCCCAACCTATTTTTAAATCTAATAGTTGGACCTGGTAGAATAGATAGTGACTACCATTAGGGAAATCTTGGCCGTCCTCTACGATTGCACCTGATGAAATAGATAGTGATTTCTATTGGGAAAATCTTGGCCGTCCATAGTTTGGTAGATGAGACAATGATTTTCTTTCTAATGGTAGGAAAAAGAACCAAAACTACACAAATAGTTATTGAAAATCTTCCATACATCAACTACTAAAATTAAAATGAATCTGCTAAAGACAACATTTATTTGCTAAATTAGGCTAGCTGGGGAAGTTTTGTGTGATGTGAGTGATGGTAAGTCACATTAATGCTGCACTGATATGCCAGACAACGCCAACTAAGCTCCAAACAAAATACACCAAAGATGAAAAAAGTCAAACTTTTTTTTTCTAGATTTGCAAAAACACAGTGATTTTTTTGCAATTTTTTTGTGGTTTTCGACTTCAAAATGTGCAGATCGTGAAGAACAAATGATGAAATTTTTGCGAAAATCTATTGTGTTTTATGTTTTTGAAATTTAGTCAACAGTGCATTTTGTTGGAGCTTAGCCGCGTCTATGCCAAACTTAGTGCGCCGATTTGACTTTGTAGTTCGTTGATTTATTTTTATATTGCGTAGATTTATTGGTAATTGTAAGATATGATAAGATATGGTTGATTTATTGCTTGGAACTTTTGAGAAAATACAATCAGTAGATGTAAAGCTAAAAGCCATAGCCTTTGCTAGCGCCCTCCCTAGGTAAAATAGAGGCACACAACTAGATATACATGTAAAATATGGATGCCCAGACATGGCCATGAACTCTTTCATAGAGAAGCATGGCGTCTTAGTGAATAGACTGTAGTGGTTTGATGGCATGATGAAAATAGATTTGGAAGGAAAAATGCTGAAATCCACAACCATTGCCAATGTCCTTGTTGCCTACCGAAATGGGAGTTTTGTAAAAGGGTATGAACATGAAGAACTAAGAAGATCTTTGTCAAAAATTATAGTTAGAAAAATGTCATAAAGCTGTGAGTAAAATATGAGATTGCAAACAATGATATGTGGTTGTTAGGGCTTGCAATGATCACGGGATATGCCAAAATGGTTGTTTGAAAGATGGGTAGTTTTCTCAGGTAGTGGTTATGCAGCCAACTAAAATGTATAATATATAAGAAGAGTTTAAACAAAACTAAGTGTACCTCTTGGTAAGATATACATTTTAGTTTTTTGTTTAGACATTTCTCTTTTCTCAAGGTAGTGGCTATCTAGCCACGAAAATCTTTTTCTTTATATAACTTTTTAGTAAAATTTTGAAAAAAAAACTAAGTGTTTCCCTTTCATATGGAAAAATATATGAACTCTTTTACAAGGAAATCTCATTTCAAGCGATGGCACGATTACAAAATCACACAAAATGATATTGTTGAGAAGGCTTTAGACAAGTGAAAGAAGATCTTGTGGAAGACATAAAATCATACAAAAAATAGACCAAGTTTTTTCCCTGTTCTACTATCCTCAACTCTTCGGCATGCCTATTGCACACCAAGGTGCCATTGTTAGTTTCTATATTAATTAGCTCGATTGTCTTATTGTGCAACACTGCGATGTGGATGTTCGCCTAACAAAAGGAAAGACCATGACTTTTTTAAATGATTGTGACCAAATGCCTTGCAGGTGGACATTACATGTACAACATCTCTTCCATTTTTAAAAAATATTCCATATAATTATATATAAAACATTAATTTAATTTCATAAATTTTAATTTAAAATTATACACGTTAATATTATAATAATATGATTTCAAAATATTTCATTAAAAATGCCCTATAAAATTATAATATAAATATGAAAACATAAAAAAAATTAAAAAATAATACCATTTACTTAAAATGAAAAAATATTTTTACATCAAATAGTAAACATTATAACTTTATTAAAATAAATTAAAAAATTATGTTTAATTAATATATAGTTATTTTTAAAAATATTAACTTTTCTAAAAATAATCCTTATGTTGCACAACTCAAGGAATGTTTAATTAATATATAATTTAATTTTTATAATATTAACTTTTAAAAAAAAACCATACGCTGCACAACTCACAGATTGGTCAGGATACAGTTACAATTAGATGGTTGCATGAGAGGCTATGGCCATAGGCATGACATGATGTGTATAATCTATGAGGTTGGTGCAAATATTTGGCAAGGGCTAAGCTCCCTACAAAACACACCGAAGACAAAAATATGTCAAACTTTTTTTTTCCAGATTCGTGAAAGCATAGTGATTTGTTTGCAAATTTTTTGTGGTTTTTGACCACAAAATATGTAGATCATGAAGACCATATGCTGAAAATTTTGTGAAAATCTATTATATTTTTGGGTTTTTAAAATTTGGTCAATGGTACATTTTGTAGGGAGCTTAACTGCATCCCAAATATTTGACCCCATAGTCGATGCTTGTAGGTCGTTCACATCTCCACAACTTTCATCGTTTCCTAGTACTAATGTAACATCAAAAAAGAAATGACATCCTAGTGATTCTCCATTATACTTTCTTTCTTTTCATTCTCAACTATTTGCTTTTGCTTCCTTCTTGCATGACGCCCAATTTTTCTTATTAAAATTATAAAAGGGAGATCAAAGGGATATCATTAAACTAGCACTTGCACTGAAAGAAGGTGCAAGGGATAAGTTGATAGGTTATCAAGTATTTCACTTACAAACTACAAAGTGAATTTTTGCTAGTACATGGTTATGACTTTAACTCAACAGTATTTTAAAAATAAATATTTAAGATCACACGACATGATCCATTGTTGAGAAGAGGAGTGCGTCTAGATTGCAGAGCATGATCATAACCTTTCCTCTTTCTTTTTAAGGAACATTTTCTACAACACGTGCACATTTTTATTCTCTTCTTGATGATGGATGATAGAGGGTTATCCAAATATTGACATTAAAACAACCACATAATTAAGGCCAAAAGTAAGCACTTTCCCTATGATAGATGTAAACATAATATGTATCTTGAGTGATTTTTTGTTTATTGTTGATCAGAATGTATAGTACAATTATTCAATCTTAGTTTTTGTTTCCCAGAAATAAGTCCATCCAATGTAAACCTCACAACTTGTAGCACTGCTTCACAATTTACACCTCTAATTCAATAATTTTGTAAAGCAATGCTTCAAAATTTATGACTCTAATTCAATGAGTTTAATGTGTTCCTCAAACACAATGCTAAGAAGTTGTATATTTCATAAATAATATCTGATTCACAAATTCCTTTAATATTAACAAAGCACTTGCAAGCATGCAAAATGTGGAATCATAGACAAAGCATCCACATTGTTTGATAGAATGCCTCAAAGAGATGTCATGTCAAGGAATGAAATGAAATGTGTGTACAATATGCGTAAAGTGGATTTTGCAAGCAATCTTTGTTAGAAATCAAAACCTCTACCCACATTCTGCATAAACATATCATCTAACTAGGTAGTAAACTAATCTATCCAAAACTAAAACTCTATCAAACTGCATTCATGTTTTCATCATGCATATGATTTACAAATGAACTTACTCTAACATACCATCCCTGTGAATAGAATCTTTTTATCACCTTTCCAATATAATTTCATATTTGTACTCTTTTGTTTCTAAAGTACTAATTTTCATAACTTGACCTAACCTTCCTTGTCTTCTATCAAGCATCAAATAATCCCAATGAAAGGTGGTGCATTTCTAGATTGAAAGAGTGCACAATCTCCTGCACTAATTTTATGGCCATCCTTGAAATCCAAATGAAGTCAACCCTTTCTCTATGCATTTTTGTTGAAAATTATATTTAAACAGAACCAAACAAGTACAATATGCAAACCTTTCGATGATATCAATTCAAAGAAACTCATTGAATACATCTAATTGTTGGCATTCTAGAGATTGAACAACTTTGGGTAACAATTTAGTAAAGGAAAGACAACAGATTGGAATTACCTACAACAAGAACAATATATTATATAGGCTTCTACTTAAGAGATTGTTGTCCAAAATTGATGGCGAGCAAAAGAATACGAAATTGAGTGTTCTGATGTGTGCATGTTTCTCCCAAGCAAAGAGGAAAAATACAAGAAATTATAGAAAAAGATGATCATGGCAATGCAAACAAATTCACAGTAGATGAACCAAAATATGAGCCCAAAAAGCCTACTTTCTTCTGTTCTTGATTCTCTATCACATGTAAACTATCAGATATAACTTATCTTTTATAACTTCTTTTGATTTTTAAATTCTTATGTACAATCCTTTATCAGCCTACGGTAAAGCATATGGAGCTTTGAATCCAATCGACATCAAGTTGCCCGCTAGATAACCAATCTAGAGAAATAAATAATTTAAAAGAATGATTCTACCTTTGTTATACAAGAAACTAGATTTTTTTTAACACAAATTACAGTGCTACTAGAAGTAATAAGGGAGTTACAATCATCTCTACAACATTCACATTGAAAATTTTGGACAAACCAGAATTGTGCATAGAAATTTACATGGTTTTGGTATAATACCCAAAGTACATTTAAATATATGTTAAAAGTCAAATTGTTCCTTATAAAAGATTTTAAATAGATCTAAAATTATAAATATTTCAATAATTAATTTGATATAAAAAAATATACTATTTAAAATTTTAAATGATAAAGGTATTTTTCTTATTTTTTTTTTAAAATATAAAAAATAATAAATTTTATAAAATCTAAAAGTGCAAATAGAAAATAAATGTGTAGAACCCAAACAATAAATCACTTTGCTTTATTTATATTTTTTATTTATTCTAATTTTATAAAACCAATATTGTGTATAATTATATCAATAATAAATTTAATTATAATAATATTGTAAAAAATTGTTTAATAATTTAAATTACTATTTTAAAAATTTTACTAATTTTTTAAAAAAAAGTTTCTTCCTTTATTTTCTTAATGTGTCTCTCTGTATTCCTTAGTTTTTCCTCTACTATGCAATACTCACACTTGTTCATTTGTGGCGACTCTATTTTTGTTTTCCCACACCCAAATCTACATTTTAGTTCTGCAGTGGAAGGGACAACAGTAAATAGTGATTAAGCTAATCTTTAACAGCCAATCAAAATTCAGATTTATTTTTAGATTTGTTTCTGTTTACTATGGGCATCATTTAAGATGCATTTTGTGTTTGCAGATTATCATAGGTTTTGCAAAGATTAAGGAGACTAGAGAACACATAAAATTGAGGTGTCTTGGTAGATTGTCAGCAAAAACATGTTAGAGCTCAAGGTCAAAAACAAGATGTTGTTCCGAGCTTCAAGGCCAAACAAGATCCCAAACAATCCACACGCCTTATCTTCCTTTGCACATTTTGCATATGGTAATGGGGGCATTTATCCCTTAGGCTTTGGATGGACATTTATCCTTGATGGAAAAAGAAAAGAAAGAAACACCTTCGTAGACTACTGACGGTCATTCTAGGAGGCTACAATATTTTTGAGGGAAAATAATTCACATTCCCTATTAATGGTTCCACATTTTGCAGGCATGCCCAAAGTGGAAACATAGATGGTAGAATCTGGACTTACTTCTATTGACTATTTCTGACTAAAAAATTGTCAACATTGAAGGAAATTGTTTAATTACCAGTCTTTATGTGCATGTAAAGATGCTCATCTAAAACTTTGCCTTGGCATCTTTGCTCCATGCGCTACATTGACGCCTCTTGAGAACAGAAGAACATAATTTGAAAAGATGAATGAAGCCATCGGTATAAGGTTAGCCAGAAGATTTGCGGATGAGGAAGTTCCTGCACGTGGGCAGGGGAGATGTTAAAGCATAACACAATGTGGAGGTGCTACGATGAGACGGGTTATTACATTGTCCTCAACAAGCTTTTATTCATTGTAGCTAAAGGTAAGCATGATGATGTTGAAGGAGTGGGGAAATTTTCTGACATTGTTGTAGACATGCTATTGAAATACGGTGCTCAGCCTGCAGGAATCTATGCAATTCATGCTATAGAAAAAGAACTACCTTAGACATTGCTATGGAATTTCTGGACAAAGTTGTGAGCAAAGCTGGTGGAAGGCCCTTTGCCAAAGAATCTCTTCTTGCGAGGAGGTTGCGTGGCTTCGAATCCACTTAAACAATTTCAACGGTACTCTACCTTGGTCCCTTCATGATTGCAAATCTCTGTGGTATCTGTACATCGACGACAACGAGCTGAGCGGTGAGATTCCTCCGGGGCTATTGGGTGCTGTCAATCTCCGAGGATTGTTTCTGAAGGCAAGATTTCACCTGCAATTAGCCAAGTGAAGGATCTGAGTCGATTGAAATAAGCAACAACTGCTTCGAAGGAACAATCTCTGCACAAGTTGGACAACTGACAAATCTTCTAGCATTTGAATACACCGACAACAGGGTTTTAGGACCCATTCCCCATGAGCTCAGTGTTGGGATTGGAAGGCCAACGGACTTTTGTTTGTTATGCCTTGTCTTTTCAGCTGCTCAATTTGAGCTTATAAATAAGTCTGTCTCTCATTTGTAAACATTCTAGTCTAGAGATTAATACGATTCTTCTTCTCTCAGTGTGGACATAGCCACTATTGTGGTGAACCACGATAAATAGCATGTTCTATGTTCTTTTTCGATCTGCTCTGTTTATCTCTTTTAATTCTATTTTTTGGTCTTTATTTCAAATTCTTAAATTCTAGAATTGGCATCAGAGCGAGGCTAATCGCTGGTTGAGATTTTGGTTTCAGAATTATGGAAGATATAAGAGTTCAAAAATTTTATGGGAAGAACTACGGGATATGGAAGATTCAAACGAAGTCTCTGTTAGTTAACAAAGAGCTTTCACTGGCACTTGAAGGAAAAGCAAAGAAACCCTTAGCCATGTCGGATGAAGATTGGGGAAAGCTTGATGAGAAAGCCATGGCGATAATCTTTCTTGCATTAGGCGATAATGTGCTGTATAATGTTTTAGACAAAAATACAACCAAAGATGTATGAGATAAATTGGCTTCAACATATGCACAAGCATCCACTGTGAACAAAATCTTCATCATGAAAAATTTATCAAACTTAAGATGAGGGAAGGCAAAGCCATGATAAATTATCTCAATGAATTTAACACCTTGATCAGCCAAGCAAATTCAGTTGGCATGACACAAGATGATGAGAATAAGGATGTTCTATTGCTATGTTCTCTTCCTAATAGCTGGGATGGACTTGTGACAGCCATAAGAACTTCAGCATCAACTACCAAGAAGCTGGTTTTTGATAAAGTTTCAGCCACCTTGCTCTCCTAAGATTTGAGGAGAAAGAATGATGAGTCCTCTTCTGGTAATGCTCTCACAATGGTGAGCACCGAAAATAGAGGAAGAAGCCAATATAGAGGTAGATTTAATAACAATCGGAGGTCCCAATCTGCAAGAAGATCGTAGTCAAGAGGGAGACAAAATAGTTGTTGGTTTTGTGGGAAGGCTGGGCATGTTAAGAAGGATTGTAGAAAATTCAAGAAGGCACAAGAACAAGTATTGGACAGTCAAGCAAACATAACTCATGAAAAGGATTCGGGTATCCTAATTTTATCTACAAGTGATACAAAATCTAATTCGTGGGTAATTGATTCAGGAGCTTCCTCTCTCATGGATGTATTTACAAATTACCAAGAAGGTGAATTTGGAGAGGTATATTTGGGTGATAATAAAACATGTAAAATTATTGGGAAAGGAGATGTTGTCTTGCATCTTGAAGGTGGAGCAAAATTACTTCTCAAAGATGTTAAAAATGTTTCTCAATTAAAGAGGAATCTGATTTCTGTCAGCCAATTATACACCCAAGGATTTAAAACTGAACTCATGGATACATGGAAAATAGTCAAAGGTTCATTGGCTATTGCTAAAGGAGACAAAATCGGTAGTCTCTATATTTTGAAACCTATTGATAAGGTGGGAGCTGCTTTGACACTTGTGGACAATGATGTTGCGCTTTGACATCAAAGGCTAGGCCATATGAGCAAGAAAGGCCTTGAGGTAATGCTGAATCGTGATCAACTACCGGGTCTCAAATCTACAAATTTGGAATTTTGTGAGCATTGTCTTCATGGGAAACAAAAGCGGGTCAATTTTTTGAAGGATGGACATGAAAAAATGACTACACCCTTGGAGTTAGTGCATTCGGACCTATGAAGGTAACCTCTTATGGAGGTGCACAATATTTTGTCACCTTTCTTGATGATAGCACCCAAAAGGTATAAGTTTGTATGCTTTCTAGAAAATCAGAAGTATTCTCTAAATTCAAAATTTTTAAAGCTCTTGTGGAAAATCAGAGTGGTCATAAAATTAAGTGTTTGAAAATGGATAATGGAGGTGAATTTTGTTCATTGGAGTTTGATAAATTTTGTGCAGATCATGGTATAAGATGAATTAAGGTTGTTCCTTATTCCCCTCAAGAAAATGGGGTAGTAGAATGGTTAAATAGAACCATTCTTGAGAGAGCACGGTGTATGCTTTCCAATGCCGGTTTGGGCAAAGAATTTTGGGTAGAAGCCTATAATACAACAATCTATTCAATCAATACGACTCCTTCATCTCATTTAGAGTTTGGCATTACAGAAGAGGAATGGCTGGGAAAAAGGATTTTGTACTCACACATCAAAGTTTTTGGGTGCGAAGCTCATGTACATGTCCCAAAAGATAGAAGGACAAAGCTAGATTTCAAATCACAAAAGGGCATATTCATTGGCTATGGTGAAGATCAGTTTGGTTATAGAGTTTGGGATCCGGTTGAAGAGTGAATCATTCGCAGTCGTGATGTCATTTTTAATGAGCAAAAATTTCCAGCTCTTGCAGACATTGATAAGTCTGAAAAGGATTACATTTATTTCAAAATGCCTTCAAATAGTATTGCCTCTACTCATCAGGGAAGAAGTTCCCTTTAGACAACTCCAACTTCTGTTCTAATTCCTACTTCTCAATCCTCATCAAGTGAGGATGATTACCCACATTTGTTCGATAGAGAATAGAGAAATGTGATTGAGGATAGTCAAAGTTTTTCAGAAGGGGATATGCTCTTCCCTTCCCCTCTCCATGGAAGTTATGAAGAAAATTTACACAATAATTTACAGTCCCCATAGAATGGTCAATCAATTCATGATAGGAATGTGAGAGCTGAAGTAGCTCATGATAGTTTTCAAACTCATCATGGCAGGGATAGAAGAGCCCACAATAGGAATGATACACCTCTCGGCCATCATGAAATATCACATGGTAGCAGGGGCATCCCTGGTATTCATGCAAGGGAGAATAACATGAATCCTCATGACATCTTCCAAAATGCAGCAGCTGAGGAAGGCTCATATGAAGAAGAGTATGGGATGCATGAAGAGGAGTATGCAGACCCACATGAAGAGGAGTGTGCAGAGGAGGCTGCAGACCCACGTGAGCCATTCTCTGCTAACTGACATGAGCTACATGGTAGCTCTTTCCCTCTTGTAAACTCGCGTGAGTTCTTTCTTGAGCTACGCGCTAGCCCTGCAAGCCCATGTGGAGTATTGAATGGAAATTTATTCTCACCCCAAGCTCATGCTATGGCTACTTTAGGAGGTGAACAAGTAGCCATTCACAAGTCAGTAACAACAGGGAAGTCTTCGACAATAGGGAACAAGGAATTGTCTAGTCATAATGAAATTGTACATGGTGACACACAACAACATGAAATAGGAAATGAAGATAATCTATTAAAGAGAATCCATTCTCTTGAAATAGATCATCCTGAATTGAGGAGATCGTCAAGACAAAGGAAAGTTCTGGCAAAATTCTCTGATTATTAGCTATTATTTGCTAAAGAGGCAGAGCCAGAACTATTAATTTCTGAGAAAATTGAACCTACAAATTATAAAGAGGCATGTATAAGCAGTAACAAGAAAAATTGGTTTGTTGCTATGACAGATTAGTAGCCCCACTTGTTCTTGAGTGGTTTTCGATTAGTAGCCATTTGGGATCTTGAATTGGAACAGTTAGATGTTAAGACAATGTTTTTACATGGAGACATAAATGAGGAGTTGTATATGCATTAGCCTGAAGGTTTTGTGAAAAAGGGGCAGGAAAATCTCTATTGCTAGCTGAAGCATAGTTTGTATAGGCTCAAGCAAGCCCCGAGATAGTGGTATGTCAAGTTTGACTCCTTCATGCTTGAACATAATTTTATCAGATGTGAATCTGATCTGTGCATTTACTACAAGACACTCCAAATGGTGAATTTTTTATTCTTCTTCTCTATGTTGATGACATGTTAGTAGTGGGCACAAGCTCTAAAATTGTTAGTGAGCTGAAAACTAAATTGGCAAGCACATTTGCTATGAAGGATTTAGGGGCAGCCAAGAAGATTCTTGGTATAACTATCACCTGGGATAGGAAGAAGAAAGTAATTACATTGTCACAAAAAGAATAAATTGACAAAGTAATTCAGAGATTTGGTATGGCTGATGCGCATAGTGTTTCTATTCCACTTGCTTCACATTTTTAGTTATCAACAAATTTGTGTCCACAAACACAAGAGGACAAGGAATATATGGAGGACATCCCTTACAAATCTACAATTGGTAGCATTATGTATGCTATGGTTTCGACACGTCTCGATATTGCTCATGTGGTGGGAGTTGTGAGTAGATTCATGAGCAATCCTGGGAAAACACATTGGAAGGCTGTCAAATGGATATTAAAATATCTTAAAGGCACTTCAAATTTGGTCTTATGTTTTTGTAACAATCATGAATAGTTACGGGAATTCAAAAATTCAGATCTAGCCAAAGATTTGGATAAGTGTAGATCTACTACCGGTTACACATTCATGTTCACTGGAGCTGCTATTAGTTGGGCCTCAAGGGTGCAACATTCTATTGCTCTTTCTTCCACTAAAGCTAAGTATTTGGCGCTTTTCGAAGGTGCTCAGGAAATGATCTGGTTGCAGTGATTACTTGGTGAAATGAAGTATCAACAAAATGATTATGTTCTTTTCAGTAACAGTCACAGTGCCATCTTTATGGCTCATAATCATACCTCTCAGCAACGTTCAAAACACATTGACATCCATGCTCACTTTGTTCAGCACATGGTTGAAGAGGGCAGGGTGAATGTTGAAAAGATTGATACTAAGATCAATCTGACAGATATATTCACTAAAGTTGTAACCAAAGAGAAGTTTCTTATGTGCAAGAAATTCTCTTGGACTTGTTAAGCTGAAGTAGATCAACATGTAGAGCAGGGGAATGTCTGATTAGTTGAATTGTCCATTGACTTCCGGTGGGAGTTTGTTGGGATTAGAAGGCCAACAGACTTTTGTCTATTGTGCCTTATCTTGTTAGCTGCTCAGTTTGAGCTTAAAAATAAGTCTTTGTCTCTCATTTGTAAACATTCTAGTTTGGAGATTAATAAAATTCTTCTACTCTTAGTGTGGATGTAGCCACTATTGTGGTGAACCATGATAAATAGCGTGCTCTATGTTCTTTTTCAATCTACTTTGTTTATCTCTTTTAATTTTTTTTCTGGTCTTTATTTTGAATTCTTAAATTCTACACTCAGGAGCTTAATTCTAGTATATATTCTTCGGGCAGGCAAAATAAGGTTTCTGGGTGTGAATTTCTGAAAATTTATGTAGTATGTCACACTTGGAAGTTAAGGTTCAACTGTTGCTTGTATGCTACTCAGAGGTTAATTTACCCCCTTTTGACTGGTAAAGCATTTCACAATTTCTCACTGAACCAACTTAAACCTGGTCCAGAAGGCACTGTTTACAGCCCCAGAATGAAAGATCAAGTTCAATCAATTCTTTCTTCTCCAAGTTTACTGAAAAACCACCCAAACCCAAGCAAAAACTCAATTCAAATTTTAAAAAAAATTCGTACTCAGAAATTTTGCACCATCACCAAGAAAAACACATTCAATTTTCTGAACATTAGCACAAGTTTTCCCTGTCAAAGGCTCCATCTTCTAGTGTCGAAGGGTTCCCATCCTATTTAGTGGAGGCTTAGTTAAGAAAAACACCGTTAGTGAATAGAGAATGGTCTCTCATTGCAGAAAATAAATATTTTCCTCTTCATGCCTTTCGAAAAACCCTGTTTAAGACTCCTCCAATCAAATTTACAATGCCAAGTTAAATAGAGTAGTTCTCAATGAGTCTACAAGGGATCAAGTCTTGTTGAGTGCAAGGCTCTGACATCACAAGGGATGAGGCTAGGATCATGGCCCAGATGATTTTGGTAGAATGGATACCCATTAGTCCTTGGCTCTTAGCCAAAGAGGCTTCATGCACAAGTGTGCTCGTATCAGGTTGCTAAAATGTCTTTGTGGTGGGCCTTCATTGATTGGTTTCTCACAGGCTTTGTGCCTCTACTCAGCTACCTTGTAGGTCTGAACCCTCTATAACATAACTAAAATATGAAATACTTCTAATCTAACATGTAAACACTCATGATACTTCATACACTTAACACATGTATTTTGGTATTGCAAAAATCCTTGTTAGAAGGTAAAAATTGCGGTGGGGATGACACCCACAAAACTTCACTACTGTAATAATAAAGTTTCCTATTAGGGCTTATGATTTTGATCACTTCTAATGATCTTACCTTGTTAGGAGTAACATTCAAGACCTGTTATGATCTACCTTGTTAGAGGATTTTAACAACATTGTTAAGTGTGCACTTGGTTAAGAGATTTACAAAAGACTGTTAGGTCTACTCTGTTAAGAGATTTTGTTTGCCACAATTGTTAGAATTTAATAGTAAATTGATTTGGATGTAGCAACTTACTTTACTAAATTTTAGATCTGCTTAGTCCTTATCTGATATCACATTTCTGTGATAGATTTTTCCTCCAAATACTGCTCGGTAGCCTCTGGTCTAATTCTAATTCAATTTTGAATACTTGTTCAATGCTTAGCTTCATAACCCTATTTGATCTTTAGATGTCTCATGCAGGTGGCTACTTCTTAAGTGTGATAATACAAGCTGACATCTTGACAATTCTTATATCATAAAGATTTGACCTAATTAGGGTTATGGAATCATCTAGAAAACATTAGATCTACGATTCATATGAATGACCTAAATCAATATTGCATAAGGATCATTACCAATTAATTGTTGCATCTCTAGTAAATCTTTACCTCAATTTATGTAAACTATTTTCTAGCTTGGTATAAACCGTTTGCCTTGTTTTCTATGTCATTCTTGCATCACTTGGTAAATATTACATTGTTGTCTTGGTAAAATACTGATGCTCGATAAATATGAATGCTCGGTTATAACTATACTCAGTGTGCTCGATGATCATCTGGCTTGGTGTCTGTGCTTGGTTAAGACTATGCTCGGTTACCTTGTCATTCTATCTTGTGTTCTTCTTGGTTACTATACTTGGTGTTTTGATGGACTAGTCTATTTTCTTCCTTTACTGACTATATGTGTGACACTGATGACAACTCATAATGTAACATTCTTCCCCTTTGGCATTAGTGAAAAAAACACATATGTATACCATAATCAAAATCTTTCCAAAATTTCAAAACTTGTATACTCCAAAATTTTTGTGTAGACTCCCCCTGTCTATATGCCTCGGTGTAAAGTACATAATCTAGGTATATATAGTTTTCCCCCTTTTTTGATAATAATACCAAATATACATACACACACACACACACACACATACACATACACACACACTCACAGTTTGTCAAAAATGTTATGGTGGGTTTTTTTAAGGTTGGCCAAGAGGTTTTCCCATTTCTCTTTTAGACTCTCTAAAGCAATTTTCTCTAGGCCTACTTAGACATGCAGGTCAAAAATATGATCTACCATAGATAATTCGAGGGTAGCATCTAACTCCTTTGCCTTCTTAACATGCCTTTGCATCACCTCTTTGTGTAGTAATAACTCAGCCTATAGCTCAGTTATCTGATCTTTTATTTTGTTGTCTTCTCTTCTCAATTTATTCCTTAACCCATGTACATGTCTAACCTTTGAATAATGCAGTTTGAATGCATGAGGTTCGGTTATTAAATTTTCAACACTTTTCTGCAGGTCTTCATCTAACTTCTTCAATTTGGCATTTATTTATGCAGTAAATGAGTCTATGGTGTAAAGCTTTTTCAAAATAGTAAGGATCTTTTGAATAATACCTTCAATTTCGGTTACTATTTTAGATAATTTCACCTTGTGAATTGCCACTGCTTGGCTGATCTTCTATGTGATCTTGTACTAAATCTTTGTTTCTACTCTTTCTTCAATCTTCTTCTCTGCATCAGTGGTAGGAGAATTGATGTGCTTGGTAAGTACTACAAGTTGGTTAATGATGGGAGTATTCTCATCAACATTGACATCAGAGACAACTTACATCAATATTTATTTCACATCCTCTAGCACCTGTTTGTGTTTTCTTTCTTACCTCAGCTTCTCCTGAGCTACTTTTTTGGGTGCATAGTTCTCCATATCTCCTAAGAGTTTCAAGGTCCAAATTTCTTGGGTCACATGTAGGTATTTCTATCACTTCATCTAGTGTGACCAGATCTTTTCCATGTTTCTTCTTCTTCTTCTTCTTTTCTTCTTTTCTTGAAGTTGGGGATTGACCATATGGAACTAGAGCCTTTTGCTCTAGATTTGTCTTTCGTTGGAATTCAGACTAATATGTTTAGGAAAGAACATTTGGAATTAATGGTAGATTGTGGCTCTAGACTTCATGATTGATTATTTTATATATTATACTATCATGTGTATAAGTTATCAAACTAATTATTTTTTAGAGATTAATTATGCTATTTGGTTAACAAGAAAGTTGGCTATCAGGATGGGTTGAACAAAATCTTCCTCAAGGAGTGGGCCCTTGGTCTTGGTTCATATGGTACAATGTTTTGATTAGAAGAAACACTAGATTTTATTATCAGAATTGATACAAAAGTCTAAGTAAAATAATATGATCTCAATTTGATATTATATAACACATTTATAGATTAATTCTATAACAAACAACATAGAATAGAATATATTTATTTATCCTATGACCAATATAATAATGGTAGACATGAAACCTTAATCATTAGTCATAAATTAAATTTTTTTATGCTACAATGGTGAAAAAAGGAAACAAAAGATATGTTTAAGTTTTCTTTTATTTATGACAGATTCCTCTCAGATTAATCCTCATAGTTATGTGTTGAGGTAGAAAAGTCATGTGGAATCAATATGGTGGAGAATGTGTTCAATATAACCAAAATAAGTCTACCAAGGAATAGTGCATAGTCACCACTAAAGAGGCAACTATGCTAATGGTGGAGGTTAATGTCATCAACGGGGATGGGGAATTTGTAACCAACTACAATTATGATAGGAAGTTCATGCATAAAAGGTGATAGGAAGTTTGTATGAAGATGAAAGGAAGTATGCATTTTTATCCCTCCATCAACATACTACCAAATATGTTTTTAAAGGATTAAAATAACAATACTTATATTCTAAAGATAATCAATAATTAATTTTATATTTTCATCTCAAAACTAATACCACTTATATATATTTAATCATAATTAACATAAAATGGTAAATTGATATTGAATAGAATATTAGAATATGATTGAAGGCATAAAAAGGGATAAAATGTGGGATGAAATGGAACATAAATAGCTCTCATCACTTATTTTAACCATTACATGGATACTTTGTTTCAATCACAATAATTGTAACGTTACCAAATTGTACTATCCTAATTTTAATCATTATATAAAATATGAGTTTTAAAAACATAATATGCAGAAGGCATACCTAATTTTTGTTTATTTAAATAATAATTATAAAGTTTCCAAATGGCTTTATCATCAGCTTAATTATTTTATGAATGCCTAGTTTTACAACCATAACATGGAGGCATTCCCCATTTTTTTACATAGCACCTCATAAGAATGTTACACAAGGTAGTGTATTATAAATAAGTCAATGTTTGTTATTTTAGGAACCTAGTAGAATAATGTGGTTAATTACATGATTAGATCAAAGCCTCTAGGATTTATATATGGGCATTTGAGTTTACTACAATTTATATAAGTAATACTCCCACACTTGTGTGATGTCCCCATATTCATATTTACTATAATGCATTTGAGTTTACTATATAATGTTGTCATGTTGCCATGATATATGATGTTTTCGATCAATAGTTTATATACGAGTTAAGTAAATTATGAGAAATCATTCTAACATATTATTTTTAATAACTTTATGGTAAAAAAATTTAAAAATCTAATGGTGACGAGCTAGTTTAGGGTCAATTAGGTCATATTGCAAACCTTAAAAAAAATTAATTGATGTTTTAGTGAAACTACTTGGAGGAATACAAGTGATTAATTTAACCATCTCAATTGAAAATGAGAGAGGTTATTATGGATGTGCTCCACATGTTTCTATATGTTAAAACAAAATATTTACAAATTCCACAAATTGCAATGACTATTCATTTAGTTTTTAATACTTTTTACCTCTTGTGTATCATAAGACACTTTGTTGGAACCTTTTAAAAATATTGGAATACTTTGTTGATCCCTAAGTTTTGTTGTTTATTAGTGTCTTAACTTAGTCATTTTCTAGGCATTATTGGTCGGTCATCATAGCGACCGAGCCATCTAGTAAAGGCCAAGTTATGTCTAGACTTGTATCTTGTACAATTACTGAGTAGTAGTTACTGTCGAGCAAGTCAGAGGTCACCAAGTACTTCAGTAATAACTGAGCAGTTTATGGTAAGTTGTGTAGATATATCAGTGCCGAGCACCAGTATAAGAAGAATAGTTAATGCTGAGTGTCAGAGACTTCATATGCCAAGCAAGCCAGATTTGACATATGTGTTTGTAATGACACAAACACTAAGGGTATGTGCAAGATCATGAGGGGCCAAAAAGTGGCAATGTCAGTTCAAAACTTTGACAATGTAGTTGATGACTTTTTTTTCACCTGAATTTGATAAAATGAAAAGGGTATCTTAAGGAGATTATCAGCTTTCTATCGATATAATTGCTGTCAAATTTTGAATGCGGTAAGTAATTATTAGTTATTTTCTAATTGAGCTACCTCTAAAGTGCTAATTTATATACTGATTGAAAAATGACTATAACTTTCAAACGGTATAACATTTTTGAAATCCAAAAAATGCGTCACATTCTATGATTTGCCTACTATAAGGAAAAAATAAATAAATTGAATTTTGTAAAGTTTTGAATGAGCTAAGGTGCTCAGACACGGGATTTTTTTTATTCTAAAAATATTGTAGCAAAAAATTCATAATTAATTATTTTTTTAGAATAAAATTACAAAAAAATATGTGTCACATCTAGGCATGAGTCTACTACTTATATATAAAATCTTATAATAAAATATTATCATTTGATTATGATTAAGGTGGTCAGACATACACCTACTTCTTATTTTTTTCTTGAAATTTTTGTACTGCTGCATTGAAATCTATACTTTTCACCAATCATACTAACTTTTTCTCAAAAAAGGCCTTGTAGTTTAGAAACTAAATTCAATTTTCTATAGATTCTATTCTTACAACTTTTTGATATTAGGTTCATAGCTAGTCAAAATTTTCATGTCAAGTTGACTAACCTTGATTTGCTGATTTTTCATTGCCACTTAAGGGCATAGTTTGGCCCCTCATGATCTTGCACATACCCCTAAGGTAAACCATTTTGGCCGACATCTATAATATTTTATGTTTTTTGAGGGAATCACAAAGGTAATTATACCTTAGATTTGTAATCATTGATCCCTATGTAATCTATGTAACCTATCAAATTTAGGGAATGCTTAAGCAACATAAGTAGTGAATCCAGATTATTGATCTTGATCTGGGGAGTTATCTTCTTGTCGATATAAGATGATATCTGAATCCTAAAATGAACATATGTGTGTGAGAGAGTATGAGAAGAGTATGAATGTGAAGGATCTCATATATGCAAAATAAAGAAGCATTTTGATATAGGCAGAGATCAGTAAAAGTGACCGAGCAAGGCAGTGAAGGACAAAACATAGATATATTTGATTGAGGAGATCAAATAAGTATGAGAAGGAGAAGATCTATTATCAACATCATAGTGCAAACTGAAGGATCAGGTACTAAGACATTCTAACAGGTGAATTAGGGTAAATCTCTTAACAGAGTGGTCCTAACAGGCCTAAGTAAATCTCTTAACTGAGTGCTTACTTTGTTGTAAATTTAAGTCCTTTTATCAAGGTAGATTGTATAAATCTTTAACCTCTTAGCAAGGAAAACCCCTCACAGGGTAGATCATTAGATTATGATCAAAACTTTGTAGCCCTAACATGCAAACTTTAATAATACACTAGTGAAGATTTGTGGGTGTCATCCCCACCCCAGTTTTACTTTTCAAGGGTTTCTAGATAACCAAAATATTTGTGTTATGTTTAAATTTCATGGATGAAGATTAGAATGTTAGATCTATTTCAATATTGAATTTGATGTTTATGTTATGCAAGTGAATTTATGTCAAAATGGAGTTAATAGTAAATATCTAATTCAACCCCCTCTCAGTATCTCACATTCCCATAATAGATTTCCAACAATTGGTATCAAAGATAAGTCTCTTAAAGAAGTCTAATCACTTGTGAGTTAAGGTCTTGGAGATGGAGGTTTATAAGTTAGGAAAGATATTAGAGAATTAGAAGATTGACATTCATCTTTAACTACATCAGCTTGAAGTAGCCAGAGGTGAATTGAAGAAATCCTTAAGAAGAAGGAGAGAATTGGAAATTCAATAGAATGAAACACAATACCAAGAAGAAGATACTAGAGGTCTATTTGATAATGATAATTCTACTAAAAGTGACAAATCTATAACAAATCTACTATAGAAAAACAACATACTAAATGAAGATATCAAAAATCTAAAGAGAGAACAAGAAATACAATTATTAGTATTTTGTGAAGTAATCGAACAAAAAAAGAAATTTGAAGAAGACAAGACAATGAATGAAGAAGACAATAGACAAATGTCTATAAGACTTGATAAAAGGACATCTAAAATTAAGAGGCTGACAAATAATCAATTGGACATAGTGAACCAACTGTTACTTGCTAATCAAGAGTTGAGCAGGAAAGATGTGGAAATAAAAAATCTAAGATCAGAAAATAGCCAACTGAAGAATGAAATAAGATCTGAAAAAGAATTCAATGAGAGGATGAAAAAGCCTAATGAATCTGTGAAATACTTTGAAGAGCTGTTAAGGTCACCTAGAAGATCCAGTGATACTTTTGGACTTGGACATGATGAGCACCTGACATCCACTTAAGAAGGAGAATCATCAAAGAGTGGAGAAAAGAGGAATGCAAAATCAAAGAACAAGAAACCCACATGCCATCACTGTAGAAAGCTAGGACACACAAAAAACATTTGCAAAAGAAAAAATGGAAAGCCCAATCCTAAACAAAAGTTCAATTGAAATTGTTTTAATTTTAAGAAACATGGACATCAAGCACATGAATGGAGGTCAAAGGTCAGCAATCCACCTACCCCACCTAGATTCCAAGGACATCATTTTAACTTTCATAAATATGGTCATAGAGCACAAGATTGTAGATCCAAAGCTAAGTGGATATCCAATAAGAAGACTAAAGCACCCATGAAAGGTAACACATACAATTGGGACTATAATACATGGTATAGTTAATTATTATAGAGAATATGGTCATATTCGAGTAAACTATTTAAAGACACATTTTAGAGGAAAATCCAAGAGTTGGATGAGTGGAAATCTAGTTTACTACAAATACAATAAAATTGGTCACATAAAAAGAGATTGCAGAGCACATATACCACTTGAAATAAACAAGTCAAGAATGAAGAGATTGTTGAACAAATGAGAAAACAGATGGACAAGACATGGAAAAGGAAAGAGGAAGCAAGCAGTAGTGGAACTAGTGAACCTGAGGTCACCCAAGCTAATGGCTTAAGTGATCACACTACTTCAAACTAAGCAAAGAAGGTATGTGAGGAACTGAATCTTACAATGCTTTATTTTACATGAGTTCCTAACATTTGATATAGGTTAAAGTCCATATCTACATAAACTAAGATGCATTAGGACATATATGAGAAATAAAGCATATTGTATATTTGATGCCGAGCATCAGTATTTTAGTCCATAGTGACTGAGTCACTAGTGTACATCGAGCTCCTGTGATAGCTGAGATATGATATGTATTGAGTTGAAACTGAATGGTAGTATTCACTGAGCTCATGTTAACCAAGTTAACATAAGAAGGCCGAGACTCTGTATACACCTACTCAATGTATAGATCATTTAATGAAGCCCTAATCTGATCATTTGGCATTTATAAAATATAATGTTACTATTTATTCTCATTTCACTAGCTATTTGAGAACTTGCCGAGTGATTCCAAAGCGATTAACCCGAGCTACTTGTGCTAAGTGTAATTTGTGAAGATCTTTACAATGTATCATTGACAAACATCTAAGAACTATTAGAACAAGATATTTATCGAGCAACTTGATTTTTTAATTTGAACCCTAAATTTCAAAGATATGGAAACTACATCACCTACCGTAGTCAAGAAGCAAGGAAAGGAAGTATTAAACTTTCAACTTGTAAGGAACGATGCATGCAAAACACAAAAATTTCAAGCCATTCCTGAAAGTGCAGTGAAGGGAGATCTCATGGGTGCCCTATCATCGATCCCACCTAAGGTCCTGATGATTAACGATGTATGCACATGCTACATGTGTAAGATTGGAGAAATATGAGATTACGAGTTGAGGGAAGCATATGACAAGCTATATGATAACAAAGTGTTGAAGGCTGAACACTAGAAGGTTATCAAGAGAGGGTTTGTTCGTGCCCTTGATTTTCTATGGAATTTTAAGGTTGAATGGATAAAGATTGTGCTGAGCTGAATACATGACATGAAGATATGACTGGAGGGTGGACCGGTCAAGATTACAAAGGAGATGATACACCGAGTCACTGGTTACCCTAGTCTTACAGGGAAAAAGACAATGAGATGCCAGAGTAAGGAAATTATAAAAGAAAACACTTAGGTGGTATGGAACAAAAGAGGGATGACTATCTGGACAATCACCGATCCAAAAATAGATTTTGCAATGAGAGTGATTGCTCACAAATTCTACCAGTCTAGCAAGAAAGATAGTGTTCCTTGTATAGCGGTTGACCAAACATGGAAGATGGTGAAGAAAGATCATACTTATGATCTTGCCAAGCTACAATTGACCCAACTTGCAGAGAACCTCACTTCTATTAGAAAGGGAAAGAGTTCAATGTGTAATTTTGGTTCTCTGCTTACTTGTCTATTCTTCTATATTTAGAATAGTTTTCCTACTGTTGGAGATGTAGTATGGAATAAGGACTGACTAGTCACCCAACAGATAAATGAATTTATTGATCAATTAGGAGAGAATTTTGAGAGTGTGATGGAAAATTATTTTGTAGAGTTCAAAAAGAAAATGAGGAAGAGGAGTAGGATTCATGTATCCCTAGTAGAGAAGTATTATAATGATATATGTTTCCTAGTGGATACTGACTTCACTTATGCTCAAGAAGTTACACCAAGGGTATCATAGCTTAAGAAATTAACTTATGAAGTTAATATAGATGAGACAACAATAGCCATAACTACCCTATCGGCTGAGGAAATAGATAGAAAAGCTAAAAATTTTGGGACTTATGAGGAAGCTAAGTCTAAGATAACCATGGTTTTGAAATCTGCAACCATGGAGAGAAAAAGGAAGAATTTAGTTAAGAACCTTGAGAAGATGCTAGGAGAAGGAGAAGAGGAAAATGTACCTCTTGAGCTAACACAAGGGTTAGGAGAGGATAAGTCTAGTGAATCAGAGGGGAGAGAAGAGGAGGAGATTGAAATTCCAAAGAAAGGCAAGAAGGCATCAGTTGCCGAGCCTAGAAAGAAATAATTGTAGAAACCAAAACCCACTCCTCCTATAGTACTTAGACCAATAAAAAAGGCAACTTCAATTGTCACAACTGCTCAGCCACATAAAAAGACCACGGTATTAGGAAAGAGGAAACCAGTTCAGGTTAAGTCTGTGCCGAGAAACATAAGGAAGAAACCAAGAAGGAAGCTAATCTTGGAGAAGGATGGTGATTATGAGGAAATAAATACTGATGAGAATACCAAGAGGAAGGCACCAAAATAAAGAAGAAAAATGATAGTGGATGAGATATGCAACAATATCAAGAGCACTGCTAGATTAGCAGGCTTTAAACAAATAAAGTTTGAAAAATTGAGAAATGATGATAAGGAGAAAGTGGAAGAGGCTATGCTTGAGATGCTATGTACATTCAAAATGACACCTCTATAGATGGGGAATCTTATCCCTGATGAGCTATACAAAAGAATAGATTAGAAATGGTAGTATGCCATGATGAATGAGAAATAGATAAGGGAGAGTACTCTAGCTCAAGTAATGCTAGATCTATCTGCTGAGTACATACAACAATATATGGAGCAATATAGAAATAGGTTTGTTCCCAAGCTCCAAGCATACTCTATTCTATAATATAAGGTTGAATATATTGTGCAACAGAGCACAAGGTTATGGAAGATTATCTTTGGACTAATAATTGACAAGAGTTCACAACCGAGTGAAGGCATTGTTAGGATTAGGTAATACTGAGAGGGGGGTGAATCAGTATTACTAAATTTTAATTTAAACTTTAACCAATGATAAATAAACCATAATACTACTAAAATGAAAAGAGCAATAAAACACAACACATAACTTATGACACCATGATTTGTTCTCTAGGAAACCTTGGCCAAGGGAAAACCCCAGTGGGGATGGTACCCAGAACTATGCACTAAAATATTATATCTCTGTTAGGAGATCTAGCCCTATTAGGAACTGATTATTACATAGTACACTTCCTTATTAGAGGATTACAAAACCCTGTTAGGGGTATACAAAACACCTGATTAAAAGTGGTGAGAAAATTACTCTTACAATCAAAACTATCTCAAAGAGTTCTCTAAAAATGAACAATACAAGCACTTATATTACTTAGATAGTTTTAGTTATAGCTCTATCTATTTCTAATCTTGCATTTGATCTCTAGTCTTAGATTCACAACCTTGCTTCATCATCATACTTACAATGCACATCACTTTCGTAAAAGAACTCTTTACTTATTCAAAATCTTCCATTCAGTCAGCTTCATAAATACCATACAAAACATAATAATTAATTATATAAAATATAAGTATGGAGTCAGAAATCTTATATTACCAAAGTGTTGGCAATATACTTCATTTATCTGACTTAGCACATTACCATACCACGTAACCTTACTGCAATCACCACAATTGCTCATATGCCATGTTATATTGTTTCATTGTCATCGCATGCCTTTAGATCACTAAATGTCATTGATTTGATCACCAAAACTTATGTTCTCTTAACTGAAGCATGTATATATCCCAAAATACCTTCTACTAACTTTGTAGGCCATAATACTTCATATATTTCCATCGCTAACCAAAATTGTAACATAGTACCCTGTTACCCTGATTCTGGAGTTAGTCATTTTCAAGACTATGACTCAAGTACTAAACTTATCATCATGTGATCACTCCAATATAAGTGTTGCCATGAATGAAAACCCTTAAGTGATCTCTAGTGCTCCACAACATCACATTCCAGCAATCTCTCCCTTAGGCATTTATGGAAACACTTAGAAAAATGACCAAGTGTCAAAATAAACCTCTCTTCATTTCATTTTCTCTTTTCTATTTTTTTGTGTTATACATCTTTTTCCTCTTCCTACTATTTTCCTTCTATCTTTCTCTTTTTATTTTTCTCTACATACTACTCTCCTCATTTTTCTTTCTCTTCCTCTCTATTTGACATCAATGGCAAAGGTTCGTGCAAAATTTCAAAAACTTTAAGCACAAAAATATGTAGTGCTTACTCACTAGTTTTAAGACATCTTGGAAAGATTTTTCCAAGGTCTTCACTTCCTCAGCCCATGATTTTATCAGTATCTCACTGACATGGATTAATCCATTCAATGCATATGATGCAGTCTCTACTACCTTAAGCTCAATAGGTGTAGACAAAGTCATTGATCCTTCAACCTTTTCCATATCTGAAAGATGAGTTTCAAGCATTGAAAGCTTAGGGGTCAGTAGGATTCTTAACAAGACAAATCTATCTACAACTCTCCCTTTCTCTGTTTCCAATACACTGATCTTGTCTAATAGCCTGGATGTCTCTTTATCTATTTCACTCATAGTTTTTGAAGATGATTCAAAACTGTCCATTAGTTTGTCAAGAGTAGCCCTATCCTTGGCTATAATCTCCTCAATGTTCTTTACATGCCTACAAGTACTTATGTAGTAGCTGTAAATCTTCCTGCCTTGTGCTACACAACTCTTGGCCTTAAGAGTAGTAGCCTTGAGAATGTCTAAGTCCCATGAAATGGAATGAAAAACTTCTCTCAACTTCTTCTCTAAAAAGCTCTTCTCTGCCTTGTCTTCTATAGTTTTTAGCAATGAGTGAAAGTGACTATCAAAGATATCCAATACTATACCAAGGTTCTCAGCTTCATCCTTTTCTTGAAAGATAATCGGTGAGGGAAGTAGCTTGTTTACTATTTCTACAACCCTATCCATTACCTTTATTCTTTTGTCCCCTTTCTTACTGACTTTTCTTTATCCTTGGTGAAGGACATTAAGGGTAGCCTCATAAGCTCATCCTCATCCATACTGTCTACATCAAAACTTGTTGGTTTAGCCATACTTTCTAACAATAAAGGGGTGTCCATTTTAACCTCAGCAAATTTTTCTATTCTGATCTCTTCTTCCTTCTTTTCTTCTTGCTGTATTTCCTTCTCCTGTACTATCTCCTCTATTTTCTCTTCCTCTAACTGTCCTTGTTCTCCACCTTCTATCACACTATCCAAATTATACATAAATGGTTTATTTATATCATGCGAAGTGTCAAGGGTCATAGGCACACCAGAGACAAAGAAATATGGTTGCATGTTATCTTGTACACTTTCATCCACTACTTTGGAACTTTCTCCCAATCCCAAAGATGTAGGTTTAGTAACCTCGAGAGGTGAGGTCTTCTTTGACATATCAGTCATTAGAATTTGATCTAATGCCCTTTGAGTGTCCTCAATCACCTCATCATATTTCCTAGCCATTATTTTTACTAGTCTGGCCTTTATCCTCAACAGGGGTTTTAATGCATTTATGATCCTCTCCCTTTCTTGTATTGAGACAACTGGTAACATGTCCACAATGGATTTATTCCTTATGTTTTCATCTTATGATTGTGCCGGCTACTTCTCAATTTCCAATTTTCTATACAGCTCTTTAGAATACTCCCTTCAATTTCTAACAAGTTTTTCTTGAAAATCAATAGATGCTCAATGACAATATCTTCAATGATTTCTTGGTTTTTAGCATCATACCTGTCATAGTACCTTTCCACTGTCTCCAAGTTCCCATCTTTTATCACTCTCTTTTGTAGTGATTTAAGGTATGGTTTCCACAAATTTTGTGGATCCTGTTGAGCTTCTTTATCTTCTACTTTCTCAACTACCTTTTCCTCTTACTTCTTCATCTTCACTTCTATCTATTTCTCCTTAGGACTGTCCTACTTGATCTTGTAGATCTAGGAGTTACTATCTTTTCTACCTCTGAAGCAATAAGAGCATCAATGGCTATGCTTGAAGATGATTTGAAGATGATTCCATCTTATTCCTTATGTTTATCAATTGTTCCCTAGTGATTCCTACCTTTGTGGTGATGTCCTCAACAATTTTACTGATTTTTCTCTTCCTTGTCACCTTTTCTTGTTCTTCTCTGATATTTCCTAATTTCTCTCTATAGGTTCCCCATCTTTCTTGGGTAGGGTCTATTTCTGCTTCCAGTACATGCTCTACTTGCATGGTTAGAATCTTAGCACTTACTTCATACCCCATAGGGTAACACCATTTCATTCTTGGTTCCACTGCCTCAAAACAAACACAATCAATTTCAACCATGAAACATATAGTATCCTCATACTTCTCAACTATGTTTTCCAGTATCTTATACCTTTCTTTCATCTACCTTTGTAGTATCTTTATCATGGAAAATAGTTCACCATCAACCCAATTCTTATGTTACCTTCTGTAACTCTCTAAAAGCTAAATCCCAATGGGTGCAATATCCTTCCATGCCCTAGGGTGCATACGAGGAAACTTGTGAATGATATGAATGTAGATATGGACCAATAATGACCCAAACCTAAATTCTTTAGTCCTATCCTTCTTTATCATGTTTATATTTTCAAGGAATTGCTGTGCCAGTACTTCACAAAGATTATATTTCTTATTTTCTTTCGCCATTCTGTATGCCATCATGATGATTCCAGTTGATAAAAAATTTTGTTTTGTTGCTAGAAAACAACTTGTAACCCAACAAAATTGCTACCAACCTAACATCTTGCTGAAAGATGTCATTGACTGTCATCACCCTCTTATCCCACTTGGAATGGGTTAGGGTTTCTGCTAGTTTCCTCAAATTATTTCTAGATACAGGTAGGGCTCCTTCATTATTAAGGCCTACAATCTCATAAATAATCTATGCACAAATATTTACTAGTTGATCTCCAATCCAAACAAACTGATCATGGATTCTGCTAAGAATGATCTTAAAACATTCAACTTCCATGAATTCCATGAGTAGGGTTAGCTTAATGATAGATTGATCTTGTAGGTGTTTGAATTCTTCTACCATGGATCCATCTTCTTCTATCATACTATCCAATTCACTGTAAATGTTCACATCTCCAATGATTTCATACTTGCATTGTATGTATGTCCTAATGTCTTCTACATGCAACACACCGACATGAGTTTGTGAAAATGCTCCTTCTAGATCATCCTCACATGACTTAAATGGATGTCTCTTAAATTTATACCTAGGTCTATCCACAACATCATAAACTACTAGTGCATCCATAACTTTTCAATGAGTATAGGTCTAAATACCTCTAATGCGTTAAAATCCAGATCTCTTCTTCACGCAATCACACAATCTCTCTTCTAGATGACTTGAAATGCTTCACAATTATGCTCTCCTTAGTCGCTGATCAACAAATGGTTCTAGAATGATATCTTCTAAGTTCTTTTATCCTTCACAAGTTGAGTAGGTGCATTAAACACAATTAGGTCAACTTCACATATTGTATAGTCAACATAAAACTCATGATGATGGAAAATGAATCTCCAAGTGTTGCGCTCTCATCCATGGATTCTACAGTGTTTGCACACACCATACCTAAGCTCGCATGAGCTTACTCCACATATGCAGGAGCTAGATATATTTTTTTCTCTGCATCCAATGCTCCCGTTAAGGCCATGTGACCTTCTAGGTTGATACCTCAAAGAACTCATCAAGGAAAGATACAGTATAATCAACTGTCTTTCCCTGAACCAATGCATTGTTTAAGACTTTCACCTTCTATACCTTGTCATCCTCCTTTCTCTCTGATTTCTTGAATTGATTCTCAAACTCATTCATGTCTTCATTAAGACTCTTAACATTGTCACCAACATTCTTTCTTATCACTAGTAAATTTTACCTTAAATTTTGACGAGAATTAGTCAAATTTTCTACAACAATTGGTTGAATAAAAGACTAAAAATGTCGATCTTTTTTCGTTGAATTTTCTACATGTTGATTAATAGTCAAAATTTTGACCATACTACTAGTCGAATTATCGACTGTAACAATCCCTTGGAACTAGAAGCATTGCCGTCAATTTAATTGGTGACGTGGTCGCAATTTTGACCATATGACAGGTCAAATTATCCACCAATGTTTGTAGAAATTATCATCGAGTGCATAGCATTCTGGTCAAATTTAGTGCTATGAAATGGTCAAAATTTTGACCAATACTAATTTTTTTTTATAAAAAATGTTTATTAATTACACAGCTTAAGCTGAATAGGATGCCTAATACCACCTCAGCCTTTTATTTCCTCAAAAGTGTCAATAGTGACATCATTCAAAAGACTAGCATAGATGTGTTTCCTCAAAAGAATATTATGCCATAATGCCTTGCTAGAAGTACTAGAGCCATTGTACTTGATAGCATAGATGTGTTTCAGTGAAAAGTAATTCATTGTGGTTCCCAAAATAACCCTAATGCCAATGTTTGAATCTATTCATTCCAAAGAGAATTCATTGTTCAAAACTATCTCTTTTCGACCAATACTAACTTTTGTTTAAAAAAAAATGTTTATTAATTACATAAATGAAAGAATAATGAGCCGAAGTTCTATTGTATCATTCCTAGTGCTACATCGGTGGTCTATAGTATAATACTGACATGTCATTTTCTTTATGATTGCATCTTGAACATTGTAGGGAACATTGTCAAATGTATAGCATCTTGGTTGAAAATAGTACTGTGTAAAGGATGAAATTTTTGACCAATACTAACTTTTGTTTTAAAAAAAATGTGACACCATTTTCAATATATTCCTACTTTTAGTTGAATATATTGCTTGTCTATAATTAGTATGCATATATGAATCTATGAAGCTTTGATTTAGCTATTTTCTTCTATTTAGGAAAATTAGAAAGCTTTGTTTACCTATAGATTTGTGTGCTTGTCTAAGTTTGATATGCAGATATAAATTTGTATTCAGATATAAATTATTCAGCTTCTCTTTGTTTCGATAATAGTTTAACATTCTCTACTTAACAGGGCCAACCACATGAAGGTGGAAGCTCATCTGGACCCTCCTAGGATCCTCTTATGACCCTTTACAACATTTTAAGACCTCTAAGATGTATTCTTAGAGGTCGTAAATGGTCGTAAACACTCGTTCTGTTGGTTGTTGCCAGCTTCTCTTTGTTTCAAGAATAGTTTAACATTCTCTGAGAAACATAATTGTAGGCATCATGGTCACATTTTTTTGGAGACAATGTAATTGAGTGGTATACCTAGAAAATGGAGAGCAACTTCTGCACCTCTGGATCCAAGTTGTTATCCATCCCGCAGTGTCAACTTGGAATCAGAGGTGCAAAAATTGCTCTCCGTGTAGGTATACAACTCAATTATATTGTCTCCCAAAAAATGTGACCATGATGCCTACAATTATGTTTTGAGAATAGTTTAATTAACATTCTCTACTTAACAGGGCCAACCACGTGAAGGTGGAAGCTCATCTGGCCCCTCCTAGAAGCATCTTATGACCCTTTACGACATTTTAAGACCTCTAAGATGTATTCTTAGAGGTCATAAATGGTCGTAAAGGGTCGTAAGGGGTCCTAAGACACAACAACTAAGAAACATAAATGTAGGCATCATGGTCACAATGTTTTGGAAACACAACATAATTGAGTGGTATACCTAGACGATGCAACACAACCACTACTCCTGTAGTTCTAAGTTGACACTGTAGGATCCAAAAACCAAAGATAAGGAATCTATATATGGTTTTTGGATCCACAGTGTCAACTTAGAACTCTAGGAGTAGTGGTTGTGTTGCATTTTTTGGGTATAGCATTCAATTATGTTGTGTCTCCAAACAATTGGGACCATGATGCCTACATTTATGTTTCTCAGCTGTTGTGATACCTACATTTATGTTTTGTAGCTGTCACATTTATTTTCATGTTCTTTGTGTTTGGCTTCTCTCCCTCACATCGAAAATAAGATTTTTCCCACTTTGAATCGAGAATGTGCGTGCAACACAAGCAGAATATGCACGGACAGTAGGTGGAGTTGAAAAAACACAACACGTTTACATTTTCACGATAGTCTATAACTTAAAATATGCAATTAAAGACCTCTATAAAAAATGCAACCCTGTTCTATTTTTCAACTCCACCTGATATCCGTGCATATTCTGCGAGATTGCATATTGAACTATGCTTCTCCTTCTGCATTGCCTGAAACCAAGAGACTATCACAGTTAACATCTAAATGGCATGTCTCATCATCACAACTAATCCACCTTAAACAATTGAATATGTTTTCTTGTATTAAATATTCATTAATCAAAACTTGAATAGAAAATGTATACCTTGAGTACTACAATTCACATTAGAATCGAAGCGTCTATCGTGCTCGGCTGGTGCAATATCAATATCCGTAGGCTGCATTCCAATGTAAATAATAGATTTAGATGATGATATCATAGAAATGCCTAATTCACAGTCCATCATTTGTTCTCTGAAACACTAAATTAGGGATTTCTATGATATCCTCATCTGTATCTATAGCTATTGCCTCTGTTGTTGCAGGTTCTTTTCCCCTATTTGATATTTATCTTTAGGTGTCCACACTCATTCTGTTGGTTGTTGCCAACTTCTCTTTGAGCTTCTCTTTATTTCAAGAATAGTTTAACATTCTCTGAGAAACATAATTGTAGGCATCAAGGTCACATTTTTTTGGAGATGATGTAATTGAGTGGTATACCCAGACGATGGAGAGCAACTTCTGCACCTTCGGTTCCAAGTTGTTCTCCATCCCATAGTGTCAACTTGGAATAGTTTCATCCCCGATGTGACCATGATGCCTACAATTATGTTTCAAGAATAGTTTAATTAACATTCTCTACTTAACAGGGCCAACCACGTGAAGGTGGAAGCTCATTTGGCCCCTCCTAGGAGCCTCTTATGACCCTTTACAACATTTTAAGACCTCTAAGATGTATTCTTAGAGGTTGTAAATGGTCGTAAAGGCTCATAAGGGGTCCTGGGACACAACAGCTAAGAAACATAATTGTAGGCATCATGATCACATTTTTTTGGAGACAACATAATTGAGTGGTATACCCAGATGATGAAGATCAACTTCTACTCCTCTGATTCCAAGTTGACAATGCGGGATCTCAAGACCATAGATAAGGAATAAATTGAGAGAGTGGAGGAGGGCCATAATGACAAAAATAATAGAGGACAAACCTCAAGTTAAATGAGGCAATTGCAAACATTTTAATAGAATTTTATTAAAATGTTTACAGTTGCCTCATTTAACTTGAGGTTCATCCTGTATTATTTTGGTCATTATGGTCCTCCTCCACTCTCTCAATTTATTCCTTATCTATGGTCTTTGGATCCCGCAATCTCAACTTGGAATCGGAGGAGCAGAGGTTGCTCTCCATCGTCTGGGTATACAACTCAATTATGTTGTCTCCAAAAAATTATGACCATGATGCCTACAATTATGTTTCTCAGCTATTGTGAAATCTACATTTATGTTTCTCAGTTGTCGTGTTTATGTGTATGTTTTTTATGTGTTTGGGAAGACATATTTCTAGCCCGAGCCTAGATCCTTCAACAATTAGCTTAATAATAGTTGTAGATGATAGATGAGCAATTAGCTATCCAATAAAAATCCCATAAATTAACTACATGTACCCCAATTAATGTGCCCTCTGTGTGTACCCAAATGATATATTTGAAACAACAAGGGTAAGGCTAAATTTACCCTTGTTTCAAATATATCATTTAGGTATGCACAGAAGGCACAGGAATTAGGGTACAGACAGTTCATTTACAAGATTTTTCTTGGGAAGCTAATTGCTCAACTCTCATTTGCTTCATTTATTATCAAGCTAATTTTCGAAGGATCCAAGCCTAGGCTAGAAAGATGTTTTCCCATTCTATTTAAGCCATATTCCTTGTTCTTGTCAAACTTCCTTGGTATGATAGGTCTGCTCTCTGTAGTACTCTTCTTGAGCAAGACTTGATACCATGCTGCACTCAAACTTCAGTGAGACTTCATACCACGTAGCATCCGTAGATTATGTTCAATGCATTATTTACGCCTGTATTGGTGGGAAAACTCTTGAAAATACGCAAAAGAGATAGTCAATCCATAGTCAAGGTCAAGGAACAAATGGAAGAACCAAGAAAACACTATATGTTAAATCATGTGATTGATAGCAAATTGGGGCTCCCATGAGACATAAACATGAAGAATTATTAAAATATTAGTTACAATATGAAAATACTAAACTAACTAATTCCTGAGTTCATCTCTGCATATGGTCGCAACAAATTAGATATGCGATTACAATACAGAGAAGGGATCGTAAAAATATAATTTCAGAATTTTCCATAGCCTGACACATTTTGCACTCAAATCCTTCATCGCAGATAAGTGGAGATGGGTAGATAGATGCAAATGAGTTGTCATCGACCCAAATAAAGTATCCCCAGCCATTATTTCCCCGTGATACCCAGTCTACATTAGTTCTTATATTATAATGAATAGTATTTACATTAGAAACTTTAAATATATACACATTAGCAACCTTTTTTTGATTAGGGCAGCACCAAAATTATTGTCCAAGGTTGTTCAATGTCCGTGAAGTCTTCAACACACACTTCCCACCACCACATTGACAGTTTGGCACATTGACAAGAGTCATCAAACCTATATCAATAATGCACCGCACCATCGTTACTACATTTATTATTTTTATATGATTATTTTTACAGTCCAAATACACCAAGGAGTACAATCAGAAATATTAACCATTTACAATAATGAAAAGTAAACCTAAATCAAATATCTCATTTTTTTATCAGCCTGTGTAGTCTGTGTGTATATGAAAAATGAAAGAAATATGAAGCTGAAATAAAATAGTGAACAAAATAGTATTCCACATAGAGTGAATGAAATATACCATCAAAAGAAGGTGACAAAATCCTATCATGAAGCACAGACATAGGAAATAAAAAAGGGAGAAAAGACAAGAAATAAGAAAAATCATTACTACTATAGAAAAATCATTTATACTATAATAAAAAAAAGAAACACTCTTTGTCAACAATTTCCAAAATCATTAGGACTATAAATGGATGATTCTGATATTGCTTTTCCATTACAACAATTGAGCATTCATCATTCGGTACTTCTTGGTGTATTCCATTTAAGTTTTTTAGTTGCCATGTTTATGTGCATATTCTTTATGTGTTTGGCTTCTCTCCCTCGCAAGGGATACATCTATAGGTAATTGATTTAAAAGCATAATGATTTGATAGTCTTTCTTCAGGATAGGTGTAATCATCCCACCAACCTTAATTAGCAACATTGGTGTCCTATCATTGCACAAGTGCAAGACGGTAAGGGTCTATTCAAGGAGGGATGAAAAAAAGGTCATTTTAACCTTGTAAGCCTAGGTTTTGGAATAGGTTTAGGTTTCTCAATAAGGTTGACTACATTGTTTTCCACATTATATGTAATGTCAACATTCACTGATTAGCAGATATTTCAAGTCTCCAAGTGTGGAGTTCTCTGTCCCTGGCAGTTCTCTATTGGTTTACAATAGTGCTTCTTCCCATAATCAAACAATGGATTTGATTCCAACCTAAGATTACATAATACCCCTCATAAAATTTCAAAACAATATGAATACAGTCTTCATTCACAGTCACTGTCAATGTTCCTCAAATCAGTGATTAGAATAGGCAATTAAAATGTCCCTCAAATCATTAATCAGTTGATTATTATATAAGCTCCTCAAGCATGAGTTGGAGAGGACTACATCAAAACCAAAAACATTAATCAGTTGATTATTATATAAGCTCCTCAAGCCTGAGTTGGATGATGTGGATTATGTAGATATAAGAACTAATGTATCCACATCATCCAACTCATGCTTGAGGAGCTTATATTATTTACTGTCTCATAATAGTAAGATTGGTACCTATCCTAGTAAGTCATTATGAGATAGTAAATACGATCTACATCCAATCTTGGTCTACAAGCATGAGTTGGATGATGTGGATTATGTAGATATAAGAACTAATGTATCCACATCATCCAACTCATGCTTGAGGATCTTATATTATTTACTACCTTTTTGCCTTGGCATTTGTCATTATTTTTGAGAAATTTAGTCTATAAAAGGATGGTGAACAAAAATGATAGTCCAATAGATGGAAATTCAAGTCCCATGAATATTAGTGGATAGTGCTAAAACAAAATTATGATAGCCTTCATGTTGAAGTGACAGTCTTGCCTAAGAAAATACTGGACAATTGTAAGTCCAAACATTAAGGTTGTGTAGAAATAGTCTATAAAAGCTTACAAGCAAGACAAGAACGGCCTTTGAAAATGTTGGATGGCATGTTGATAATGGTTGCCATATAGAAACAGAAAAGGAAAACCATAGAACAGTCAGTCCTATGAAGAATTTAAAAGGCTAAAATGGTAGACAATCTAAATGGTCATGTGACAATCACAAATGTTGTAAGAGTTGAACAAAGAAAACTAGGCCAAGGGAATGATGAACTAATAGGTATAATAGTCAATGTTAAACAAGTTGGTGTCAGAAGAACATTGATCTCAAAGGATTTTTAGTTAACCACGAAGGTAAAATTTTGAAGACAGCTGAAGACAACCAACAATCCAAGTATAGCCACAAGAAACATCACAATGAGGACAATCATCCCATGACAGTCATGCCAAACAACAATGAGCATGTAGTAGTTCTTGATGGAAGATCAAAGGAGAGTAGATAGCAAGTCAAGTTTTTGCAAGAAGTACATGAAATATTTTAGAGGCTCAGTAGCATGACTCACTAACAGTATGGAGGATAAGGTGACAGTCCACTAAAGGACATTCATTGAAGGTAGCATTATGCAAAGGACAGTACTAGAAAATGAGAAGTTTGGTAATGATGGATGATGGAAAGGTCAATGAGAAAAGTATGACTGGATTGGATCAATGGATTGGAATGGATATGGGCAGAGTATAGAAGAGTTTAGAATGATGTTAGAGTTTATTGTGGATGAGAAGGAAAAGCCATAGTGCTTAGGGGAATAGTGTGATGACTGTCCCAACTAGAGAATCCCTCATATTTCTCTCAGTAAGCTGAATAGTTGTGGCATAGGATCCTTCAACTGTTTGTGGACCCTTTGTCTTGTAAACAATGACCAATCTTTCAATCAAATGCACCTTATGTTTGACGTATGGTGGTAACTTTCTCATTATAGTGATGAATCTATTGTTTAAATCAACTACACATGATTATGAGACAAACAATGAGGATGCACAAATAGGAATGATTCATATGTTTCAAGGTACAAAAATCTCCTAGATAGACAAAGGGTCCACAAACAGTTGAAGGATCCTATGCCACAACTATTCTTACTGAGAGAAATATGATATGAAAATCTCACAACTAGATACAGCTACCCCAGGCAAGGCAGTTTGCATAATTGGACAAGTTGAAAGGTGCCATGAAGAACCTATAATATAAAGTTGTGATTCTCTAGTTGGGATAGTCATCACACTATTTAGAAGAAATATGAAGAAATATGAATATGAAGAAACACTACTGTCTAGGATATTTTTGTACCATTCTTTGGCACTTTCTTTTAAGGAATTCACAAACAATTTTATCAAGGCATACTCATTGTCTGTCTCATATTCATGTGTAGTATTGTCAAACATATTGAGCACTTTAAATAAAGAATACAATGGAAAAGAAAGAGAAAATAGCTTTAAATCAAATTTTTAATTCAGTATTTTTTTTAAATGCCAAGTTACTGGCTAATTCTTTTAACCAAAACCAAATCCAAATCCAAGTGTAAGTCAAAAATCAGCTTGCCAAGTACTCATCAAATCAATATATCTTTTTATTTGAATGTTAATTTTTACTGTCTAAAAAAACTATACATTCACACCTATGATTCTCTATCAGAAAAATATGAATAAGAACTAGTTTTGGATTGCACTGAGACCTTTATAGTGCCATGAAGAACCTATAATATAAAGTTATGATTCTCTAGTTGGGATAGTCATCACACAATTTAGAAGAAATATGAAGAAATATGAATATGAAGAAATAGTACAACTGTCTAGGATATTTTTGTACCATTCTTTGGCAATTTCTTTTAAGGAATTCACAAACAATTTTATCAAGGCATACTCATTGTCTATCTCATATTCATGTGGAATGGATATGGGACAGTCATCACACTATTCCCCTAAGCACTATGGATTTTCCTTCTCATCCACAAGAAACTCTAACATCATTCTAACTCTTCTATACTTTGCCCATATCCATTCCAATCCATTCATACTTCTACACAAACAAATTAACTCGCCAAAATGCTGTCATTCTGGGACAATCATTATAGGGACAATGATCAATCTTTCAATCAAATGCACCTTATGTTTGATGTGTGGTGGTAACTTTCTCTATTGTTTAAATCAACTACACATGAATATGAGACAGACAATGAGGATGCACAAACATGAATGATTCATATGTTTCAAGGTACATTAGGAACAATAGATTCCAAGTGGAGATGCATTAGGAACCTTATTGTCGTTCACTGAGATGTAAAACTGAGGGAATGATGATAGTTGGTTGGAATGGTTATGTTAGGAAGTTATGGGATGGTTATGTTCCCTGTTAGTTGGAATGGTTATGTTATGAATGGTCATAGGGAGTCTTTGTTACAAAACAGTGAGAACAAACTGGTGTATGTTTTGGTGAACAAAAAGACAATAAAACTTTATTGTTCTATGAAATTCGATGACTATTTGAAACTCTATTAACTTGGTTGAATTATATATGCATTGACAGAGTCTTTTTAACCAAATTGACTTGCTATTTGATGAGTTTTAGTTTACTTTGAACTTGCTATTGCGCTGGTGTAGAACAGTGGTTATCTTTTAATTATTTTGTTATTGCAGTAGAGTTTTAGATAAATGGAAGTCATTCCATGAATAATATAAGGCCTAATTCATGGAATGACAATTATTAACTTGTATTATATAAAGCTGACCATGCATATGCAAATCCAAGCGAGTTATAAGTGATCACAGTCAAGAATGGTGAAAGAAACCAGTGGAAATGGTGGCTCGGGTGTAACAGTGGACGATCTGTCAACATAAGGTATCTATTTTATGTTTTGGAATAGTTTATTATGTTGATTGGAAGGTGATTCAATCATCAATTGGTTGCAGAAGTGAGTTGTGATAGGAGCTTGAAGAAGCCCTAAAAACTAGGGTTAGAGGGCACCAAATTTGGGGTTTTCTAGGTTACAAAGCCTTTGGAGTTAATTCCTTTTGCATATGGCCATTTTATGGCATAAATTTTTTTTCCTTCTATACCCCAACCAACCTATACCATTTTAATTAATGGTCAATAATTTTCGTAGAAAAATGATGTCAAATGTACTAACACAGCAATCAATTACACATTCAGAAGTAGACTGTTATAACAACAATTAAATTTGTAATCCTTTCAATTCGTAAGGATCATAAATTTATTAGAACCTATCCTATCAAGGATTAAATCAAAAATAAATAAGCTTCTACCTCCTTTGTGTGCATATTACAATGCAATGGTAAGTGGAAGGATAATAACAAGTTCTTAGTTCTCAGGCAAAACAAATACACCATCAAATCAACTAAGAAAAAGTGTACAAATAATGTAAAGATGCCCTTTACATATTCTGTGAAAGATGGAATAGCATAAGAAAATAGGTGGGTGTACAAATAGAGTAGACAAATGAGCATCCAATATGGTGTTCAATATAATTGGGGAAAATTGAAGGAAATCTGGACATGTCATGCATCAAAAAACTAGTTTATTTCCCAAAATTTTTAACAAGATCCATGTCAGGTTGCAAGATCAAAATCAATTTATCGATGAAATTGGAATTTGACATCTGCAAGAAAATGAAGGAATTGGGTCTTAAACTTGAAGAAATGTTTGGGAAAATCCATTTCATTTTGATGTTGATCCAATTGTCATGAAAGCTTCCAGATTTCTTCATTTTGTTATACTTCTCAATTTTATGAAACTTAATGCTTTTTTCTCCTTTTTTTTGCAAGGTGAATTGAAGGAGAAGCTAGGAGAAGCTAGGAAGGTGAGGAAATTATGGTGAAGTTAAGCTCAAGATTTCAAACTTGAGGACTTCAAGTGAGAAGGAAAATTCAACATCAAGATTATCAAAGTACAAATTCAAGGCAAAATGAAGACTGAGTTCATGAAGATGCTAGTTCAAAGTAAACATCAAGTTCAAAGTAAACAGGGAACATAACCATCCCATAAATTCCTAACATAACCATTCCAACCAACTATCATCGTTCCCTCAATGTTAAAAGAATTAGCCTCATAACCAACTATCATCGTTCCCTTCCTAACATAACCATTCCGTAACTGAGATGTAACAAAACCCTCACCGTTCCATAACAGTCAATCAATGCTGCATTATTTCTGCATTTCAGGAGTTAGTAGGCTATTATATAGGTTAGAATAACACATCCCATGAAGCTAGGGCCCTTGGATTTTCATGGGATGGTCATATTATGAAAAGAACCTAGATTGTTGCAAGAAAACTCAAAACTTATAATCTGTTAACTGATACCAGGCATCTAACTTTTAGCACAGTGTGTATCAATCTTGTTCAAAACAAATAATGAATGAAAAGGAACTTCTATTACATCTCAGTGAATGGCAATAAGGTTCCTAATGCATCTCCAGTTGGAATCTATTGTTTCTATGGAACAATTTTCTTAAACGAGCACTGGTGTTTTGGAACTATATGCAGTCCCTATTATTATAGAAACCCATAATTTACATTTGCGGGTTCTGCTAGACTACTATGTATTTGTTGTGACTATTGTTCATTGTGCAGTTAAATGTTTTGTTAAGACACAGTCCGCCACTAGTTAGAAACTTAAACTTTGGATAACGTACCCCAAATTCATACTCATGTGTTTTTAAGTTTGATTGTGTAGTATTATTTACATTTTTTCCATAGAGTTCCATTCTCCGACAGACCATGTTTGAAGGTATTCTGATTGGCTTTGTTATGGGACTCAACCCTTAACTTGTATCTCCTCCAAGGGAATCCAATGTTGTTGGAAGGGGAACAAGTTAAGCATATAGAATTTGGTCATATATGCTCATATCATGAATATATATATTCATGCTGAGATCAGCTATGAAGGAAATATAGTCAAATGTCATATATATATCAGTCACAATGTGTATCATGACTGTGATAACAGTTACGATACCTATACATACTATGATTTATAACAGTCACGATACATATACATACCATAACTTACATCAATGCTATATATACTAGTCATGATATGTATATGTATCGTGACTGCAGTCATGATACATATACATATTGTGACCTATATTGCTGAAGTCTATAATCATGATATTACCATGCATCATGTGTTGATTGTTAAAATAGTAATATGAAATGACATCATTATAATTAGAAGTTGATTGTTATCAAACGATTATTATTGTGGAAAGACATGACTCTACGTAACTGTCCAGTCATGTATGGTCATGTCCTTTCACAATAATAACCATTCATTCTTCTCCTTATATGAGATCATATCTTCTGTTTAGAAATCAATCACAGTGGCAATTATCTAATCTAGCAGAAGTTCGATTACGAAAAAGCATTACGTTTATTCTTTATTCTGATCTATATTCTTTAACAACCTTCCCTGCAAAATGTATGCAAAATGTGGAAATATAGACAAAGGCCAACGAACTTTTTGACAAAATGCATTTAAGAATCACGGTTTTATGGAATGCCATGATTGTAGGATAATCACAAAATATACTTGCTGAAAAGGCTTTTAGAAAATTTCAAGCAAATGCAATCAACACGTGTAAAATCAAATTTGACAACCTGTCATCATCCTTCCTGGATATTGCCAAAATGGGAGCTTTGGAACAGGGTATGGACATCCATCAAAGCATAATGATAGGAGTTTTTTACTTGGATTCATCCTTGCTTTGGTCAAAATGGAAAAGGAAACATATGGGGGATATGGTTTATTTTATCCTATCCTTCTGGCAACATGCTTTGAAGCTTCACTTGCCACAAAAAAGCAAAGCAAAACCTCAATGCACCTATATTGACATTTAAGTCTTGATACTGTTTCAAATTTGTGAGGACTATACTTATCAAACTTCTTGTTATTCCTTAGCCTCCAATATTGTTTTTTGGGATCACATTTCCTACCCTTGAGCCTACATGCAATTTGGAGTGCCCAAAAATTTCCCTCATAAAAGTGCTTATAGGGTAATTATTATCTATTAGCATTCAACCTTATCCTGAATACAAATGTTTATGTTCTAATATTTTACTTATTTAAAAGGAGTATGAATATGTGTATAGTACATATTACACAAGAATATCATGCATCATCTAATAACAACCCCGGTCTTAGATGTGGGTATCATACAAAATCCTTAGTGTATTCACATAATGAAGCAACAAAAGTACATACCCTAGAAAATGGGCGTCAGCTAAGCTCCTAATAAAATGAACCAAAAGACAGAAAAATAAAACTTTGGGAAATCTACAAATGGTGAAAACACTATTTTTTTAGCGATTTCTTTTGAAGACTTGCAATGCAAAATATGCAGATCATGCACAGTTAATGTCTTTCCCAATTCCAAGCATTGAACAAATGAAATGACTTTACCCTAATTTGTTTTTTCACCCAACGGCATGGAATCTCCATGATGAAAGAACAAATTAGGGCCACGACTTCAAGGCAAAGCCAACACAATGTGTTGAGTTCAGCTTGACAGAATGTCATGGGACAGAGAGGAATAAACACAGTGCAAACTGTTTGTATCTACCTAACTGGACATGTTACAACAGTCACCACATATCTATTCTCTCACGGTCGACTGTGTAAATTGGGAATAATTTGAATAACAAAAACTAATAACACAAATGCATTGGAGTTACTACAACACTGTCGAAATATCAGTTAAACTTGCTATAGCATAACAACTATATGTTCCTTATGAAATCGACTGTGTAAGTTTTGAATGAACAACTTTTACAAGTTACACATGCTGCCGTTACATCCAAACTAGTTGTGAGTATATGTAAATATCAATTACTTGTGCTATCAACCATAAGAAATGATAAAAAATACAGAAGGAACGTACTTAGAATTTTGTTTCACTTTTAATCTCGGCTGTAGGTGCGCTCTTCAGGAATAAGCTCTGCTCCACTCCTAATTCGTGTGCTTGTTGCAACCGTAAAAGTGAAAATGAGAGTTGAAATGTTCTTTTTAAGTAATATGCCTATATTCATCGAACATTTGACCGACATCATATTGGTCGAAAGTTTGACGAACACGGGCATGGTTTTTTAAAAAAACAAATTTTTCCTTCTATACCCCGACCAACCTAAACCATTTTCATTAATGGTTGAAAATAAAGGTCAAAAAATGATGTCAACTGTACTAGTGTATAACCAGAGGAGGTGGTCCTCTTGGTTCACTTGATCTTCTTGGTCCTCTTCTATTGTCCTCTCCATTGTATTTGTAGAACTTCACAAGTGTCCAAGGTTGTTGCATTTGTAACATGTAGGTGGTCTCCTTCTTTCCTAATTTACTTGTAGCTTGTAGTATGTTGCAGTATGTCCAAATTTATTGCATTTTTGACATGTGATCTTGGATGATGATTCTTCTCTGACATAATCTTGCTTATACCTAGACTGATCTAGTTTTCTACAATCTAGTTTCTTGTGTGCATACTCATAACAGTTAAAATAGTAGTTGGTAAAGGGTTTAGAGGTACCTTTAATTCTATGTAATCTCTTTTCATATGTCCAAATTTGTTGCAACCAAAGAATCTACCTCTGAAAGGTTTGATCTATTCTTTAGGTTCTTCATGTGTAGGTCTTTCTTCATTCTCTGCTTCACTTGCTCCTTCAGTGGTTTTAGAAATTTCTGCTTCATTGAATCCAACTCCAGTCATGTCTCCTTTGGTTTTTTTTCTTTCTCTTTGCTCATCAATTTTGTCACTGCTCATGTGCAACTTATCAATGTGTAATTTGGCTTGAGTGAGTTCACCTTTAATGATTTGATTATATTTTTCCAATTCCCAATATTTATCCTTGTAATGGTCAAGTTTAGTCTTCATTTGTTCTATCTACTCATTTGCTTCTTTCAATGATTCTTCAACTTTGTTCCTTGCATCCTTTTCATGTTGAATCTCTTTTATCATCAAAAGATTGATTTCTTCTTTTTCTTGCTCTAGCCTCTTCACTTGATCTGATGTATCATTGTTTGAATCTTCTTGGATATTGTCCATAAGATGTTGTTTCTAATTTCTTGAAGCTTCCAGTTTTTCTTTTAGTTTCCTGATGAAACCTTATGCTCTTGTCAATTTGAATTTCAGTATACCATTCTTAGCCTTCTCTTTGTCTATATCTTCAAGTGTCACTTCAAAGTTCTCTTGTAAACTTTCCAAATCCATTCTAATCTCCCTTAATATGTTAGGCTTTCTCTCTAAGGGCCAATAGCTCTGATACCAATTGTTAGGATTAGGTAATATTGAGAGGGGGGTGAATCAGTATTATTGAATTTCAATTTAAACTTTAAGTAATTATAAATAAACCATAATACTGCTGAAATGAAAAGAATGTTAAAATACAACACATAACTCATGATACCATGATTTATTCTTGAGGAAACCCTGGCCAAGGGAAAACCCTAGTGGGGATGGTACCCACGACTATGCACTAAAATATTATATCTATGTTAGGAGATCTAGCCCTGTTAGGAGCTGATTATTACATAGTACACTTCCTTGTTAGAGGATTACAAAAACTTGTTAGGGGTATACGAAACACTTGATTAAAGGTGGTGAGCAAACTTCTCCCACAATCAAAATTGTCTCAAAGAGTTCTCCAAAAATGAACAATACAAGAACTTATCTTGCCTAGATAGTTTTGATTATAGCTCTATCTATTGCTGATCTCACATCTGATCTTTGGTCTTAGATTCACAACCTTGCTTCATCATCATACTTACAATGAACATCACTTTTATAAAAGCACTCTATACTTATAAAAAATCTGCCATCCAGTTGGCTTCATAAATACCATACAAAACATAATAATTAATTATGTAAAAGATAAGTACGGAGTCAGGGATCTTATATTACCAAAGTGTCGGCAATATACTTCATTTATTTGACTTAGCATGTTACCATACCACGTAACCTTACCGAAATCACCGCAATTGCTCATATGCCCTGTTATATTATTTCATTGTCATCGCATGCCTTTAGATCACTGAATCTCACTGATCTGATCACCAAAACTTATGCGCTCTTAATTGAAGCATGTATATATATCTCAAAATACCTTTTACTAACTTCACAGGCCATAATACCTCATATATTTCTATCGCTAACCAAAATTGTAACACTATACTCTGTTACCCTAATTTTGGACTTAGTTATTTTCATGACTGTGACTCTAGTACTAAACTTCTCATCATGAAATCACTCCAACATAAGTGTTTCCATGAATGCAAACCCTTAAGTGATCCCTAGTGCTCCACAACATCACATGCCAATAGGCACATTCGGTCAAGTGGAGTTGGATAATAAGGAAGATATTGATGAACCACACATTGCAGAAGAAGCGGGACAAAAGGCTGAAGTAAGTAGATCACAGGATGTGATCAGAATTTTGGATATCACTGAGGATACCCTAGTAAAATTAAATGTATTAACTGAGGAGGAAATTCAAAAATAAATACTTGCCGAGGCAGCCTCAGATAAGTTCCTACCGAGCACCAATCCAGTACTAATTCAAGTATAGGACTATCCAAAGGATTGAGAGTACATCAACTATGAAAACTACACTGATAAGCCCTCATACGGTTGCACTTGAACATCATTCCTCATAGAGTACCAGTGCCGAGAAGCAAGACAAGTCAACAATCACACTTGAGAATACACCTACCGAGGAGGAAAAGAAAGAACAAGCCGAGGAGAATCGTAAAGAGAAAGCAGATAAGTCTACATTAATTGTAACAAGTCCGCATGTGGAGGAAAAGGAAAAGACTAAAGAAGAGATAGGAAAGGAAAAACTAGAGTCTAAGGAAAAATAGGCCATAAAAGCTCTTATACAGTTGCCGAGTGGCAATACACCGAGGAAGAATTCATAGAAGAAGAAGGAGAAATCTCCTGGCACACAGGTTACACTCGATGAAGTTATAGTGATTCCTAAGTGGGACACTGATAACTTAAGATATGAGCAAATGCAGATATTTCAAGATCTCTTAAAGAAGAAGAGAAAACAAGAAGAGCTAAGAAGAGAGCATCGACATAAGCAAGTCTTACATAAAATTAAAGGTATCTTTATTGACCCTTTTGAAATGCTTGATGTAAATGAGTTCCCCCAAGATAGGTGAATTTGGGGGGAACTCATATTTATTTGCAAGTCTATATAGAATGTTCTAAACTATAAAAAATTAGTATACCCCCATCATATTTATGCATTTCCTTCTCCCAATGCTCTTAAGAGACTTCTTTAATATAAAATAATTTGCAAGGAGTGAAATCCTTAAGTAAATGGAGACCTTAGATAATAGTACTCACCTAACATCCTTTACATGTTGGCATAGTCAATTTATACCCACACAAGAAATGTAAAATATGTGTATTTGAACATTATACTACAATCAATTAACACTTATTGTAAGATTGCATTCATTTTTGACATGGTCAAATAGTGATCAGCTTAACTAAGAGAAGTTAATGACCTAACAATCATATGTTGGCACAGTTATATGTATACGCATATGTGTACGTGTACGTGTGTTTTATTATTTCTAACAATATATTTATCCTCAAAATGCTTAAATAGTGATGATTTGATTAGAATTGAGAGTGAGTTCCAAAAGTCTAAGAACTACTAAATCATATTTTGGTAGTTTCGTTCTCTCAAGGATCTTAGGAGACTGCAATGGGATAAAACAGTCCGTAAAAAGAAAGAGACAAGAAATACATAGGACTTTGATAATGTTCATTAACCTATCTCAACACGTTCGTATAGGTGGTTTGACCACATGACATATGGAACATACAATATATATATTTACATATTTACACAACTGCTTATTTGTTTTTTTTATATAAATGCATTCATTCTAGGCATAGTAAAATTGTGTAGAGATCCCCAAATCCAAGATACTAGAGCAGAAATGATATGATATTAAGACAATTTTCCTTAGCAATATGATTCATTGCCTTGATTATTTCAACTTAGCTAACGTTTAATGATACGTTGAATTCCCTTGTAAATAATAAATAAACCAGATATGTTCAAACAATGCAACCATTCAATAGGTGGTTGCTGCGTTAATCACGCATGTATTCTAATCCATATAAGAGCCCCGTCTTAAAATTATTACAATCTAGTAAATGAATGAATATGAAATGGTGAGAGGAAGCAAGTTTTTATTTGTGTGCAGATTTCAGTAAGAGAGGATCTAAAACGGCTTTCAGTGGATGTCCTTGGACGCAACACATGCCCTCTTCTGCTCTGATAGAACAATATTTTTGTGATATAATTGTGGTGGAGTGCATGGAGAATTACCACATTTGGACGGTGAAACAGGCAACTGCTCCATATTCGCCAGGCATGGAGAATTACCACATTTCGGTGGTGAAACAGGCAGCTGCTCATATGCCCAATTCTGGTCTGATATAACAAAACTTTTGTGATATGATTGTGATGAAGTGCATGGAGAATGACCACATTTGGACGGTGAAACAGGCAACTGCTTCATATTCGCCAGGCATGGAGAACTACCACAGGTGGGAGGTGAAGTGGGCAACTTCTCCATATTTGTAACCACCTTATTCTTGTTCATGTTTGGAGGGCTTCGCAGGTTATATCGAGCAGAGACATGCACCGTAAACATAAGGAAAACGACTACAAGCAATGCGTATGTTTTCATTCGCGCCAAACTTCCCATGTTTAGATTTGACAGTGTTTACAAACTCAAATGCAGAGAAAAATTAGTATGTAAAGCAAGGTTGAGATGGAATCCTATTCACCATTGCAGACCATTTATAGGAGATGAAATCCTATTCAAAGAATTGCTTCCACAGCAAGCTATTCAAAGTCCTATGCCGTATTGGACTGGGAGCTATTTGACCTATTTTTCACTCAACGCCTCTTCATTTTCGTAGACATCTTGCTATTCAAACTAGATGCTTTGACTCAGTAATTTTTCCATTTGATTAATTGGTGCTGAAACAAAGATCACGAATTAATTGGGTTTCTACTAAGGATATGAAGTAATATATCCTTATTTAACATGAGATCTCATTTAATAATTTTGTTTATAGTATTCATTAATACAAATGGTCTCACACGGTTCTTCTTTAACTTATTTGATCTTTTGTTTATTTTATTTTAACTGAAGTCAAATTTATAACATATCAAATATATTATTATTATTTTTTAATGTGTACCATATATGACTTATGGATCACATAATTGTTTTATTAGTTGTTTCATTAGTTTTTTTTTATAGCATTTCAATATCAACATCTGTTGAAAAGTAAGATGTTATCTATAATTTTAGTGTGCAATATATTATTACTTGACTTATTGTAACAATGTAGAATAGTACACATTCTAATATGGCCATATTTAATAATATTAGTAAATAGTTATCTAATGTCTATATTCTATTGTCTAAGGACATTACCATTAATGTATTCAACCTCATAACTAATTGACCACCAAGAGAGGAATTTTAGTTTGGTCCTTCACTCATGTAGAAAAAACATATAAATAAATTGTTGAATTTTGTACAAAGCTAGTCTTTAGAACATCTTCGTGGTAATATTAACATTGAAGAAACTTATTTTTAACATTTATAATTTACATGAATATTGATATCAATATTATTACTGCGGTGGGGGAAAAAATCACTTGATTATCATTAATAATAATATTACAATTGGCATCATAATTAGCCTTAGTGATGATATTATAAATAACAATAATAATTTGAACCTTGGCATTAGTGTCATTATTATTCTTAATAATAATAACGATATTTGAGTATCATATGTGATGCAAATACAAAGTCTCTACAACCTTCCTATTGCAGCAGTGACAAGAGCTTACCCAAAGAAATAGCATGATATAGTTTTTGGGAATTGAATTATTCGACACCTTAAACCTCAAAAATAACTTTTCTGGAAGGAAGAATTTTTTTTGGTAACATCAGGATCTTCCTACTCACAAAGTTATACATACTTACTAGCTCATATGTAGCCATACCATAATGTTTTCTAACTACTAATTCTAGAATTTGTTTCCTGAACAGGGTGTCGTCATGAAAATGGACATAACTCATTCATTTCTGCATGGAAACAACTCAAACTTGATTCAAATAAAATTAGACTCAAATACCTTTCATTGAGTAGGGTCTCATTTACTAATGTTCCCATACAGGGCCATACCATGCATATAAAGTGACTGTAATAGTCAAAAAATAAGAAAACTTGGAATTGACAAATAATAATGTTTTGGATTCTTATTGATTTCTCTTCAAAATTACCATTCCCCCTCATTTTGCTAAAATGGGGCTTTTTAACATGTTTACAAGCTAAAAACCAAAGGTCATACAAAATTTGGACTCCATGACTTTTCACCTTACAAGAAGTGACAAGAAAGTTTGACAATTTTGATGACAACATTTGACATTTTCATCAAGATGACATTAAAAACATAAGATATGAAAAAATACCTTATAAATGACCTTATTACACTAGAAAGAATATGTCCATGGTACCAAACCCCTATTTACATATTAAAACCAAAATTTTGAATTAGGTGCTCCTGCACCATACACCCGACCTTGAAAAAATTCCAAGTCTCTTGGAAGTCTACAACATGTTGGTTTGCAACTTTGTTTTGACCTTGAACACTCTAATGATCCTCCTTGAGCATGCTTTCCTTCATCTTCACCTTGGGCTTGGTATTGTCATTGCAAATCATACCTCCTCTTGATTGGTCACTTTGGATCTGCAACTCCATGCCTTTTCTTGAATTCACCTGCTCCATCCAACTATTGCTACCTTATCTCTTGGTCTCATCTATTTTCAAACAAGTCATACTCTATCCTTTCTCTTTCTTTTTTACCTTTGGCTTAACTTCTAGCATCATGATCATCACATCGACGAATCGACATTCTCTCCCTCTTTGTCTTTGAATTCTTCTCTTCACTATCACGTTTAAGTTCCTCATGCTTAGAACCATTGTCCTACCAAAATTCAATTGGCTCCTTATCAAATTTAGAAACCAAGGACATCCTATTATCCAAACCACATAACTAACTCTTTTATCCACTTCCCTTGAAGACTTCACATACCTAGTGTATTTGGCCTCTACTTGGCCTGTCATATGATTGGCCCCTTCCACTTTTGGAACTCCCTGAACCCTCCTCATCTCCTCAAATATTTCTTCACCTCTTGGGATGACTAATCCTTTCCATACTCCTTGGATCACTACTTCCTTGTTTTGCTTCTCATATTGCACTACACCTTTCACATGGTGTTCTTCCTCTTTGATCTCTACACTTTTTAGACTAATAAAATTTTGTCTTAGAAGCACTTAACTTCCCTACAACCTCTCTTACCTTCAAGAAACACATCATTGTTCATGTCATGACTCCTTCAAGCCCATCGAGGCTTTCCTCTTCCCTCATTATCTCAACTTTGGAGACCACTTTTCTGTCTAATTTTTTATCCTCTCTACCTATAAACATCTACTTCTCCTCATGTTTTTTTCCAACCAGTGGACCATGCTATCTTTCCTTTATGGCCTTGCTGGGTCTTTCCTTCATTTCCTTAGGAAATGTGCTTTCCTTCACTTGAATCCTTTCCCTTATTAGAGATTCTTCCTCATGGGTTTATATCTCACCAACTTTTGTATCAAATTTGTAAACATCTTATTTGACAATATATCACTGTCCCACATCTTATTGTGTATCCTTCTTCCATAATCTACTCTTTCCTTTGTCTTCACTACATCGTGGACAAATTTGTTTTGACTCTTCATGGGTGCTCATTGCTTTGTCTTTTCACTTTCATACCTTACCACTATTTTGTCCCCCACTTTTCTCTTCATCATTCCATCTCTATCATCACTAACTGCTCTAGCATTCTTCTCCTTTGCAATGATTGGCCCTTTACTAAAATGACTCTCCTCATGTGTAATGCCCTTGCCTGGGAACCCAAGAGATATTAACCTAAAATATAATACTAAGTTTGCAAAATAAATTTTTTCTTAAATGTTTACAAACAATAATAAATAAACAAGCGGAAGTAAAATATAAAGTCCATAAGAATGTAAACACAAATATAATCTCAAAGCATGATGCAATCAAGGATGGAGGATCCAATTAAGGATTGTCCAAACTTATAGCCAAACATCGACACATCAGAATAACACAACTCCAAAACTAGATCTAAAAGAAAACATATATCTTTATTCATCAACAACTGATTACATGTAATGTGCCTAGCTATAAGGCCTTCCCGATTATGGCTAAATACAAAGAAAGAAACATTTCTACAAGATCACCCAAGTTCCAACACATCTCTCAGCTAGCCCAAGTTTGCAACACAAAAGGACACTTGTAGGCACTCCAAGAAAGATCTAAACTTGTACTTGTAAGAAACCAAGCAATCTACTTGTTCCTAAGCTTGTAAGATACTAACTCTACTACCCTTCTTCTATCTCTTCCAATCTACTCTGTCCAAATCTCTCTAATCTGCCCTAAACAACTACCCAAGCACCCTCTTAAATGCTAATCTTCAGCCACAAGTTAGTTGGATGACATAATTAACTCCTACAAACAAATATTAAATGCAATACAAGTCAACTCTCAAACAACCTTACAATAATCAAATTCTCCATGTCGACCTCTAGATCTACATAGGAGAATGTGACATCAGTTACCAATAATAAATATACCAAGTCGGCCTCCCAAATCTCCAAGAACACCCATCGGTAAGCCAAACTACCAAGTACCAGGAAATATACTGAGAAAATATACCAACCACACTCCACAACCATTTTTGAGCACCAGAAATACTCAGTCTCATTCCATGACTGAGCTTCCTTCAGTGAATGAGTCCTCTAGCAACTGAGCCACTTCAATGATCGAGTAATAGACATAAACACTGGGACCCTATCGGCAACAAAGCACCGAGAAAAAAAACACCAAGTCACCGAGTGACCATCATCCACCGAGCTCCATCAGTGAAGCAAAAAAAAATTCGACCGAGAACCATCATCAAAGACTTAGAAATGCCAGTCTTCTACTGAGATTACTAGCCAATTAACTGAACTCCACTAGATAGTTACTGAGACTGCCAGAATCTTCAGCAACTAAGGATTCCCCTGCATCAGACACTCGGGGTAAATAAGAAAGTGTGTCCCACACTTTGTTCCTTCAGGAAAATCTTCCATCCACTTCATCTTCACACATAAGGGTTGTCAATCCACAAAGCCAGGAAAATGCACAAGTTCATCAGCCAAGTCCTCCTTAACCGATCTGCAATCAACCAGTCAGTATGTTCAACATCCTGAACACACCGAGCCTTCAACCCATCACCAAGTATCATGTTAGAATCCCATCTAAGAATCTCATCACAAGACTCATCACTGTCAACTAGTGACTCAAGTCTGCAACTAGCAAACAACATCTGCACCTCAACATCGAACAAAATTAATTCGGTAACACCATCATCACAAAGGTGTTCAACAACAGGTAACTTCTCAATAATAGAAACCTGATTAGGTACAACCAGATGCTCTGCAATCTCCATGTTAGGCACAATCGAATGAACATGAAAACCAATCTTCTCACCAACTTCAACAAGGTCAACAACATCTTCGGTAAGCATGGGTAACTGAGCAACAAGCACAAGTTTCTCTGCAAGTTTTATGTCAAACTCCACCAACTGACCATCAAAACCAATTCCACTTACTTCTTCAACCTCCATACTATCACAAGAAACCCTATCAAGATATCTTCTCTCTCAGATCAGTCTTCTAATAGGCCAAACAACTTTCTTTCAGATTGGCATGTCCCAACTCCAACCACCTTGTGACAACCTCTTAGTTGTATGCAAGTTAGATCGCAACCTACCACCTCACATGAACAACTAGGGCATGATTTCACAAGTTCAGTAACACAGATCTTCAACTTAGATTGCACAGAATCTCTTCGCCAACCTTTCTCCAAACAAGATCAACTCAGCTCTGATAGCACTTGATGTAGTCAAGGATGGAGGATCCAATTAAGGATTATCATAACTTGCAGCCAAACACCAACACAAAAGAATAACAAAACTCCAAAACTAGATCTGAAAGAAAAAATATATTTTTATTCATCAACAACTGATTACATGCAATGTGTTGGGCTGTAAGGCCTTCCTGATTATGGCTAAATACAAAGAAAGAAATAGTTATACAAGATCACACAAGATCCAACACATCTCTTAGCTAGCCCAGGTCTGTAACATAATAGGACACTAGTAGGCACTCCAAGAAAGATCTAAACTTGTGCTTGCAAGCCACCAAGCAATCTACTTGTTCCTAAGCTTGCAAGCTACTAACTTTGCTACCCTTCTTCTATCTCTTCCAATCTACTTTGTCTAGATCTCTCTAATCTTCCCTAAACAACTACCCAAGCACCCTCTTGAATACTAATCTTCAGCCACAAGTTGGCCGAATGACATAATTAACTCCTACAAACAAATATTAAATGCAATACAAGTCATCTCTCAAATAGCCTTACAATAATCAAATTCTCCATGTTGGCCTCTAGATCTTCATAGGAGAATGTGACATCAGCTACCAATAATAAATGTACCAAGTCGGCCTCCTAAATCTCCAAGAACACCCATTGGTAAGACAAATTACCGAGTGGCAGGAAATATACCAAGAAAACATACCAACCAAGCTCCACAAGAATTATGGAGCACCAGAAATGCCAAGTCTAATTCCATGACCGAGCTTCCTATAGCGAATGAGTCCTTCAATGACCAAGCCACTTCAACAATCAAGAAACAAACATAAACACCAAGATCCCATCGGTAACCAAGCACCGAGAAACAAAACACCAAGTCACCGAGTGACCATCATCCACCGAGCTCCATCGGTGAAGAAAAAAAAACTTTGACCGAGAACCATCATCAAAGACTAAGAAACTATAGTCTTCTACTGAGATCACCATCCAATTAACTGAACTCCACCAGACAGTTACTGAGACTTCCAAAATATTCAGGAACCAAGGATGCCCTTGCATCAAAGCAGATTACCCATCTCAAGGGTCCCTTGACGTAGAAACTATGAAATACAACTACAACCATAATTACATATTACATTATAATTATAACTAAATGATAAAAATACACATACTCAACTAGAAGAAACCAACACATGGAGAGGAAGTGTCATCACACGAGCCAACCCTAGAGTTATCTTGGCAGTCTCTCAAGACTCTGGCACCCTAGTGACTATATGTGGTATCAATAATCCTCTCATATAGACAAGGTACCAACAATGCTATATCCAGATCCATGCAGGTTGCAAACATCATCTCACAAACCATCCTAGCCTATAAGAGTGCACAAGGCATGGGTGAAGAACACATAAATCTTATTAAGTTCTATCCTAGTAGATTTTATTACATTATCACTTTATTAAATCACTTGCAATAAGTTATCCTAGCAGCCACTTATGAGCCTCGACACTTAAGGCAAGTCACTCCCTACCTATACACTTAGTTAACCTACCTAGGCTCATAAGTCATAAATAGATCTCACAAACCATATAAAGTATGATAATTAATTTCAATTCAATAAAAGATAACTGAAACTCACACTAGTCCTCAAACCATAATCCCACAATTACACACTGGTCCTCAAACCATAACATCATAGAAATATACTCTCTCAAAGAGTTCATGTAAACTAATAAGATTAAAATGAACAAAGGTTGGTAAAAAGATCAAAACCATTATCATATTACAAATATTGTAAATATCTATGCAACAGTAAAAAGGTAAAACCCCAAGCCTCTGGTAAAAATTCCTAAAATCCAACTTAATGCTACCCATACCGATAATCAAACACACAAACCAAAAACTCCAATAATAAACACATTAATATGAGATTCTCATCAAATAATATTTAATTATATAGCATTATTATTCCTTTTTTTTTTCTAAAAGAATTCTCATGTATGAATTTTATTTATTTATTTCTAAAAATAGAATTTCTAAAAATAGAATACCATGACATGCAACTAAATATATCTTCCTTAAATAGCATATACATACATCTATAAATATATTTAATAGGCAATGGTGGGGATTGACTGATCATGTGGATCTCGCAAGCAAGTAACTACGACTTCGTCCCTCAACCATATCAGACACATCAGATGGAAATATAAAACATATACGTCAACCATACACATGCAAGTATGGGGTTGGTAAAACAATAAACATAAATAACATAAAATCTATCTAAGGATCTAATACACACATGAAAAGTGGCTTAAAAGAGTCTAGCCAATTAAATTAAAAAGAAAACTATGGAAGGGGTATTACATCATGCCTTATAGGTTCTCTTTGGCCCTACATAAGTTCTCTTATATCCCTTCTTTTTCCTTGATTTTATTCTACCAATGGATTCAAATCAAAACAAATACCATATTTCTTAATCTTATTGACACTATTATATGTAGTTTATAGAGAATTTATAATACAAAGAAATCAAAATGGAAAATAATGATAGGAAGATTAGAAAGGATTAATAATAGTCTAACATTAAATTGCCAAATAGATATAGGAATTAAGGAATTTTAGTCTTATTAATTAATGTTCACACCCAAATCCATCAAGTCTATTTCCAATCCTCAATACTATCAAATATTTTAAAAATTCAACATTACAATCCACACATTTGGCTATTCCTATGAAAAAATCCCCATTTTTCACTTCTGCCCATGGTTTCCTATCTATTTCCCCATCATCTCTATCTTTTCCAATTCTCTCCACCATCATATTCACCCTTGTGATTGTTCATTTCCTGGGACTTATCGATTTTTAAAAAATAATTCAATATTTTATTCCAATACTCATATACACTGATATTTATATGAGGAACTCAAAAGATAATTGACACATCTTATCCACTTGCTTGGTTATGGAAAAAAAGAAAAGATATTCTTGTCTCCTAGAAATAGGAAGTGCAAACAGTTTCCAACTATAGAGTGGTGACAAGATATTTTGGGCAGCACCAATTAACAAGAACACCAAACAGATATTGACAAAAGACTGTCACATTACACCATACTCAAACAAAACCAAAATGAACTAGAACAAAAAAATTCTCAGAATGAACAAAAACCAAAATTTGAAAAGGGCAGGTGCTCCTATATCAATATGAAACTTACCATGGAATCAAAATGGCTTATGATATAGAATTTGGGTTGAATGTGCCTCTACTCAATCTCGATCTCAATCTCGTGTCCCATCCTCTAGCCATAACTCCCTATTCAAGGAGAGTCTCCCAACCTTTTAGAGTCAGTGGGGAAAAATATAATTCTAGGACCTTTCAGTTTTCAATAATAAATTTTGACCTCCTCCCCTACTCTATCTTGACTCTGATATGAGGCTAGCTGTGTCTTAATGGGAAAAACTAAGAATTTACTTTATCCTGGAGAAACCCCCTACCATTTTAGACTCATTAAATGTTATAAATTGTTTAATTGGTTCCACCACCCCCTCCTAGAGTATAAGGTTGATAATTGATGATTAAAAATATCTACTTAATCATTTCCAAGCTCGTAAAAAATCAATTGCGTATCGTGAAGAGAATTATTTTGACAGGTTGGCCAATTTAGGTGTGAAGTTTAATCAGTTGGTTTATTGGGATAATGGTGGTCGTATCCCAATTGAGATTCAAATGTTATTACACATTGATGTTGAGAAGTACTTCAATAAACCATGTCTTGGTTTTGATGGCATCGTAGAAAAAATTTAATTCTCTTTTAAGGGATTTTTTAATGATAACCCTAGCTTGGTGAAAATTGAGGGCAATTTTACTTCTTGGTGAAAGAGATAAGGTCAATATAATCTTGGATAGAGGCCATGACAAAATTGCCCTCAATTTTCCTTGGGCTGATGTTGCAGAAGTGATTATGAGATATATGACTCTAGATGGTAATTTCTCTAGCTTTTTAGTTATTAGGGTATGTGCAGGATCATGGTATGCCAAAAAGTGGCGATGTAAAAAAAACCTATTTTCACTCATCCAAAAGTGCACAAATGGATTTTTTGACTTTTTATTAGGCCTGGATGTTAGTACACCTGGCCAAGCCAAAAGCCAAAGCAAAGGCCTAATCAAATATCTAATATTATCGAATATCCAATATTATCAAATATTTGATATTTCCTAGTAATTTTAATTTATAAGGCCCGATCGCATTCAAAAATTTTCATTCTAAAAACGTTGAATGCGGCTTGGGGCTTTCAGATATCTGATCAAATCCTATATCCTATTTTCTCAAGATCATAGGTAAGTTCAATTTTTATGTTTTTAGTGTTTTTATTTTTTTTTAATAGAAATTTGTAGTTTTTAATATAAAAAATTGGGTTTAAATGAGTTTTTAAATTATTTTTTAAAATTGATTGTAATTATTGATTTGTGTTGTAATTGTAATCAGACATGGACCCAAATCAATTAGAAAACCCTCCTAATGATCCCACAAAAAATCTAGAACCACCTCCCAACAATCGCCCACTTCTAGAAGACCTACCAGTCTCAAACCCTCACCATTTAGAGGATCTAATAGGAGACAATCTAAATCAACTTAGAGGATTTCAAACCACCTATACCAATATCCCCACATTGCACCCCATGTTTACGATATTGAACTCAATTATTGAAAACATGGAGAAAATTATAGAGCAACATAGTGTTGCACTTCTTTGGCGTGATTCCATGCATGCCCAGTTTGACGATGGGCTTGACTATGATCATGTCATGAACCTAAACATAAAAAAACATGACATATGTAATCTTTTTGTGGATCCTAAAACCGGTCTAAAAGTGGACCCTAAAAAAACCAAGTTGTCAATTAAATGGTGCACAAATAGTGCAATACGTGACAACTTTTGGGACCGCTGGTGGATGGTTTTTGATAGACCACCTCAACAAAAATTTGGATGTCCCATTTTATTTTAATAAAAAATTGTATGCTGAATTTGTGCTCAGTCACAAGGTCAATTATTGGAGTATGAGACCGAACTGGGGTGTAGGTTTAGGTGCTCCTCAGGACAGGCCATGGGCACAATGGGTAAAATCTCACACATATGTCCCCCCTCCAGAGATCTCACCACCTCCCATAGTGTAGCATCTTGACATTATTGCTGAGGCTGGCTCATAGACTATTCGATCCATTTACACCTTGAGTGATTTTCTAGTTACGCAGAGCACAATATTGTTGCCTCCTCATCCTGATGCTTCTAGCCCTTCCACATCCTCCACGAGCTCACATGTTTGTGTGCCCCACACTTGCATTATATGCAAGAATCTGTGCTTAGGTCTGCTGAATGATAGTGATGCATATAATTACGTCTTTGAGGTGGATGATTCTACATAGCAAACTATAGGAACTGAAGCACCTCATGAAGATGTGCATCAGGGGCATACAAAGCCATGGACTCCTACTATTATGGTAAGGGTAAACAGTTCACTTTTTACATTGTATTTAAATTTTATTGTTCATATTTTTAGTAGAATTTTCTTATAATAATTTCCCACTTATGTTTTTTTATGTGTTACATTTATGTTTAGTTCACTAGTACATTTGATCTAGTTTTTCTACCAAAATTTTTAACCATCAAATAAAAAGCTTTAGGTTAGTCAGATTATAGAAGGAAAATTTTTGTTTTTTTAATCCATGCCCATGTTGGTTGAAAGTTTGACGAATACCGTGTAGGTCAAAATTTCAACCAACACAGGCATAACTTTAAAAAAAAGATTTCATATCTCATTTCATTATTAGATAAGCTTGCAGTGTGTGAAGGAGGACCCCCTGCGAGGGCTTCCTATGATCGGTAGAGAGGAATAGCTAGAAGGAACCTTGCAGAGGTTGGTTGTAACAGATTTAAGAAATATTGCAAAATGAAATTGAAGAAAATTGTATTTTAACATTTTTTTTACTGGTGTTTGAATTTTCCTGTACTCATGTGGATTGGAATGACTGATTGAACACCATAGGAAGATTGTTCATCCTCGTATCTTCCTTTTGTAACAAGTCTAAAATTCATTGGTTGAGAAATCTGGAAGAGCTCGACTGACAGTCGATTTCAGGTGGGTTTGGGTGTAGAACTAGGGCTGTCGACTTTCTTGGTCCATAACTATCATTTCAACCATGGAGAAATTTTGATTCCAGGCTTGAACGAGAGGTATGTGAGTCTAGTTTCAATTGAATGTGGTCTTGGATTGGATGGTTTTGTTTGTAGAGGAATAACTAGAAGGAACCTGACCCCATAACTTTTGTTTGGCTTTAAATTAGAACCCAAAATCATGGATTTAGGCTTGAATTACTCACCACTAAAAGAATCCATTGTTGGTTTGGAAAAGAACAAAGACTAAGATGCACCTACTATACAAAACCGAGTATCAGGCCTCTTGGATTTTGGAGGAGTTTTATGAATATTGGGAGTTTGAATTGGACAAAGCCTAAGATCTCTCTCTCTCTCTCTTTCTCTCTCTCTCTTTCATCCACAAGGATTTCAACATAAGCTAGGTGAATAGTTCCATTAACTTTGTTTATATATTGCAATTTCAATTACATTTCAAGGTTGATTCCAAACCAGGGTTTGACCAAGGCAAATTCCTCATCCAACAACAAAAACCCTTTTTCTTGCAAGTATAAGTGTGGGACAACAAATTGTAGTTTAGATCTGAGTACCCTTTTTGATGAACTTCTGAGATCCACGAATAGAATTTCCATCAGAATAGTGCAGGTCAAGGATGAATTTTTGGGGTAAGATTGTACCTCGGGGTAAGATCTTACCCCTATTTTAGGTCAAGGTTGACCTTGCTCCAAAAAGAAAAAGGTTTTTGGGTTTTCTTTGTTTCTACATTTCCAAGCTAGATCTGGTTGCAGAATTTCCCGAGACTGAACACAAACATTAAAAAATAGAATTTTCTAGATTAGTCCTATTTTGAGGTTAGTATTTGTCTTCAATTCAATCAAGATTTCAATACACATTTGTTATAATAGAATATAAGGTTTTCTCCTTCATTCATATTCTTCATAGATTGATTCTTTTATGCATTAATCACCTCTTTGTGGTTAGTCAATTTGGATCTTTCCTTTGGGAATTTGGATTAAGAAGTATATCTTACATTCCCTCACACATCTCTACACACATTTCAAAATACATTCAATTCCCCTACCATACATTTTCCATTTTACAAAGCCAAAAATTATCACACAGGAATATTCATAAATCTACAATGAGAAGTAGCTTCTCAGTTGGGAGTGTATTTACAAGTTATTATTGAATGCTATTAGTCTAAAACTCATCATTGAGGAGTTCACTATGTGGCCACTTTTCTTAAGAAAATTGTCTAGTCATAGTCCATTGCTCTGGGAGGGCTCATATTTTTCCCAACCTATAAATGGTTTTGCATAACCTATCTTGGGCTCTTCTTTAGGTAAGGGGCTTCTTGGTTTGTCCCTTTGTAAAGAAAATTTTGGTTTTCTGTAGGATGTAGGAAGTTTTGGATTGCTTCTTTTCACTTGTTCCTTGCTCCCCTCTAGCCTCCTTGCAAGTGACATTTTTTTTCTATGCTAAAGCTCTTTGACTCTTCTATCCAATGGATAAGGCAATGGTCTTTGCCAAAGATTCTAGAGTTCTCAACTTTTCCTTTGCAAAATAAATTCATACCCAATTAGACCCAGTTGTTGCCCAAAACTTTGGCCCGCATTTAAATTTTTTTATATGCCTATCACTAACCTCAAGTTCATGATTTATCATGTCAATTTTACGTTACTCTATCTCATGTTACATCTGAAGAGAGGAAAAATGCTACCAAAAGAGGAAAAGTCAATCAGGAATAGTACCTGACAGGTGCAATTTCTAAAATTCTAAAAAGTTTGGATGGAAAAGCCAATCAGGAATAGTAGCTAGAGGTGCTAAATGTTGATTGGGAATAGTATCTTGGTAGTGTAATTCCAAAAAATTAGAAGAGCTATTCGGACCCACATTGTGTCAAGTCATCAAAGCAAAAATGGAAACCTTGTGGTAGAATTCCCAAAAAGTAAGAAGGTGGAAATGAAAGCTTGGTGGTGCAATTTTTGAAAATCCAAAGATATTTTGTGACCCACACCTTGCCAAGTCATGGGAGGATCATAAAGCGAAGGGTAGAAGTACAATTTTTGAAATACCAAAAATGGGAGGCTTGTAGTGGTCAGATGGACTTCAGAGATTTTTCATCCTAGCTACTCCATCGACAGATTCTGAAGGCATGTGATGAAATTCCCACCTCAATGGAAATGAAGTATCATTATTATCTCCTCAAAAGAAACAACTATTAGGAAGATAGAGAATCGAGATTATTGATGTTGAGGTGCCAATTTTGGAATTTGAAAAGTTGGTAGCTATAGTTCCTAAATCTGAAGGTGCCATTGCCTTATGAAAATATTTTTGACAAAGATAGTGATGAGGAGGCCATGTATACTTTATTGAAAATGTCTTTTTATTTTTAAATATTCTCTATGACATTTGTCTTACAACCATTTCATTTTTTAAGAAAATTATATTGTAATGGCCTCGGTAGGCCAAAGGACTTTAAATATTTTCTTTGAACAATATGCAAAGGATCGATAATCTCTGGCTAGAATTCCCCCTGTTGCTATGACAACTGAGTGAGACTCCAATTTTGAGTCATGGTTGCTTCTCATTTTTTTTTTTTAATTATCCTTTACTATGGGATGGGTGAATATGAGATGATTCAATAAATTAATCATTGATATCGAACTGTGTTTTCGAATCTATGATTATAAGGTGATCTGAGACTCATTATTTATTATTTTCCTCTATTATATTCATGTTGTTCGACATATTTATATCACCTATGGGTACACTACACATGTAATCTTCATGGTCGTGGAGGTGCATTTGTAGAATAAATTATGGTGATTTCACTATGTTTTGGTTTTCATGGTCATGAGAATTGAGGCGTAGTCATAGGAATTAGTTACATTAATTTTGATTGCATATCTATTTGTGAATGTCTCATAGTAATGAACATTCATTAGAAGCCTCTCCTACTCTTTGGTTAAGAGTATACCTTGTTATATTTTGAAAATACAAAAACATATTCATTGAATATCTATTCCAGGGAGCTGTACCTATCAATTTAGAGATTGAGCTAATAGGAAGCTCTTTCAACTGTTGTTAATAGATGATGTTTTATTATGGGTTGAAGTTCTATCTATAAAATACCTATCTATTAACTAACAACATTAAGGCCTTATAATTTTGATTATGAACATGCTTGTGATCTTCATATTGAAAGAAACCCTCTGCCAAAAGTTGGAATAGAATACCAGAAGAATGAATGTGTTCACTATGGTGATGAGGGTTCATCAGACTTACAATACTATGACATAGATGGGGACATCATTTTCAATATGAATAATAGAAAGAGATTGGCTACCGATACTCATAAAAGGGTTGTGATTTATGAAGATGATGGGCCAAAATATACCCTCTCTAATGATTATTTTCCTAATTCTCTTGAATATAGTTCCTATAAGAAGTTGAAAGAGGAAGCTAAGGTTTTGAAACAAAGTTAAAAAATAGGAGGGATCTACATGGGTTCCTTCCCCTTGTGGAAAAAAGGAAGTTGGACCATGTGATAAATTCTAAACTTCAGTAGGATTCCACCCTTGTTTCCCTTGAGATTCCCCCAGTAGATAGTAGTGAGAAGGGGCACATGTATATTTATTTGGGGATTCTAGTGGAGATGGGGAATGATACACCTTTGGTAAAGGGTTCTTTGATGATTTAAAAATTGAATATTGGTAGTTTAATAAAGAATTTGTCACACAACCAACAAGCTATATTTAATTATATTATTGAAGAGGTTATTTCCCTTAAGGAAAAACCCTCACCAGCCCACCCTTTATTGGATAGTATTATAGAAAATTCTAAAACCTTTCCCAAGGTATTAGTGAACTAAATGTAGATCATGAATCTTGCATTGACTAATTGGAAGGCACTCTTAATAATCTGCAAGATAGGGTTAGGTCTTTGGTTTCCATGAGCAAGAAGACAATGGACAATTCAACTGAAGGGCTTATGAAACTTAATAAATAGGTGGAGGCCTTACAAGCTTTATCCAAGGGTGCTCCCACTTCTCCTTCTATCAGTGTCAAATTGACCAAAATAGGAAATTGCAGAGATGTTAGATCCAATGTGGAGGCGATTATTACTATTAGGAGTCTAGACAAAGCTACATTTCCAATTCATGCAACTAGACTCTCGACAAAATATAAAGGAATTTTGTCCTATAGATAACATATTTAATAAGGTTAGTATCATGTCCCTATTTTAAGAGAGGATTTTAATAATAATTAAATAATAAAACATTATTTAAATAAATAATGATAATAAAATTATATATTAAAATTAGTATTAAAATATAAAATAATAATAATAAAATATTATTATTATAATATAAATAATAACTGATGATATAATTTATTATCAATAAAATAATATTTAAAATAAGATTTAAAAATAAATAAAAATCAAATAATAATATAATTATAATGAGTGAACAAATAGGGGAAGAGGGGAATTTCAAAACAGTCGAGAAATGCGGGGAAGGGGGGAATTTCAAAATGGTTGCATGATCGCAAACGGTAAAACAATATCATGTGATCATGCGGGGAAGAGGGGAGTATCCAATAAAGAGTGCATCAGATTTGATGGAGGGGAAGGCAGACAGCGATACTCGGATAATAGCCACTCCCACGATCGAGGTCGCATGATCGCAAGAGGTAAAAATTTGCCTTGCAATCATGCGAGGAAGAGGGGAGTATCCAACATAGAGTTTAGCAGATTCGATGGAGGGGTAGGCAGACAATGATACCCATATGGGGCTAGGTAGCAGCTTCGATCATAGAAGCAGGTGTTCGATCAGTACCAACTGCAACAAGATTTTTCACACTATGGTAAGGTTTCCCGTAAGCCCTCTTGCCCTCCACATTTCAATCGGTCCCGTTTGTACAAAAAAATTGGGTGAAGGGCAGCACTACTACCCATTTTGATCCTGATGACATAATGAAAATATTTAGTGGAAAAGTAATAGTCCAATTGGCCAAGCCTTTTTTTGTGAATCCTAGATTCACTAACATACCAGTAAAGCCCCAGTCTAGGTTGCAGAGGAAGGAGGGTTTCAATAAGGTAGTACAACATCTCAAAGCCCCTTTTAACAATGCACATTCTATTCATGAGGTGGGAGGTAATCTCTTTTTGCCAAGGCAAAGAGCTTAGGGTAGATATCGACGCTTCCACAAGCAAGAAATACTAGAAATTTGTGAAGGCATGCCACCGGGATCGCCTGTAGCCATACGATATAATTAGGGGCCCGCTAAAAAATAGGGAGATTTGAGGGTTATGAAGTAGATATCTAATCAACATATTGGGCAATCTCATCAGGTCACAACAAATAGAGCCCCTTTCAATCCTAAACAACCTATTCACGTTTGGCAGATGAAGCAGAGCACTCTTCAGAAGGCAACTCATCAGGGGTCTGAGACTCGTAAACATACATCAATATCCTTTCTAGATCATCTGCTTCAAGATCAAATTCATCATCTCTGAAATATAGCATTAATAGGTACATTTTTGAGAACAGGCTTATGTATTGATGATATTAAAATTTGGGCCTTTGACAATTGGCCAGGGTTAATTGATGTTTTTTGGTTAAATATTGAGTTGGGTTATTTTCTTGCTAAATTTGAAAACTCTGATATGAGGGATGGGATACACAAGATCAAAAGCTGGTTCTGCAAAGGAGTTGGACTCTTTACTACAGTATGGACCCCTAATCTAAAACTACAAGATAGAGCTCCACTTTTCTTCCCCATTTGGATTGCCTTGCCAAACTTGCCTTTAGAATTCAGAGATCTGGACATAGTAGAAATCATTCCTAATCAGCTTGGTATCTTTGCTAAGCATGACCTAATACCATTTGAGGTGCCACACTGAGAAGTTAGAGTGTGTATCCTTCATGATGGGACTTCTGAATTGCCAAAATGTATTTCCCTAAAATCCAAATGGGGGAAGTGGGATCAGAAAATTCATCTTCAAAATGAGGAGACTATCATGTTATATCAGCATCAATTAGGGCACTTCACAACTCATTGCCAATCCCAGCCATTAACCCAATTGAGGGTATGTGATAACTTCTGTACAAATCCTTTCCAGTGCTCCATATCACATATCCCTCAGCAAGCAGAATTGAAATCTTCTTCTCCATGCTCTGTTGAAGTGCTGCCTAACAAGATTTACCCATATGAAGCTTCTATCTACTTTTATTGGGCTATAAGTATCTTTATGGTGTTCTTGAGTGCCTCCAAGCAGCCTAACTTATTAGATTGGAGTAAATCAGAAGAATCAAGTTTTAGTCAGAATGACATAGTACAACACTTAATGTTTTCAGATTCTCCTACTACAAATCCATTTTTCAAATGATGTGTTTGATAAAGAGGTGTTGGTAAATCTGCGAGCTAGGAAAATTTCAGAAGAGTTATTGACAGACCTAGCTACCAAAATAATATTTGAAATAGTAGAAGAAGAGGGGATCCTTCAGTATGAAGGTGTGTACAAAAAACAAGATCAACATAAATGCCTGAGTGATGGGTTCACCAATACTCCAGTAGAAGAGAATATGCAACTACTTGAAGAGCATCGGATTCTAAACATGCACCAAAAAAGTGACAATAATAAGGCTCAAGTGGTAAATGAGCTCAGTATGGATTCTAAAGGCTCTTCTTCTCCAGATTCTACTAGTCAATCTAAGGGGAGAGTTAATGGGCAGAAAGAAGCTATATCCGTCGACCTTAGTAAAGACTACAGCAATGCTGCTAGTATGTTGGTGCCTCCATTTGAATTAGAGGAGACTATTCACTCCCGCATTGTAGAATGGATATAGAATAACACATTTCCTACATCAGCGGAAAACCTAGCAGGATTTGACCAGGAATTGCATCATGACCCAGATTTGGCTATTGATCGGACTAATTAGGAAATATGTTATGCCCCAAACAATACCACTTGTGTTGTAGGAGTAGGTCCTATGGCTTTTGACCCTAATATGTCGCTATCAATTGAGCTATCACCATTACATCAAGCACAAGCCAAGGCTTCACCAAAAAAAAGAGGTAGAAAGCCCAAAAGCACTATAGTCAAAGAAGAAATTGAAGCTGGAATTCAATCAACACTGGATGGGAAGTTCACACCTTCCAAAAGATTGACGAGGAGAACAAAAGGTTCTCCTTGTTAGCAATGAAGATAGCATCTTGGAATCTCAGAGGTCTCAATGCCTCTGACAAAAGAAATAGAATCAAGCTAGAAATTGATTCTATAAAAGTGGATATTATACTACTTCAAGAAACAAAGATGTCAGATGAGGTTTTTAACAAAATAATTGGGAAATGGACAAAATGGAATGTTGTTCATAGTCCAGCGATAGGTGCATCAGGTGGGCTGGCTATCCTCTGGGATACTAATCTTTTTCAAGTCCAAATTATTGAGAAGAAAGATAATTGGCAAGCCATCAGATTGGAATGTTTTGATACTAAAATATTATTGTTTAATGTTTACGGGCCCACAACAACCCAAGACAAATTGAGATTGTGGTCAGAGATTACTTAGTTTTTACAACTTCAATCAGACACGCATATCATATTGGGGGGGATTTTAATGCCATTTTAAAACTGTCAGAAAAAATGGGTGGAATTTGTCCACCAATGAGGACAATTAAGGACTTTGCAAATTTTGTTGAAGATAATGGCCTAATGGATGTTGTGCCATCAAATGGGTCATTTACATGGACAAACAAAAGGGCAGATTTCTCTCAAATAGTGATCAGATTAGATAGATTTCTCCTCTCCCAATGCTGGAAATTAGTCAATGTTACATTTCACTTAGAAATTCTACCACAACCAGGTTCATATCATTTCCCAATTTGTCTGCATTTGTACACGATAGTAAAACAACAAGATTTCCAACATAGACCATCATTCAAGTTTGAAAGAATGTGGTTACGCCACCCAAGTTTTTTGAATTCACTTAAGCATTGTTGGAATTCAGTGCCCGCGATAGATGGAACTAAAATGTTCCAATTTGTACACAAGATGAAGCTCACCAAATAGTGGATCAAGAAATGGAATGAGATGATATTTAAGAATATTTTTAAAGAGAAAGAAATAGTCAAGACCAAATTAGAGGACATATATAACACTATTATAAAGAAAGGGATGAATAATGACTCCTTTGCTACTCAGAAAAGTCTAGTACAGGAGTGGGAGGAAATATGCAGCAGAGAAGAGGAATACTGGAGGCAGAAATCAAGAGAACATTGGCTAAAAGAGGGGGATAGAAATACAAAATACTTTCATGCGTCAGCTAAATCAAAAACATCGAGCAATCGTATTCTCTCTATAACCAAAGCTGACAATGGCATCTTATTGTCAGAACCTCAAAGCATACAAGATGAAGGGGTCAGATTTTTTCAAAATTTGTTAGCCCCTCCTGCCATTGCTTGTCCATTGCCACCTCCAATGGAGGAATTGCTAGAGGCAATCCCCAACATGATCTCAACAGTGGATAATTTAAAACTTATGGCTCCATTTACCATTCAGGAATTAAAAAAAGTGGTCTTTTCCTTGCCTTCGGACAAAGCCCCAGGCCCAGATGGCTTTACTGCTCTATTCTTTCAAGTATGCTGGGACTGGATTGGATGGGAATTATCGGATGTTATAGAAGAATCAAGGACCAGCAAGACCATGTTGAAAAACTTCAACACTACTAATATAGCCATTATTCCAAAAGTGCAAACCCCAAAGATATTTGCAGACTTCTGACTGATATCCTTATGCAATACTATCTATAAAATCATCACAAAGGCTATTTACTTAAGGATGCAGTACCTTATCCCTAAGATTGTCTCGCATCCACAAGGGGGCTTCGTTCCAGGTAGAGAGACAATGGAAGGAGCTCTAGTGGCTCATGAAGTTCTTCATTCTATCCACAATAGTAAATCAGCACATTTCATTATTAAATTAGACATGATGAAAGCATATGACAGAGTTAGCGGGGATTTCCTCATTAAGGTCCTACAAAAATTTGGATTTTCAAGAAGTTGGTGTAAATGGGTAAAAGCTTGTGTTTCGGGTGCATCTTTTTCAGTTTTGATAAATGGTGTTCCGGCAGGTTATTTTTCATCTACACAAGGAGTTAGGCAGGGGGATCCTTTATCACCAGTCTTATTCATTTTAATGGCAGAGACATTTAGTAGGTTCATACTTCAGAAGAAAGCAGCAGGCAAGTGGTTGGGTGTGCAAATTGGTCAAACAAATATCTCAGTGACTCACTCACTCTTTGCTGATGATACATTATTATTTGGTACATCAAACATCAGGGAGGCTAGGAAAATCAAAGAAACCTTGGACCTGTATACTATAGCATCAAATCAGAGAGTTAATCCTCTCAAATCCAAGATATATCTATTTAATACAAATCAAATTGTATCTAATAAAATAGTTAACCTCCTTGGATTTTCAGTGGATTCCCTTCCATCAGTCTACCTTGGTATCCCATTTTTCATGGGCACAAATAAAATCAGTTATTGGACACCAATCATCGAAAGGATTAAAGCCAGGGTGGTTGCATGGAAAGCAAGGTGGCTGTCTCTCTCAGGTAGAATAATTTTAGTCAAAATAGTTCTCTCAGCAATCCCCAATTATTACTTATCAGTCCTCAAGGCTCCTATGTCGGTCATTCAAAAAATTTAGAAACTGATTAGAGATTTTCTATGGACTGGGAACATGAACAGAGAAAAGAAAATCCCTTTAGTCTCAATAGAGAAATTGGCACAAGTTAAGCAGCTGGGTGGGGTAGGGATTCATGATCTACAAAAGTGGAACATAGCATTTGGGGGAAAATTAGTATGGAAAATGTATTCTAAGCCACATAATATTTGGTGCCAAATTATGGAAGCCAAGTACTTAGATGATTCTAACTCAGCTAGAATTATATCGGTATCTGACCCCCCTAAAGGGTCAGCCATTTGGGACTTCATGATCTCCTCCAGAGATTTAATATGCAAGTATATTACATGGGAAGTCAATAATGGTCAATTAGTCAAGTTTTGGTGTGATTCATGGAGTGGGGTACCACCTTTGATTAGTAAAAATGACATTGGAATGGAGGATATTATCTCTGTAGCAGAAAATGTTTGGGGTATTCACTTAATTGGATATGTATCTGCTTTATGTCCGCACTCAAGGAAAGTAATTTGGAAAGACCCCCAAGAACTACCTCTCTGACCACAACAGATTCAACTATTTCAGAAAATCTTGTCTCAAAGACTGATCTACTTATCAAACTTGGAGGATAATTTGATTTGGGCACTGGGGGCAGATGGGAATTTTAATATTAAGGATGGATATAAACTTATTCAGCGGAGAGACGCAACCAAGCAACCATCCTGTGCTTATTCCTTCTGCTGGAATAATCTAACATTGCCAAAAGCAGGTTTCTTTTCTTGGCTAGCTTTGAATAATAGGGCATTAACAAGCGAGTGGCTTCAGAGACTTAATATAGCTTAGCCTTTTAATTGTCTACATTGTGATGATCATCAAGAAGACACAGATGACCTATTCTTAAAATGTGAATTTGCTCAAGAATGCTGGCATTTTGTCCTTAGAAAGTTACAATATCCAACTCCTCTTCCATGCAAGCTAAGGGACCTGTTTGACTCATGGCCACAACTATATTCATGCTCCCTTTTTTTAGCAATTTGGAAGTGCAATCCAGCAATAGTGGTCTGGGAAATTTGGTGGGAGAGAAATAAAAGAATCTTTCGCAGACAATTTTTGACAATCCAAGTGGTCACAGCTCAAATAGAAAGATTGATATCAGAACTAGTTAATGCCAACCATAATAAGCTTAAACATAATCTAATTATGACATCATGGGACTCGTCTATATTGCGAGAGTGGAAACAAATACATGCTCCCTTTGGTTGGTGTTACCAACCAAAACCAAACAAAATGCTGGACAAAGAAGGGATTAAGTGGATGCCGCCATCCAAAGGGTTTAGCAAGATTAACTTGGATGGCTCTTCAAAAAGGAACCTAGGTAAATCAGGGGTGGGAATTTGTATCCATAATTTTTAAGGAATATTACTAGCAGTAAAATGCTGCCCGCTTCCTGATGGCACAAACAATATGGCTAAGGCCAAGGCATTACTAGAAGGCCTAATACTAGTAAAAAATGGAGGCTTTCGTCAGATTCAAATAGAGGGAGATTCAATAGTGATTATATCTGCATGTATAAGTAGAATATCCTACAACTGGAAACTATCATACATCCTTCAACAGATTTGGCTGTTACTGGATTCATTTCAAGAAGTTCAGATCTCTCACGCTTAGAGAGGGTAATAGACTAGCAAACCATCTGGCAAAAAAAGGTTGTGATGGGTATGAAATAGTGGCTATTAATGATGATTCATTTATTAATCACGATGCCAAGTGGAAGGAAATCTATAGTTGAGAAATAGTGTCATGTGCAGTTGATGCCTCAAATGTCTGGATGTGAAGTTTGTTCTCTAACAGATGCATATATATTTCCCCATCTGCAAGGTCATCGGCACACATGTGTTTGTGGCTGTGAAGTCATAAGCAATAAGGGATGCAATTCAACTGGTTGTTGGGGAAGAGAGCAATTTTTTGGAGGAAGATACACACATTACAATGCTGGATAACAGATCAGAGTAAACAGAGCATATATTAATGCCAAATTTTTTGATTTACAGACTATGCCTAGAGATGCCTATGCCCAGAATATCATCTATATTTCTGTATATGACTGTACTTCAAAACATTCCTTTTGTTTACAATATATACTTCCTGTAGAACGATCTCAAAATGCTCTGGATTACATCCGAATGAGAGAAACGTTAGAGAAAAGGGAATATAAAATGTACCACATTTATTACAGTAGTTGGTGGATGAAAATGGGTTGGTCGCATGATCGCATGAAGAAAATAATGCTCATGCGATCATGTGACAAGAGCAATAGAAGGGACCCACGCACTTTGGAACATTTGCTCAGTTATTGCAAAAGGAAAAAGAGCCTGGCCAAAAACTTTAGGCAACGCATAATATTTGAGGTTGTCACATGATTGCATAAACCAAACATGGGTTATGCAATCATGCGAAAAGGTGAAAGGAGAGGGCCCCACACAATACTATCGCAGGTTCGCATATAGAAAAGCAATCGCACTTAATTTGGTGGTTGCGGCTCACAAAAACCTGGGCAAGTAAAGAGGTCGAAATGCTCTGGATCACATCTGAATGAGAGAAACGTCAGAGAAAAGGGAATATAAAATGTACTACATTTATTACAGTAGTTGGCGGATGAAAACAGGTTGGTCGCATGATCGCATGATGAAAATAATGCTCATGCGATCATGCAACAAGAGCAATAGAGGGGACCCAAGCACTTTGAAACATTTGCACAGTTATCGCATAAGGAAAAGAGCCTGGCCAAAAACTTTAGGCAGCGCATAATATTTGAGATTATCGCATGATCACATAAACCAAACATGGGTTATGCTATCATGAGAAAAGGTGAAAGGAGAGGGCCCCACACAATACTATCGCAGGCTCGCATATAGAAAAGTAGTCGCATTTAATTCAGTGGTTGCGGCTCACAAAAAGCTGGGCAAGTAAAGAGATCACATGATTGCATGGGTGGGAATGAAGCCATGCGATCATGCGACAAGGCATGTGGCATAGCTGATGGTAGGTGTGAAAGATGGACGGTAGCTAGGGCAGTTAATGTAGAGTGGCGGAAAGGAGTGTGGTCGCATGATCGCAAGCAAGGAGAGAGATGCCTTACGATCATGCGACAAGGCATTGAGAAAGCTTGCGATAGAAAGAAGTACGGTGGACAAGGAAGATTAATAACTGCCCTGCTGGCATCCACGTCCTTCAACATACTGGACTCTCATTCATGGAGCATTTGTAACATGATGAACTTATTCCAGTCAATGTCTCTGGTGTCTTCGCTGTTTTGCTCGAAATTTGTAATACTTATGTATTTATATATCCTCGGATATATGCATGTATATAACTATGATCCCAGGGTTTCTTACTGGTTCTTCCACAGGGGAGTTATTGAATCGGATTAATAATAAAATATGGTGGTTATACCACTTTTGCTTAAAAAAAATAAAAAATGAGTGAACAAATAAATAAAATTAACTACAAAAAATAATATTGTAAAAAGTATGTTACCTTTCTAAATAGGATTTAATAATAAATGATACTAATTTGGTCATTTATTGACCTATTCGGGGTTAGGTTAGTCTTTGGTCATATGTCAAAACTATTTGACTATTTGTATTACGGGTAATGAACAAAGTTTTTCTTCACTGGTTCTTTTCTTTGGAGCCCTTTTTGAACCAGTTTTTATAAATAAATATAAAAATTAAATTTTTCCCAAAAAAAAGATTTAAAAATAAATAATAATTAAATAATAATATAATTATAATGAGTGAACAAAGAAATAAAATTAACTACAAAAAATAATATTGTAAATAGTATGTAACCTTTTTAAATAGGATTTAATAATAAATGATAGTAAACTTAAAATAAATAAGTAAATAAATAATATAATAATATAATAATATAAATTAACTAAATCTAATGAAAGGTCAAGAGATATTTAATAAAGAGTTGTGACTCCTTCAAAATAAGATATAAAAGGGAGGATAGTTCATTTGAAAGAGAAAAGAGGAGATGAGTTAAAGAGGGATTAAAGGGAAGAGGAAGGGAATGAGAATAAAATAAGAGAGGGAATTTTCAAAAGGTTGTAATGATGAAAGGATGTGACTCTTCAAAAGGATTGTAATTATGAATGGTTGTGACTCTTCAAAAAGGTTGTAATTAGGAAGTGTTGTGACTTTTCGAAGGGATTGTGATTATGAAGGACTGTGACTTCTTTTGGAAGGACGTAGATGAAAAATTAAATAACATTTACAAATCACCATTGAAGAATAAACAAAGGAAGCCAATGATAAGAATAAGGGTGATAAACATTAAGTCGTAGAGAAATACAAAAGGGGAAAATAGGCAAGGAAACAATGATTGGAAAAGATATAAATAATGAAAAAAAACAATAGTCATTGATTAAGAGAACAATGATGAGAAATATTAAATAATAAGAGATAATAAAGATTTTAAATATATAGCACTCTCCCAAAAGAGAAGAGATTTTTATATAAACGATAATCTTAAAGAAGAGGAATGTAGCAGAATTAAACAAAAATTCTTATAAATTAACAGTCAAGAGTATTATTTGTATGGTGGTAATTATTTTAGAGATATTACCATTTTGGGACTTATGATTGTTATAGATACCAAGTTAATCTTTGTAGAGGGCATTCATTAAGAATGCCAATTTTCTCTAAAAGAGGACTCACAGAGACTAGAGGGCATTCTTTATGAATGTCAAGATTCCAAATTGGAATCTAGAGAGAGATTTAAAGAGAATCTCTTGGAGGCAATATATATTGTAGTGGTTAATCATATGCATATTTTAGAGATAAGAGGCTTGGTTAGAGGTAGGATCTCTTCCAAGTATTTATTGTTAATGATTTTTCTCATTAGTAGAGATCCTAGAGGCCTTTGAAGGACACTCTCGATGTGATGGTTACCTAATTGAGAGTTATTCTCATCAGAGAATTGGGTAAATCTAAGTAGAGTCTTTTTCTTAGGATTAGGTGGGTGTAGTATGAGATTAGTATTTAGATGATTTAATATATATTTATCTTGTTAATCACTAATAATTGTTTTAATATTCATATATCTTTATATTATATCTTCACCTACTAACAATTGTTTCACATTTTAAGCATCAAATACTCAAGTTAGAAGCAGGGACATTATAGTTAGGATGATTGATGAGGATGTTATTAGGAAAAATGTAGAGTTCTCTAATTCTATAATTTTTTGGGACTCTATTCCCCTATTTTGAATCTTTTTTCTACTAATTCGCTAGTATTTGTTTTATTGTTGGTTGCAGACAAATCCTTTTTTATATTATATTTTCTTGGATATTGGGTTTGTAGTCCCTGTAAAACTAGTTTACCTTTTTTTTAAAATAATTATATTTGAGTATGATCAATAATAATATTATTAATCTAATAACACTAACATTTTTTTAATAATAACTAACTAAATTCTAAAGAAGATGGGTGTGTAGGATGGGAAGAGGAGCGGAGTGAAGATTTTAAAAGATGAGAATGTAGGGGAGAGTGATTCTAAAGATGATGATGTGGATGGTTGAGGATTTCCTTTAGCTTGGACCTCCTACTGTATGGTGGCTTCATCTCCTTTAGAGCCTACTCATTTTGTTTGTGTTGGATCTATTATGTGGTACAGTGACATCTTCTATGGGAAGATCCTTTCTTGGAGGCATTTTTCTTGAAGGTAGCTGTACCATTTCTTTTTTAGGGGAGTTGAGTTTCTTTTTGGGTGTTTGAATTGTTCTCCCCTAACATTTTGATGTCTTCCTCTATTTTCCTCTTCCATGTTTGTGGCTAGAGGAAACTTTCTTTGCACAATGGGGGATCCATTTTGGTTTCGTTTGGGCTTTTGGGTCTTGGCCATGGGTGGAAAATGTTCATTTTGGTCATGTTTGATCTTAGGGTTGGGTCTTCCTCTTCTACATTTCTACCTCGATTTCTTCATTTTCATTTTTTCTATGTTTGTTAGGTTTTCAAGTGGTCTTTGGTGTGTGTGTTGCATCTTGAACTTATTTTTTCTCCTATTCTCTCTCTCAACCAACATTGATTTTAGGTATTTGTGTAATTTTTGGGTGTGTCCTTGGTATGGTTTTCTCCTTTTATTGATTATTTCTAGCCTTGCTTTTGGATTTCCCTTTGGTGCTTGTTTCTTGGGTTTCGATGGGATCTTCTTTGGAGGCTTGTCTTGGTGGTGATTATGTTTTCTAGGGATGTTCCTTTTGGTGGCATTTGTTTTTTGGCATCTAGATTATTTTCTTAAAGTGTCTCTTTCATCTTCTAAGGAGGCTTTTTCTTTTTAGGTTCCTCTATATCCCTTTGTGCTTGGCTTGGTGGTTCTTGGTGGTTTTCTTAGTTTTTTCAGTTTATTTTTTTCTTGGTGTGGGGGTCTTGTTGTGTTATTTCTTTGTGGTGTGGGTCCTTTGGATCAAGGGGTTGTTATCATTTTTCAAAGTTCTATATTGGTTCTCATCTATTTTTGGTTGGAGGTTAGTTTTTTTGGGGTTGTAATTTTTTTATTGGTACTCATGGATTCTCCCAACTCTTATCTTTGGAGGGTTATTGTTGTACTAGATCATGTTCTTCCTTGCAAGGATTCTATGGAGGTGAAGCCAACCCCTATTGACATGGGGTGATTTTATTTGTCTATTATGTGGGATTGTATCATATTGCTCAGATTTTCCCATGTATATTACCCTATTGAGGTATATCTTATCAAGGTGGAGTACAACTTATGAAAAGTGGTTAATTTGGTATCATGTGGTTTTCTCTCTGTTATGACAGATGGACTGTGGGGTTTATTTGGTCTTTATTTTTCCCTCTATTATTTTTCTCCTATGTTATTTCTATTGAGGTAGGATCCTCTCTTATGGAAGTGGAGAGGAGTCTTGCAGAAGGGATATAGGTTGGTTAGTGTGTTGCCTCTTGTTTTGTCCTTAGTTTGGTTTTGGGAGCCATTTCAAAAGCCAAATTATTAGTTTGGGGAGCCTTTGAAAACCCTAGTCTAGTTTTGGGAGCCATTTCAAAACCAAACATAAAGGTTTGAGAAGCATGTCAAAATCTCAGTATGGTTTCAATGTGAGCCATTACAAAACCCAACTTGATGGTTTGGGGTGCCTTTCAAAACCTCATGGTTTTCTTCTTTGTGAAGAGGGATTTTATTTTCCTACTAAGTGTGATTTGGATGATTTTTTTGCTGGTGCATTTCAAGGTATTAGGCCCAAAAGGAGGAAAACACAACTAAAAGGGGGGTGAATCATTTGTACACTAAAAATTAAAAATTTGAACCACTTAAACCAATTAGTGATCTGAAGTATAAATAGTAATGCAAGATCCACAACACATAACATAGAACACCAAATTTGCTCTCAAGAAAACCCATTAAGGGAAAACATCGATGGGAGCCAAACAAACTAGATAGATGTACTCTACTAAAGTACTACCTAGTTAAGAGAAAATAAAAAACAAGAGAGGAATGCACATGAATTCATAGGCCCACTACCTAGAGCTCACTGCTCACAATACAATACGCTGATGTGGCCCTTAGTCGGGTTCACCGATAAATGTCTCATTACAATTCACAAAGGTGGAAAAACTATCCAATGCAACTGAACTGACTCAAAACATAAAAAATGTCAATATAGTTCCAATGAGGTACAATTTCTTCCTCAATCACATAATACAAACATCCTCCTTTTTTTCTTCTACGTATAGTTTGCAATCAGAAATAATTTCCTATTTATATGTATTACAATGAATAGTCCACAAAAAGGTCAACTAAGACCTATAAGAACAAATTATATAAACATTAAGCTAAAACTAAAATGGGATCTAGATCAATTTGGCCAATACTTAGATAGGACCAAAAATTCATCCTCGAACATGCAACAACTTTGTAAATCCGCACCAAGAATCACAACACATTACTTCACCAAGTTAGCTAGGACCTAAATGAAGAAATGCCAACACGCTAGAAAATCACCAAATGTGATCACCATGATTAATGTGAACCATCAACACGGTCATACCATGATCCAAGAATACTAGCAAGAATAAATAATAACATCCAAAACCTTCACATCAACTCAATCTCAAAATCCAAGCTCTTCTATGTATTCAATACCAAAAACACTGAACATAAAACTCTGTAAAACTAAAATAATAACTTGCTAAACTCTAAATCATGAACGAAACTAGTTGAGAAAACAAAATGAATCCTAGCACTACCACCAACTTCTCATTAACTAAATCAACCATACCAATCCTCACCGAATCAAAAACTCAACCTAAAAACATATGAATACTGAAATACAATCAATGATAACTCACTCAATCTTTCATGATATCCTTTTTAAGTTGATCAGAATCAACTATAGACATATTTGAAACACCAACCAAAATATAATAAAAATATCTTTAATAAATCACTTGAACAACTGAAATCATCTTCTTTGAACAAACTAAACACATTGTCTACGACAACAATAGTATATTGACATAAATGAAAAAATACTAATGTTAGCACACATAAATAAGGTCTAATCAATAATCTCTAACATGCTCACCAATCTACCAACAATATCCGCTTTTGGCATTGATGGTAGCATATGAAGTGAAAAAATTACCAATGAAAAAATACATCAATATATCCACCTAATCACTCTGAATATTGAGCTTCAAACCTCTCAAAACAATCTCTCTCTAGCACAATATTTTCCTTATTTTTCTCTATTTTTCACACAATATCTCCCTCTTTGAAATCAATGGATAAGGGCTAAAGACATCTAAAGGATCTGAACTCACCTCAAAAGGAATAATAGATAACTCTTTCACATTAGCCTATCACAAGATTGCTTCCCTTGAGGAGAAGTCCCCAAACTCATCAATACAGAGAATGATATTGTAATAAATTTCTAGAATATTGTCATCCTAAGAATCATTGGCTCTGATCAGGAGGGGCTAAAACCTCAATATTATCTTTGAGATACTCAAATGTGTCCTTCGACAAAGGCTTTCTAAATATATCAACAATAGGTTCCTTAGTAGAAATATACTCCAATTTTACTTCCTTTTCACTGACTTTATCTCTTCATAAATTATACTTAATAGAAATATGCTTTGTCTTTGAATGTTGCACATAGTTTTTTGAAATATTTATAGCACTTGAGTTATCACAATAAATAATAATAGGTTCATCAATGTTATGCACAACACAACTTTAAGACAAGTGAGAAACTCGTCCTAGAGAGTGAAGAGGTCGGCTTGGCCTATGCCAAGTAGAGCTTGCTCATGTGAAGATGACCTTCCCACAAGGTAAAAGCACCACTTACCATATTTTTTTTCATTTTAGATATATTTATTTTCATTTTCTATTAAAAATATATTTCACAACCATAAAAGATTCTAAAGAATGATAATACCATTGATATTAATATTAATTATAATATTTATTTACTATGTACAAACTAAATAATAAAATATCAATATTAAGTTTATAGTCTCCTTCTAAATTCATTCCATTAGTCATGATATTAATGCTATATTAATAATTATTTAATTTGATATTTACTGATAACCATTTCACATCTTGTTCGATAAGCCTCTTCATAATAAATAAAAGAACTATTTTATATATTATAGATCGTTTATAAATCTTGTGCTCATTCGAGAAACAACATGATTGACCAAGATTCACAACTTAGAATTTCACAAAGATGTCCCTCTTGGGATTTAAACTAGGGTCTCCACAATACAAACTCATTGCTTCAACCAACTAAGCTAAACCCCTTGGACTAAATAAAAGAACTATTTTGGTTATTCCGGTGATGATAATAAATATTGGTTGGGTATTGGAAATTGATTTAATTTTAATGCTTCTCTGCATGCTATCTCCACTTTGCCGTGGAGATGTTTTCTGCTGTTATATGATGAAAGGAATCCATTTTCTATTCTCCGTAAATGCTGACTGTATACCGAGCTCCATCAATTTAGATATATGCCATAATCGAAGTTCAAATATATTCCTTATCACTGCCGAACATTACTTTTATCCACGGTTATATTATAAGCGCAATTATATAAGTCAGTGATCTCTATCGTGACTTTCCCTTGTGTCGTCCTTAGCATAAGCTTGTCGACAACTCTCATTCCAACCATTATATATCATGTGGGAGTCGATGATGATTGCTGTCGATGTAAACATTCTGTTTCCAACCCTTATATCCTAGTCGATGGATTCATATTTTTCTTATGATTCCTTCCATGATTTCTAAATGGGACACTCGATTGATACTGTGATTGTCGTCTTAATCCTTTATCCACGCGATTGCCACTTTAGGTTCCCCAACAGTAATCACACAGGCCGGAAGGGGTTAGATGTTGTTTGCAAAATTTCCTCTATATCTTCTCTGTATCGTTCCAATTTACTGATAACCATTTGATATTTAATAGATAACCATTTCAAATCAGCCTATCAAAAGACTGCTGTCCTCGAGGAGATGTCCCCAAACTCATCAATCTAGAGAATGATATTGTAATAAATTTATAGAATATTGTCATCCTAAGAATCATTGGTTCTGATCAGGAGGGGCTAAAACCTCAATCTTATCTCTGAGATACTCAAATGTGTCCTTCGACAAAGGCTTTGTAAATATATCAACGATATGTTCCTTAGTAGAAATATACTCCAATTTTACTTCCTTTTCACTAACTTTATCCCTTCATAAATTATACTTAATAGAAATATGCTTTGTCTTTGAATGTTGCACATAGTTTTTTGAAATATTTATAGCATTTGAGTTATCACAATAAATAATAATAGGTTCATCAATGTTATGCACACCACAACTTTAAGACAAGCGAGAAACCCGTACTAGAGAGTGAAGAGGTGAGCTTGGCCTATGCCAAGTAGGGCTTGCTCATGTGAAGATGACCTTCTCACAAGCTAAAAGTAGGTCACTTACCACATTTTTTTTCATTTTAGATATATATATATATTATTTTTTCTATTAAAAATATATTTCACAACCATAAAAGATTCTCAGGTTTGATAATATCATTAATATTAATATTAATTATGATATTTATTTACTACGCACAAACTAAATAATAAATTATTAATATTAATTTTATAGTCTCCTTCTAAATTCATTCCATATAATTATTATGAATATTAACATGGTATTTGATATCAGTCATGATATTAATGATATATTAATAATTATTTAATTTAATATTTACTGATAACTACTATTGCAAACCACATAATTTAAAATATATCTATCTATCTATATTCTTTTATTTTATGTTTTTATTTGTCTAATCATCTGTGAAATGTGTAGAAGACCAAGCAGAGGCGGCAACCTTGAGAGGAGTGTGATGTACCATTCAACACCCATTTCTCTATATAATGCACTTCATCTAGAGTTTCTTTGTGCAATGTACTCTATATGAGAGTAGGTATAGTAGCTCCCTAAGTGCACATATGAGATGTGGTAGGGTGAGGGCACCTAGGAACAACCATGGTAAGGAAGAGAGTTGTGCCCTCTTTAACTAAGAATTTTTTTGCTACAATTTCCAATTCATACATTGATATATCAGTATTAGTGATGCCCCATCAATAGAAGGATGTCTATTTTGTTGAGCGGATAAAGAAACAAATTAAATTGGTTACTCTCCCTACTTCCACCCTCTTATAGAAGAGGTAAGAAGGGACCATGGTAAGTCAATTTCAAGAAAAAAAAAAAACATTTTTAAGGATACCTCCATTATCTTCCTAAGAGTGATGTCCAAGTGCATGTAGGTTAAGCTATGTAGTAGAAACACCCATCTTCTCTAGCCTAAGAGATTTGGAAGAAAATCAATCCTCTTTAGTTTTTAGCTCCCATTTCCACTCTTGGTGATAGTAAATGGATTACAAAAGGTTATCAATATTTCATGGGTTTTCAGGTCAATCCATTTCTTCTTAGCATAATCTCGTAGAGATTATCATTGAAAAGAAGAAAAAAAGGAAGAGAATCATTAGAAACAGGCATGGAAAAATTTCTCTTTGTAAGAATGTATATTATAATTTTTATTTTCTTTCTTTATTATTTTTCTAGAGAATGAAGTTATATTCAAAAATAGATTTTTTTTTCTCTATTCTTTTAACATAGAACAAATAAAGTCTTTGTTTCTTCCACTATATTTGCATTTGCATAGATCATTATTTTTCTACAAATATTAAAGTAAATCTTAGTTCTTCTACTATCATTACAAAGATTAAATGTTTACTTAAAATAATTTAAATTAGTATGAAATATATAATTCTTTTGTTAAATTTATAGATCTTAATTTTTCTTGCAAGAATTATGTTACCCACAATGGAGCAATGAGGAAGGGAAAAACTATCTCAATGCCACTCATATGTCCAAATTGTATGTTTTGATATTATTACCTCAATACACATATTCTTCCTCCTCCTCCTCATCATCATCATCACCATCATCATTATTTCCTTTAGTAGCCTCATTGTGGTCTTATTTCCTTTGATGACAACTATAAGGAGAAGAACATAGTAGCCCGACAACAAGGAGTCAATTTTTTTTCTTTTCCCAAAATCTTAACTCTACAACTGCTCACAGAATAATGTACAACTAAAATAATTCTTTTATTTTATTTTTATTAATCATATGTGGTAAATATATCAGTGTTCATGTTAGTCTACTAGAATTGTGAGCTCTATTTTAATTTACATATACATAGCCATTTGGAAGCTACAATAGTTACATGTAGTTTTTTTTACAAATTTAATTTTAGAGACATTAAATTCCATAGCTCATATTAAATTTGTACGATGTTTCTATATTTAATTGTGTGAGAATATTTTCACATCGATATTTTGGTTCACACTCCATGATCCTCATTATGATCTGAGATGAGAGTTGAACGAGAAAAATGATGATGGATCATGGAGTGTGATTTGAAAATATTCTCACATAGTTGAATAGAGAAATAATGCACAACTTTATTTTTATTCAAAATACATAAATCAGTATAGGGTCACATAAATATTCCTTTCTATTTTTTTCAAACTTTTAGTTATTTTTTTAAATATTATTTTGAATAAGATGTAGTGTAAAGAAAATATAAGCCTTAAACCCCTTTTGTTAGGAAAGCTAGTATTTCATTACAATAATTTTTGAGGATATATGCACATAAAATATCACATTAAAAAAATATTTTTAGCTATGATAACTCAAGTCCATACTATACCATTTTTCAAGAATCTAGTATATTTGTTCAATGAAAATTGTCAAGCAAGTAAGATAGTTATCCAAGTACACAACCATGCATCCTTAATTGAGTAAAATAATTGAAATAATTTTACCAAGCCTTTCTTTACAACACTTCTCAATCCCAAACTCAACAGGGTAATCTTTAATTATCATCTAAACAATGATAAGCTACATAATAGAGATATTGCATAGAGGTTTTATAACACTTGTTACAAATTACATTGAAAGTTTATTGATCTACCATTTAAAAATATCCTATAATATAGTGGGCAAAGATGAAAACAAGATTTCTCTAATATTACCCAATGCACTTCTACCTAAAACTTAATGAAATTTATCTTCAATGTCAATAAAAAATTAAATGTATGGTTCTTGTAAGAATAAAATGACATCATCTTGCTCTTATAACTATTATAAACTCTTACTTAGGTTGTTCCTTCATAAAAACAATAACACTTTCAAAATCCTTCATTCAAAATACTCATATGAACATAGAATAAGAACATCAATTGGAAAAACACAAAGACAAGACTTGCTCTCCTCCCAACATTGATGGCATCATGAGACATCAGGAGTCCTATCCATACCCACGAGAAAGAAAGACACTTTGCACCACGTAGATTAATGGTACTGATAACTTATGATCAATTCAAGCTTCAAACACACCTTTTCACTTGTATACTCTCTAACTACCTTCATTTTAATATAATACATATAACACGCATGCTACATAAGTAATTCTAAGCATATGAAAGAGATAAGAAGATTCTCAATCAATAAGCCCCATATTTTGATCTTGTTCCTCTCTCCATCGTAACACCTCTTCTTCTTTCTTCCATCACAAGTTATCCAAAGGAGACGTGGGTAATAGCTCCCTCTTCCATCTTCCCAATAATATTAACCCTAACTCATTAATTTCTAACATGTGAAATTTATAAGGGTCCCATAAATGCCAAAGGATAATATCACATGTTTTAGAGATTGTCAACCCTAAGGTATTGACCCTAGGGACCTATTTTTTCACAAGGATTAAGAAAATTGACCAAACAATACCCTTTAAGGATCCACACAAGGATTCACAATTGTTTTCACTTAATTAGGGTTCTGCATAACCTAACCTAGCTTACAACACCATATCACAATTTTCCAATAATATATTTAATATAGGCTCACATTATGAAGGCTAAAATATAATCATCTTAACAATATTACTCCCAATTCCCTAATTAGTACTACACTTGTGACTTTTCATAGGGGCACTTTGTTTCCTATACAAAAAAACTAATGATACGATTAGATCACAATAATAATTCATTCTATTTGTTAGTTGAATCCTTAAAATCTTGTGAACCATGAGATTGACATCGTAATTCTATATTATAAATTATGATCATATGAAAAATCCCAATGTGCATACATTGAATAATAATTTAATTATATTTCAAATCAATTTATGCAAGAGCTGACAATGATCATAATGATTATTGAATTATCATCCTAGAATAAATTGGGTTTCTTCATGCTACTTTTTGAGGAAGAGTGAACACACACACATTAGAGTTTAACCAATAAAATAATCGCATAACCACTTATGTAAATCTAAAGAGACTACATGCATTTAGAATTTCAGGTAGGAGATGTGATCTTATAGAATGAGGGTTTCAAGACTCCGCTCTAGAAGTGTAGATTGTGCCTCTGTCTTGTACATTATTATATTAGGAAGGCCAATGTGGCTATAGAAAGTTATTTTTAAAATGTTATAATGTCATTATATTGAAGATAATAGAAAGCATGTGTTTTGTCCTTACAATTTTCTATTTATTTCTCTATTGTGTTATGCTTATTTGGTTAAGGGGATTACCCTTCATAAGCATTCCTATATGATCAAATGACTAAACTAACATCCTTATTTGCAATTCAATTAATTATAAAGATGAAAGCCTAACTAGGACATTAATAGCAATTTTCTTCTAAATGGAAAAATATAAAGAGGAGCCGAAACTACTTAATATTATTAATTATGACTATATATCAAAGCTAATATTATGTCTTTTTTATCAAGCAAATATGCCAGGACAAAAAAATTATAGATAACATCATGCTTTCATCATAATGAGTATATTGATTAAAAAAAATTAGAACTATTGATGAGAGCTTTAGAGATTATAAAGTAATAATCAATGTTTCATTACTATTTTTAATAAATTTGGCTAATGACTATGAAGGGTATTTGTTATCCCAAGGGAAAAATAAGTCTCAAACAAGGTTCCTAATATTACTCAATATTTATTGTATATTTATAAAAATATTTTCCTTACTAGTGTATGTCAACTATGGTTACATATTTCTAGCTTTTATTTGAGATGTTATATATAAAGTATTCATATCCATGTACATAACCACCTATCCTACTTCATAAGATCCTACTCTCTCCATTTAAGGTGCAATCCAAAAGTATTTGTTTCCCTCTTCTCCAAACTACCATGTTTTCTTAGTTTTAGTTTTTTAGCTTACCAAAATCACAACAACAAAGACATTAATATAGAGTCTTAAATTACTTACTTTTGTAAAAGCATTGGTCTAGATTTCATGCATCCTATGAAATAATAACTAGACAAAAATAACATATAAAAGTGTGACTCATTCACGACAGAAAAAATCTTTTTATTATCTAAAACAACCGTGATGGTTTTTTACTCAATGAGGAGAGTACTTGCATACTTACCAAAAAGTAAGTATACTGCATGTAAAGATGAACCCAATTCAAACAAATACATTGTCAACTTAGATGTTTTCAAGTCAGAAAGGAGGTTCATTAAAAACTTTAATGCAAGAATAGGAATGCTTGAATATGTACTCTTTAAGTTGAAATTAATTACATGAAGTAATAAATGCAAGAATATATACAAGTAGATGCTAAAAGTTTTATATCAAATAAAGTTTTGGAGTTCAACAAAACTGGTCAACCAAGCTCCATAGTTCCAAATGGTGATAGATTTCCTTTAAAAAATATTCCATTTGTTTGACACTTCATAATATACACATATAACTATTTTGCTTCATTCCAAATCCCAGGCCACCCCGATCAATTTTTGCTAGTTCATCAACCTCCCTATGTGAGAGACAATTGAAAAATATTTTCAACTTTACCTTCAAACATCTTTTCAAATTATTCAAGACAATGAATTTCATTAAGCTTGAACTAGAAGAAAGAGATGAGGGTTTCCTGACTTCATAATATCACTTGGGAACTGTTATACACTGAGTTTGTGCCTTGTCTCAAGCTCTCTTGGTCTTGATAACTCAGTATAACATGGGAATCATCTCAAGGTTGTGGGACCTTTGCTAACTGAGATGAAACCTCTAGGTTCTAGGCTAGTTCCTCTTGGATTATCACCTTAGTTTTCTCTTGACAGGAAAGTAAATTTTTTGAGGGAAAGGGATAGAAGGAGTGCATGAAAGGGAAATAACAGGAAAGCAAACTACCTACTAGGTGATGCACCGAAATGAAATGAATACAATACACTGACCAAACTAGCATGAAGGCTCTCAGATCTAATAGAACACAATCTCCCTAAACAGGCTTCCATAAGTATTTCATAGGAGGGCCTGGACATAAGACACAGCCTATGACCTGCAAGCAAATGTTCTCTTCAGCAAAAGGGCACAGGAATGAGACAGAATGACAGGGGGCTGAAGAATACCCACAAACTCACTCAAATCAGATCGTACACAGTAGTACACATATAAGCTGAAAGAAAGAAGGGCTCTAGAACTCCAAGACTTATAGTCTTGATAACTCAGTATAACTTGGGAATCATCTCAAGGTTGTGGGACCTTTGCTAACTGAGATGAAACCTCCAGGTTCTAGGCTGGTTCCTCTTGGATTATCACCTTAGCTTGGTCTTAATAGGAAAGTAAACTTTTGAGGTAAAGGGATAGAAGGAGTGCATGAAATGGAAATAACAGGAAAGCAAACTACCTACTAGGTGATGCACCAAAAATAGGGTTTGGATCTCAGTATAGAGGGATGAAATCAGTGAAAGACCTAGGTCTAGTAGATCACAGCTTATTGAATAGACTTGCATAAGTATTTCATAAGAGGGCCTGAACATTAGACACAACCTATGGCCTGCAGACAGACATTCTCTTCAGCAAAAGGGCACATGAATGAGACAGAATGACAGGGGGCTGAAGAATACTCACAAACTCACTCAAATCAAATCAAACATAGTAGTACACATATAAGCTGAAAGTAAGAGGGATCAGGAACCCTAAATATCACTGAAAGCATTCATAAACCTTAATCCAATAAGAGATAATACAAACAAGGAAGCACAGGGACATGAAGGATTGTCACAAACTGCCTCTGCAATATTTGTATTATCAATGGGAATTTACAGAATGTGAGAAACCAGAGGGCAGATAGAAATGCCATAGATAGTTTTTCTCTTTCTTGGGGAGTTATCCGTGGCATTTGTTCTGCCCTCTGGCTCTTACAACTTGTAATCTTTCATTGAAATCTTAGGTTTAATAGAGGCTATCCGTGGCATTTTTTCTTCCCTCTGGTCTTTTCCTTATCTGTATTTCTCTTATTGAATGTAATATATTGGCTTTATTGGAGAAGTCTTGGAGTTCTAGAGCCCTTCTTTCTTTCAGCTTATATGTGTACTATTGTGTATGATCTAATTTGAGTGAGTTTGTGGGTATTCTTTAGCCCCCTATCATTCTATCTCATTCATGTGCCCTTTTGTTGAAGAGAACATTTGCTTGTAGGTCATAGGTTGTGTCTTATGTCTAGGCCCTCCTATGAAATACTTATGCAAGCCTGTTTAGGGAGATTGTGTTCTATTAGATTCGAGAGCCTTCATGCTAGTTTGGTCAGTGTATTGTATTCATTTCATTTCAGTGCATCACCTAGTAGGTAGTTTGCTTTCCTGTTATTTCCCTTTCATGCACTCCTTCTATCCCTTTCCCTCAAAAGATTTACTTTCCTGTCAAGAGAAAACTAAGGTGATAATCCAAGAGGAACCAGCCTAGAACCTGGAGGTTTCATCTCAGTTAGCAAAGGTCCCACAACCTTGAGATGATTCCCATGTTATACTGAGTTATCAAGACCAAGAGAGCTTGAGACACTCAGTGTATAACATGAACATTGGAAAAAATAGTCACCTTTTATAAAATTTAAACATCAACATATTTCTTGACTTAAAATGAAAAACAAAATAGTAAACATGCTAAACAACATTACTAAAAAAAAGTTAAACAACCCTACCTACTCAACAAAATATGTGATCATAGTCATACAATTTAAAATATATGAATACATACTCTTGTATTATTAAACTAAATAAAGCACAAACATAATATCTACATGAATGAAAACAAATTCTTTCATCATTATTGCAAATTTGGAGCTTGAAAAGTAATGCTTGTATCATATAAAACAACCTAATTCATAAAAATTGAATGAAGATCAATTGTTGAAATACAAAATGCATAGCCTTTTTGCAACCAGGTTAATACACTCAATGTTCAAATACAAATTCCATTGCCATTTTTTAATCACATTAATATTTTAACTACTAGGCAAATTAATAGTTTTTAGTTTTCGTGCTATCTTTTTTAAACCAATTTACAAATAAAATTATCCACTTGATGATTTTGACAATATCTTATTTAAATAGGTAACACTTTGAGATCATTCTCCTCTCCAAAAACCATTTATGTAATTCAAATGACACTTGCATAATATACCAACTCCAAATAATCTTTTAAATTTTACATTCTTATCACTTCTAAACCAGAAACTCCATATAAAAATAGCAATGTCAAATATGATACATTATTATTTCTAATTCTAAACAAATGAATTAGAAAAAAAAAAGAAGAATTTTTAGATTACAATAATTCAACTCTAAAAGATTAATGAATTATTCTTTCCTCTAAATAAAAATCACTATCAATCTAACATGTTCATAAAGAAAGTTATAATCTAAGTTCTATTTTACTTTTTATTATTGTTAATATTTTACAAAATAATTGTATGTAACATAAAAATTTAATTTTAAATACAATTAAGATTAAAATTTTAATTAATTAAAATTTTCAATTTTCAATTGTTTAAATAATTATAATTAATTAAAACTAAAATTAGATATTGCGCCAATGTAGACTTACTATAACATGAAATTTATAACATTTTAATTGTTCCAATATCACTAACAATATTGATCAATCCTCTCTCCTTTAAGGGTAAATAAGACTTGTTTAAATAGTGTAACCATAAAATAGGTGGTTGTTGCATTAATAAAAAATGTATTCTAATCCATAGAAATGTGAGGTAAAATTATTACAATCTACTGAATGAATGAAATTGAAATGGTGAGAGGAAGGACTTGTAGAAGAAAAATGCAAAGATTGTCAAGACTTATTATTCATTACACAATGTTGAAGACCAATCCAAAAATCTAGCATGAAAAAGATACACGTAAATTATAGAGGCATAGGCATGGTAAGAGGGTAGTTTGGAAGAATGTTATAGGAGATATACTTTTGTAAAATATTTATTCTAAGAAAAACCCTAATAGAAAAGGATTTAGTTACTAAATGGTGATTAAAAAAGGGCAAATCAACATAGATCATTTGAATTTTTACATAGGGAATCCCTCCAAAGTTTCCCTGATTAGATTTGTAAACAACGTTATCTTTGATCTACAATGATAACTTGAAAAGGAGAGTCAAAGAAAATTGCTCTTATAAACAAAATCTAATATATGTTAAATACAAAATCTCATGCCAAATCTTTGTCCAAGGCATCGCTGATGATGATGATCTTCCATACAATCATCAGTTAGAAGTTGTAACTGACTTCAACCATCACTCTCGACTACCTCAGTCATTAAATTATTTTTATTTAATGTTTGCAACTATTTAGAATAGACATAGCCTTTGTAATAGATTAATTAATCACACCTCTCCAATCTCCATGAATATTTGTTATTAAAAAATTTGACTTTTCCTCTTGATCCTTACCTCTAAGTTCCACTTAATAACATATTTGATTTCAAATATTCATTACTATTGTATAGTAATGTCAATCATTCTTGCAACCTAGGCATATGGATCAACCCATATTCAATCAAGGCCACTAAAGGCTTTAAATCCTTCTTTGTTTCTTTGATTTTCTCTTGGAGTGGCACTACGTTTCTTTATTTTTGTAATATCTTTATTATTTTTCTATAACATGAAATTTATAATCTTTTCATTGGTCCAATAAGTCTAGCAATATTGATTAATTAACTCTCTTCTAAATAATAAGTAAGACTTATTTAAATAATGGAACCATCAACTAGGTGTACATTAATCACATATATGTTCTAATCCATAGAAATAAACTTTTAAATATCCACGTTTGATAATTTCACCTCCTCCATATACTATAGACTATTCTCACTTTATAGTCATCCTTTAAAATTATTTTATCAAGAAAAAAGCTTATCCATTCAATATCTCATTGATTTGCCTTTTAATCATCATGTTATTTTATTTCCCTTTATTACTGCAAACTTTTTGTAGAACATTTTAACTGGCCCAATATATCTAACAATATTGATCAATCATCTTTCCTTTAAAGAATAAATGAGACTTATTTAAACAGTGTAAACATAGAATAGGTGGTTGTGGTGTTAATCACATATGTGTTCTAATTTGTAGAGAAGTAATCTAAAATTAGTGCAATCTAATGTCTAAATGAAATTGAAGTAGCGAGCGGAAACAATTAGAAAAAAACAAATTTTATGTGTGTGGCACTACAAGCATATGTAGATTAGAAATGAAAAAAGGACAGAAAGCAATATATTTTTTTCATAAAGAACAACAGTATATTGTTACAGTTTTTTAAACACAACCATCTTTACATTTGATAAACACAAAGAATACATTCAACCATAAAACACATATATTTAAATTTAAAATACATTAACAATTCCTATAATATGAAATTTATAATATTTTCATTGGTCCATCATCTCTCTTCTAAATAGTTAATAAGACTTATTTAAACAATGCAACCATCGAACAGGTAGTTGCCGCGTTAATCACATATGAATTCTAATCCATGGGAATGCGACCCAAATTATTACGAATTGCTACAACCTACTGAATGAAAGAAAGTGTTTTTTTTTTCTAGAATGGATGAAATAGAGATGGTGAGAAGAAGGAATTGGAGCCGCTAATATGCCCTGTTCTTTCAGTGGATGTCCTTGGAAGCAACGCATGCCCTGTTCTGCTCTGATAAAACAACATTTTTGTGATATAATTACGATGAAGTGCATGGAGAATCACCACATTTGGGCGGTGAAACAGGCAACTGCTCCATATTCGCCAGGCATGGAGAATTACCACAGGTGGGAGTTGAAGTGGGTAACTGCTCATATGCCCAATTCTGGTCTGATATAAGAAAACTTTTGTGATATGATTGTGATGAAGTGCATGAAGAACTACCACATTTGGACGGTGAAGCAGGCAACTTCTCCATATTTGTAACCGCCTTATATCGAGCAGAGACATGCACCGTAAACATAAGGAAAACGACTACAAGCAATGCGTATGCTTTCATTCGCACCAAACTTCCCATGTCTAGATTTGACAGTGTTTACAAACTCAAATGCAGAGAAAAATGAGCATGTAAAGCAAGACTGAGATGGAATCCTATTCACCATTGCCGCCCATTTATAGGGGAGGAATAACTAACAAATATAGAACTCAAAGAATTGCTTCCACGGCGAGCTATTCAAAGTCCTATGGCGGATTGGAGTGGAACCAATTTGGCTCTTCATTTTCGTAGACATCTTGCTATTTAAACTAGATGCTTTGACTCAGTAATTTTACGATTTGATTAAAATTGGTGATGAAACAAAGATCACGAAATGATAGGGTTTCTACTAACGATATGAAGATATATATCCTTATTTAAACATGAGATCTCATTTAATTATTTATTTTTTTAATATTCATAATACAAATGGTCTCAAACGGTTCTTCTTTTACTTATTTGATCTTTTGTTTATTATATTTTAACTGAAGTCAAATTTATAACATATCAAATATACTAATATTTTTTTTTAATACTTGTTTCATTAGTTTTTTTGAAAGCATTTCATTATCAACATACTCAATACAATAAAAGTGAGATGTTATCTATAATTATAATGTGCAATATATTTTTACTTGACTCATTGTCGCAATGTATAATAGTACACATTCTAATATGGTCATATATTTAATAATATTACTAAATAGTTATTTGATGTCTACATTCTTTTATCTAAGGACATTACCATTAATGCATTCAATCTCATAACTAATTGATCACCAAGAGAGGAATTTTAGTTTGATTGTTCGCTTGTGTAAAAAAAAATATAGATAAATAATTAAATTTTGCACAAAGCTAGCCTTTACAACATCTTCATGGTACAATTACCATTGAAGAATACTATTTTTAACATTTATAATTGACATTAATATTGATATAAATATATTATTACTATTATGGGGAAATATATCACTCATTAGTACATTTGGACCAATTTTCTAACGATCATTTGTCTGAATGCTGACGCTAGTTCATCAGAATATCGACATTGAAGACCATCGAAAACTTCACATCGAAAATTCTGACGCTAGTTGTTAGCGTCAGAATACCAATTCTGACATCGTCGTAGAATCAATAAGAAGTTGAAATTGAGGATGTTGTATGCAGGGTAATCTTTAAGAAACCCCCCCTTCAAAAAATGAGTAAAAAATTGGCAAAATTTGTAAAACTACAGAGGAAAATATTAATTTTATTCGCGAGAAATTTTAGCTTTCAAAGAGAAAATAATAATCTCAATTGGAGAATCATTCATGCTCCTGGAAACTATGTGAAAAATCTTGGTGAAATGTGTTTTTTTTCAAAACTACCTTGAAGGTCACCCTTATGGGATGATGTACTAGGATAATGACCTACCCAATGGCTCCAAACTCTGAGAAAGCATTTGCAAATGCAAAACCATGCTATCTAAGGGTGTCTTCTAACAACTTGGGGATGGGAGATCCATTTGATTATAGCATGACTCTTGGATCCAGAATTGCACTACCCTGGGTGGAAGGTTTGGCCCCCTCATGAACTACCTCAGGTCTACCTTGGGTTTTAGAACCTTCAACTACATGTATGAAGGAAGATGGAAGGGTATAGCTCTTCTGGTTAGGGATAGACTAGAATTAGAACACTTGGCTAATGAGCTTATGGAAATCCTGGGGAATGTCAGGATTCCTGGAATTGCTGGCTAGGATTCTATCATTTGGGCCCCCACCCAAGCGGGAACCTTCTTGGTCAAGACTTCTTACAACCTTCTTCTGAAGGAAGAGAATAATCCAGGAGATTGGATTAAGGTTTGGATCCCTCACCTTAATCTGAAAATCAATTTCTTCTGGCAGACCCTTATGCATGGTAAAATCTTAACTCATGACAACCTCATAAGAAGAGGATTCTCCCTGGCTAGCAGATGTGTCCTTTGCAAAAAGGAGGGGGAAATTGTGAACCACCTATTCATACACTATGAATACTCTGCTAGTATTTGTCAGGGAGTTATTAGAAAATTGGGGGTCCCCTAGGTCTTGGGAGATAATGTCCACTAGTTCATTGGTTGGCAATCCCCCTCTAATCACCCTCTCCTCCAGCTCCTATGGCGGATTCTTCCCCCACACATCTGCTAGACTATCTAGAAAGAAAGGAACAATAGGATCTTTAGGGAGATTGATTCCCAGCCTGAGGCCTCTCTCCGTTTGGGCACCAAGTGTGTGTGTGAAAATTGTACCTAATCTGTAGACACAACACTCAGTAAAACATTAGAGGTTAGTGATAATCAAAATCGTGCAAAATTGAAAGCTATCTAACCAAGCGATTTACTGCCTTCTAATAGGTGCGAGATTAATGTTCTCAGATTATTATCGAGATCAGTGACCTAGACGACACCTAAATGAAGGATTTGAATGCAATTCTAGATATGAAATAAATGCAATTAATCTATATTTTTGATATTTTCTATGCAATAAGAATGATAAAAACTGATATGATATGAATGCTATTGAAAACTGATATGCTATGCTAATCTAACAATGATATGAAATATGAATGCAAAAATAAGATTGATCTCACAAAAATGTCGATTCGCTAGAGCTTTGATTCTTCAATTCCAATTCTCCAGCGTGATTGTGCAAAATATGAGATGATTTGTGAAGAGCTGAAGCCTTTAATTTATAGAAATCCAGGGCTTGGGAGGTGCATGGATAAAAGCCATAAATCACTCAAATTAACTCATCTTGATTTTTGAGTTATCTGATCATAAAAGATAGTTAATTCTCAAAATCATGCAAAAACATGCAAAAATAGCTTTTTAACTCAAATTAGAGTTTAGATCAGCTTTTTGAACTCCAAAAGGATGTTGAGTTCCAAAAAGTCAATAACTTGCATTGATTTTCTGATTTGGAGTTTAACTGTTTCTTTTGAATATGCATAATAATTAAGAATTAAATAAATAAATAAAGTGATTTATCCTCAACTCAACTGATTTTTGAAAATAAATAATTAATTTATGGGTTAATTAACTATTTTACCAAACTTTTATTAAAAATTATATTATTAAATAATGACAACATGCTTTAATTAATTAAATAAGAATTTAATCAATTAAAGATAGGAATTTTGATTTATTGTCAAAATTAAATAATACAATTAATAATAGATAGAATTAAATTTAATTACATAATTAAGTGGCAAATATTAAATCTAATTAATTAAATATGAAAATATTCAATTAATCAAACTTAGGATAAATGTGATTTATCGCCAAATAATCATTAAATTAAAGATAATTAAGATAATTAGGAATATTACTAGGAATATTCCCCGATGCAAAATTTAAGATAATCAATTATGATTCGATGATGTTTAGATGTGCCTTACGTTAGGACTTTGATGTCGATTTTGTTCGAATTGAAGATGTAGGAGATTAATGAACTTATAGCCCATTTTTGGGGTATTACATTTTGCCCCTCTTTGAATTACTATGCGAAGCGCAGTGGTTCAAAGATAGTCTGTGTTTGATAAAGATATGAAACTGATGTTTGAAATTGATAATTGATATGAGATAGAAGCTGATTGATATTGAATTGATATGGAGATAATAGGTCCTGAATGACCAAAGATAATGTTCACTGTAGCAGCAAATGAACCTATGATTGCAAAAAAGAGTCAAAACACCTGATTCTGAACCTTAGGATTGATAAGAAGTGAGTGACCCATTCTAGACTCGATTGTCTTAGCAGAACTAGCAGGTATCACATCCGAATCCTTCAGTTGCCAAAGAACCAAGGAAAGAACACTATGATCTGATGGTTGCAAAAACTAATATAGTTTACAAGATTAGGAGAATACCAGATTGATATGGATCGATGAATCTGATATGCCCCAAGTGATGATAGATTTGCCCCGAGCGATGAGGACTTTTGATGAATCAGCGACTAGACGTGATTGTTGTCTTGATCACTGATGAAAGATATTGATAGATTTGATCGATAGAATTTGATTTATAGACTTTGAATGATGTGCAATACCATGCCCCCTTCGGGATTAAAATTGAAATCTGACAAGAAAAGTCAGCGTTGATAGTTTAGAAGCATGTTAATTGATTTGAGAAGTGGTTATTTACATCCGAGAACGCATTCTGCATCGTTGGAAGGTCCCAAAAGACCAAGTTTGACTAGGTTTGACCATGAGTTGACCATGGTTGACCAAGTTGAAATTTTGATAGTTTGATGTAAGATAATCAGTTAAGTTGAATACTAGATTTCTGTGATGATCGAAGGTCGAATATGCAAGTAGTTAATAATATGAATGATCTCAGATTTGAATTTTGATCCCGAAAAAGGATTCTACTTGCTCTTTCATTGGAGGAACCTTCGTGTGAGATTCAGCTCTTGTTAGACTTGAAGATGCGATTTGAAGAATCATTTAAGCATTGAAGTTCATTTAATCATTGTGAGATCATGTAAACATGCAAAATGCAATGAGACATGCAAAATGAAATGCAACCTAAGACCTAGGACCTAGTCACTGATCATGTGTCGATTTGTTATCATCATTGAACTTTTAGGTAACTGGATAAATCAATACAATGCCCACTAGCCATGAAACCATAGACATATGAATATCGATTTGTATGTGCAAGAATCAATACAACACCCACTGGTCAAACAACCATGGACATATGAATATTGATTTTATTTTTGAAATGTCGGATTAGATATAAGCACCAAGGCACAAGCGCCAGGATGACCTGAATATCATGTCCATTTTGATATAGCAATTTGTACAAGCATCAAAACATAAATGTTGTGATGACCTAAGTACGCCTTGCATTACAAACACATCAAACAGTCAAGAGATCATTCTAAATCCAATGTGAATTACCCGTAGTGACCCTTTATCGTTCACATCCTTAGGCAAGATTGCGTTCCACAGTAGGAGAAAGAACTTACTCAAAAAGATAATAGTTAGATCAAAGTTCCTTGAATTGTCTGGGTATCAATGGTCGAGGTACGTATGGCCATCCAATTCGAGATAGAGGCTCTTACAGTCGGACACCATTTCAATCCAAAATTTCCAAAGTTGTTAGATTTTCACATACAAGCAGAAGACAAAGAAAAGATTATGCCCCCAGTCATCACTCTCTAAATCCTGTAAAGGACATCATTGAAGAGCTCGAAGGGACACAATATGCCAAAATCTCAATGCGAATCAGTAAGCCTACAAGGAGATAAAAGCATGAAAAGCACAGATTGTTTTCAGTTGAGTTTTGATGTTTGATTGTTGTTGATGCAAAATCCTTTCTGGAGATGAGACTGACTGACTGACTCACATGAAGCTTCAAAGGACTCTGGCTAGATATGACACGTCTAAGATACATTGGAGGCCATAGGATATGACATTGATTGCCTCCAAGTTTGAACATTGATAGGATACAGACGCGCAAGCTGATTGGTGTACAGACCGACTTATTGAAACCAGGATATGCAGAAACAAACCGGGAGATATGTACAAACTAAAGCAAGACTGAAAGCTGGGAAAGACCAAGATTGTGCTGATAGATGGAGCATTTTGGAACAAGTGGTGCCCGTTTGCCGAGTTTTCACCATCTTGGTAGAGATTCTATTTTTGCTACCGAGGCGCCTGTTTCCAAGTTTTCACCAAGGCACTTTTTTTTTTCTTTTTTCATTTTTTTGTATTTTTCATTTTTTTAATTTTTTTGTACTTTTGATATTTTTCAATTTTTTTGTACATTTGATATTTTTCAATTTTTTTGTGAATCATCAAGGCGCCTATTGCTAGGTTTTCACCAAGATGTTCATTTTTTCAGGACTTTTTCCAATTTTTAAGATTTTTTTCAGGACATTTACCAAGCACTGAATGCCTTAGGCATAGAATTTCTTTAGATGGAGAATGTTGATTGGTTCTTAGAGCTGTTCTCCTTCAGTGGTTGAGAGTTGATAGGCACCAGAGCCAAAAGTAGCAGTGATTACAAAGGGACCCAACCAATTGGGTTCGAACTTCCCCTTGCGTTCTCGATGTGATTGATTTTTAGGATTTTCTCTCAACACTAGATCGCCAACCTGAAATTCTCTATGTCTGACTTTCTTGTTGTAGCCTCTAGACATTCTTTTCTGATACACTCTGAGATGATCATACGCTGCTTGTCTGCGCTCATCTAGTAGTTCAAGTTCTTGTAACCTCGACACTCTGTAGTCTTCATCAGTGACAAGTCCATGCATTTTGATTCTGAGTGATGGGATTTCAACCTCAACAGGCAGTACCGCTTCAGACCCATAAACTAAAGCGAAAGGTGTAGCCCCTGTAGGCATTTTGATACTAGTTCTGTATGCCCAGAGAGCTGGATTGATCATCAGATGCCAGTCTCTTCCTGTTTTATTCACTGTTCTGTGCAAGATCTTCAGGAGATTTTTGTTTGAAGCCTCAGCTTGTCCGTTCCCTTGAGGATAGTAGATAGATGACCAATGTTGAGTAATTTTGAACTTGGCACATAAGTCATCTAGGTCCTTGTTTTTGAATTGTCCCCCGTTATCTGTGATTATAGAGTGAGGGATCCCATATCTGCAAATGATGTAATTCAGGATGAACATAGAGATCTGTTTCCCCATTGCTTGTGTTAGAGGAACTGCTTCTACCCATTTTGTAAAATAATCTGTAGCTGTGATTATATGGGTATGTCCATTAGAAGAGTGCGGATGGATAGCACCTATGAGATCAAATGCTCATTGTTGAAAAGGCCATTGTGTAGTAAAGGGAATCAGATCTCTCCCTGGAGCATGAATCAAGTTGCCATGTACTTGACACTGTTGACAGTTTTTAGCAAATTTAATAGCTTCTTTTTCCATTTCAAGCCAATAATACCCAGCCCTAATAAGTTTTTGAGGTAACGTTAACCCGTTCGAGTGTGACCCACATATACCCTCGTGGACTTCCTCTAATGCACGTTGAGACTCTTCTCGTTCTAAACATCTAAGCAGTGTACCATCTAGACCTCATTTGTACAGATCATTACCAATGATGACATATCGAGATGCAGATCGGATAAGGTTTCATTTCTCAAAATGGTTAAAGGACTCAGGGATGATTTGGTCGTGGAGATAGGAGAACAAATTTTTGTAGCGAGATGAGTCATAACTTACAATAGTGCAGATCATGCGGGTTTCAGGGGAGTCATATGCAGGATAGGATAGGGCTTCCACCAGGAACTCATAGCGTAGTTCATGTTCAGGTTGTTGTAAAAGAGTAGATAATGTTGCCATTGCATCAGCAGCCTTATTCTCCATTCTGGGTATTTGCTCAAATGTGATAGAGATGAAGTATTTCTTTAGATCATCGACCATTCTCTTGTAAGGAATGAGCTTTTCATCTTTGGTTTGGTACACATCATTGACCTGGTGGATGACCAGTTGTGAGTCTCCATGAATGTGCATCTCTGTAACTCTCCACTGTATTGCCATTTTCATACCATTGAGAAGTGCCTCATATTCAGCAATATTGTTTGTGCAAGGAAACTTTAATCTGAATGCTTTGGGTATCGAGTATCCTTGAGGAGTAATGAACAATATGCCTGCTCCGGATCCATTCTGTGTGTAGGAGCCATCAAAGAATAATCACCATGCTCTAGAAGAGAGGTGCATGATAGAGGAATCGGGAAATTCCATTTGCATGGGTGTATCATCAAACAGTGGTGCTTCAGCTAATTGATCAGCAATGACCTGTCCTTTGATAGCTTTTCTTTCAACATATTCAATGTCAAATTCGCTCAAGAGCATGACCCATTTAGCTAGTCTACCTGTGAGGGCAGCTTTGCTTAGGAGATATTTCAGTGGATCAATTTTAGCTACCAAATGAGTAGTATGAGCTAACATGTAGTGTCTCAATTTCTGTGATGCAAAGATCACAGTGAGACAGGCCTTCTCTATCATTGAGTAGTTCTTCTCATAGGCCACTAAAGTTCGGCTGATATAGTAGATGCCTCTTTCTTTCTTGTTCTCATCATGCTGTGCTAGCGATGCCCCCAGTGATGTATCTGTTGCGGAGACATATAATATTAATGGCTTCCCATGAATAGGAGACATCAATATAGGTGGATTTGATAGATACTTCTTGATATGTTTAAAGTTGTTCTCACATTCTTCATTCCATGCAAAGGTCACACCTTTATGTAATGTTTTTGTAAAAGGCTGTGAGATGTCCGCTAGCTGTGATATGAATCTTCTAATAGATTGAACTCTGCCTTGCAACGTCCTCATTTGACTAATATTTGTGGGAGGTTGCATCTCTATTATAGCCTTGACCTTAGCTGGATCAACTTCAATGCCTTTCTTGGAGACGATGTATCCTAGGAGCTTTCCAGAAGTGACTCCAAAAGCACACTTTTTAGGATTTAGTCGAAGACTAAATTTTTCCATTTTGTCGAGGATCATGCTCAAGTCTATTAGATGTTCAGTTCTAATCATGGATTTTGCCAAGGTATCATCTACGTAATCCTCCATTGTTCTATGCATCATATCATGAAAAATAGATGTCATTGCTCTTTGATATGTAGCTCCAGCATTTTTGAGTCCGAATGGCATAACATTCCAACAGAAAGTTCCCCACGCACATGTGAAAGCTGTTTTCTCTTGATCTTCTGGAGCAATTTTGATTTGGTTGTATCCAGAAAAACCATCCATAAGGGAATACATTTCATAGCCTGCAGTCATGTCCACTATCATATCAATGTTAGGTAGTGGAAAGTCATCCTTAGGGCATGCTCTGTTCACATCTCTAAAGTCCGTGCATACTCTGATTGAACCATCTGGTTTGGAAACAGGTACAATGTTGGAAATCCACTCAGCATAATCTATGACACGGATGAATCTAGCTTTTAGGAGTTTTTCTAGTTCTGCTTTCACTAAGAGTGCGACATGAGGATGCATCTTTCTCAATTTTTGTTTGATTGGTTTTACTCCGGGAGCAATGGATAGATGGTGCATAATGAGATTGGGATCCAATCCTGGCATATCTGAATATTTCCATGCAAAGTTGATCTTTTTCTCTGATAAGAAGGTAGTGAAGTTTTGTTTCTCTTCGTCTGATAGAGATTGTGCTACATGTACCAATTGTGGTTCCTCTGTTGTACCCAAATTGATGGATTGAGTTGGCTCAATCAGAACTGGAGATCTATCCTGTAAATGACTTGGAAGGACATCAAATATCTCATCCTTAGGTGCCTCAGAGAGGTTTTCACCTTCAGATACATCTTTTCTTTTTACTTTTGTCGGTTCTGAGACTGCCACAAAGTGGTTTTCACCCTCAGAACTCTTTTTCTTTTTCTTTTTACTCTTGTTTTTCTGACTAAGATATTTGATGTTCGACTCGGTCATGCTGACACTCGGTTCACTGATGGAAGTACTCATAGGCTCAACTGCATTGAGGTAGCAGGCAAGGGCATAGTCATTTGGGAAGGTATACATTCCATGGTTTGGGTTGGTGGAAGTTTGGTCGATAAGATCAGGGCGTTGGATAGTCAAAGTGGGAAAGGCTTGGGATATGGTGTTCACGGATGTGGATATGTCATCATTGGTCCTAACCTGACGCTCAAGTTCAAAGGTGATATTACAGCTCAGAATGTTCAATTCGTGAATAGGCTCAACATCATCATAGGAGTCCTCTTCAGCCATAGGTGGATCAGACACGTTAAGTTCATTGTTTCGCTCTAGACCTACGTTGGGTTGAGAGACATATTGGTGAATAACATCAATAGATTTCTCTGTTATAAGCTCATCTTCTTCTAGAATGGCACCCCATTCATAATCATTTGACTCATCTTCTGATTCAGAATCTCTAGGAAATCTTAGAAAGTGCGTGAAATCAAGATGAATACCCCAAGAAGGATTACCCTCAGTCTCTGACTTGAATTCATATTCATGGGAATCAGTGTCAGAATAACTACCCCCTGCTTCTTGATCAGTTTGATTGCCTTTGAGATTGGCTGGTTCTTGTGGTACAACCATCTCTTGCACTACAGTAGGTTCTTGTGTTTCAACTACATTAATTCTTCTGATAGGATCATCTGTATCATCAAGAAGATCTTTGATCTCTTTACGCAATTTTTCATAGGGGATAAGCTCAGAGCTATCTGAATCATCATCAGAGGGTTCTGTTTCTTCTTTCTTAAGAAGGGGATCTCCTGGTGCAATTTGTTCTATGACATGAGAACAACCACTTTTGAGATGATAGGGTTTCTTCTTAAACCCTATGCCACCAATATCTTTTTTGGCTCGACCAATGTGTGAAATGGGGGTCACGAGACCCTTTCCCCTAATTCCTAGAGGTCCTTGACCGGAATATCCCATCTTGGCTATCAATTTGTTTCCTAGATCATATGAATTAGAAGGGAGTGTAGGTGCTATAGATTCACTAGGTTGAACAATTTTGGATTCAGAATCATCTTTGTATAGCCATGCAAGCACAGCTTCATCTTCTTCAAATTCTTGTTTGGATACTTGCTCCACCACAAAATGTCTTTTGTATGCTTCCATAGGTTCCTTAGGTTCTGATTTAGACTGCTTCAAGGATTGGCCATATGACTTAGGTGAGATTGGGAGAGATGTCAGAGACAAGACTGGCTCTATAGTGTATTCTCCCATCCCATTTTCTTTGATATTGATCTCTTTAGCAATGTCAACCATCTTAGATGTGGAAGCCACATTTTGTTGCTTGATGGAAGATTCTCTGTTATTGGGAACAAGTTTACTGGCACTTTCCTTCAATGTATTGCAAGTTGTACTCAGATCAGCTGGGATAGTAACCTCCACTCCTTCATAGGGAAATTTCAAGCATTGATGGTATGTTGAAGGAATAGCCTGCATTTCATGTATCCAGGGTCTCCCTAGAAGGATATTGTAAGCCAATGGTAGATCGAGCACCTGACATGTGGTATCTTTGATGACTGGACCCACCCAGATGGGCAAGACAATGGTGCCTTTAGAAGCTCTTTCTTGTTCATCATAGGCTTTTATGGTGATCTTCTTTCGAGGATCAATAGCCATCTCTGAGAATCCCAACTGTGTGATTAAGTTGTAAGAACAAATGTTGAGGCTTGCGCCCCCATCTATCAACACACGTTTGACTCGACGGTTCTAGATCAAGACTTCTATGTGCAAGGGATGATTATGTGGGTGACTTAGGGAGTTGTCATCCTCTTCTGAAAAGGAGATATATTGCAGAGATGTTAGATGACCAACCATAGTCTGGAACCTGTCTAGATCTAGATCATCAGGAACATTAGAGCTGAGCAAAGCTTTGTCTAGGATATCTCGGTGAGCTGGAGATATTCGAAGTAACTCAAACATAGAGATTTTAGCATTGGTATGCTGGAGTTGTTGTACGATGCTGTAAGATGTAGGTCTGGTATCCTTTGGATTGGAAGATTTTGAGGCAACCTTCTGTTTAGAAGCAGATGTGAGATTGAAAGGTATCTTAGGACATCAAATGAATTTGGTGTTTGTCCTTTCAGATGCGTCTGAGCTTGTGATCTAGTAACTGCATTAGCTGAGGAATGATTTCTATCTCTTCGTACAATCGTGATGACATTATAGCTCTCAGAGAGGCATGGTTCCACCATATTGATGACAGCATCATTTCCAGGGTAGGCATAGTTGACTTTTGCCCCCATGTTAGGCTGAGAAGTGGAAACTCCCTTGCCATGTTGTGGAAAAGGTTCTATAAATGCTATGTGATCATTATTGCTAGTAGGATTATCGATTGTGATGTCCCCTTGATCTATCAAGTCTTGAATGGTATGCTTCAAATGGAAGCATCCATTAGTTCTATGGCCTTTAGTTCGATGGAAAGCACGAAATTCATTATCTTTCCACCAACATGGTTTTGGATCTGGATTAGGTTTTTGGATTGGTGGTAAAGAGATCATGTTATCAGCTATCAGGGTCCTCAGAGTAGATTCCAAAGATTCTCCCAGGGGAGTAAACTTTCGTTTATTATCCCATCGTTTGAATGGCTTCTTTGGAGATGGTTCAGCAGATTTTTGCTCTGAAGCTTCAATGGCTTTGGTGGCAAGGGTGAGATTGTAGGCCGGTGCCATTGATGGGGTGTGGATAGTGTCAACAACACCGTCAGAGATGATACCTTTGTTTCTATTCCAGCTCTTGTTTTTATCTTTTGAGCTAGATCCCGATTCAGACTTGTCCTTTTGAAGAGTGATTTCTCCTTTCTTGACAAGTACTTTCTCAATCTTGATTGCATTATCCACCATTTTATCAAAAGATACATGATCTTGCATTTGCAATGGATAGTTGAGCTCTGGAACAAGGTTATTGATAAAGATTTCAAGTTTCTCCATTTCGGGAATTGGTCTAGCATATAAAGAAAACTTCTTTCGCCACCTCTTGAGAAAAGTTAGGAATGATTCCCCTGGATATTGCTTGAGGTTACAGATATCAATCATGGTAATCAGATGTTGAATATTGTAGGAATATTGTTGATAAAACAATTTAATCAATTCCTCAAAAGTTTTGATCGTAGAAGGTAATCTTGAAAACCACTGAATGGATGCTCCTCCCAAGGATCTAGGAAAAAGACGCATTAGATAAGTCAGTTCATGCATGAATTCCATGGATTGTGTACAAAACTCTCTGACATGATCTTGAGGATCAGAGTGTCCGTCATATTTGTCATACTTTGGTATCTCCACTCTTTTTGGGAATGGAGGCATATACAAGTCTTTGTCAAAAGGGAAAGGACAAAGGGCCTCCATGGAGAATTCCTTGGGTTCCTTCTCTTTCTCAATTTTATTCATTTTGACCTACATAGCGTGCAGCTGGTTCATTATGGCCGTCATCGGAGTTTCTTCCTCATGCGTGATGATATCTTCGACATTGAAGTGAGGAGGAAGTTTAGATCCTTCTTGGGCTAATTGCAAAAAGTATGCCTCTCTATCGATTTTCAAGAAATGCCTCATCATTCTTTTGAATTCATCGTCATTCTGACACCGATGGATTTGAGAGGGTGTAGGGTCTTGGTTGGCATTATGTTGAGAATGGTGTCCCTGGGATCCTCCTCCTAGAGAACCATGGTTTGTCCCTGCTTGAGACATGGTAGGATTTTTGGGCTCCCTGGAATAGATTGAGGAGGAGTTTGTTGATTACCTCTGTGAGTTGATAGAGGAGGTATGTAACCAGTTTTTAATCGAAAGTTACCGAGACCGTCGTCTTCGTAGATACCTGACTGGATGAGTTGTTCAAGAGTTGGACCCAGGGTATTGGTCAAAAGTAAGTTCTGAGATGTTTCTTCTGATTTCTTGTGTGAAGAAGCTCTGGTCTCCACCATTAACTTTGAATGAAACAGAAGAAAAGGATGAAGACAACTGAAGAACAATTTGATTCGAGAAAATTGGATGACGCAACCTTGTCAAGATTATGATAGTTTTGAAGATCTGATGAGATGTGGGTGAAGGAAACTGTGCCCTGGATGCATGGGATAGATCACCCAAAAGATAGCGGACACGAGTTCTCAACACTTAGTTTGTTTTTAAAGATTGATTGATTGAAGATTGATAGTTATGACAAGGTTTTGACACGAGATAAAAAGGACTCAAATTGATCAAATAGAAGACTAGATCAGATTCAAAAGATCAAACTCAAAAAATGGTAGAATGCTCAATAGCTACTGCTCTGTTCCTGACACAATGATATTTTTGACAGATTCTGGATCTAGGCTAGAAACATTGGATATCTTGCAATTTGACAATTTCTGACAACTTTTTCAAATTTTTCTAAACGACACTCTGCAGACTCGTACGACACTGGGTAGTCTATGAAACGATAGTTGCTAAACTCATACGACAATTGGGTAATACTGAAATGACACTTGAGAAAACTCGTACGACTTTTGACTTCTTGAAATGACTTTTGACTCCAGAAAGAACTTTACATCAATTTTTGCAAAATTTAAGGTTTTCAGTTTTGGATTATTTGCAAATTGTACTATCCAAATTTTGAAGGTTATACCAGATTTGATTATTTTTAATAGCCAAGTAGATAAATAAGCACGCAGAACAGCAAGCAAGTGATTCCAAGCACGTCTGAAAACAATGAACAAGGGCAAAAGCAACCTTGCACATGAACAATCAAGTGACCAAATTGTGCTAATCCCTGAGAGTACTAATTGTGTATGTTCTGAAAAGTTTTGCAATAAAACACATATACCTGAGAATGAAAAATTGGCCTCTCTAGGGTTTTTAGTAATGGTTTGACTCTGCAACTTTTATGATTCAAAGGGGTGAACTCCAATCCCGGCGCACCAGGGTTTTGACACAGTCTGAGAACTTAATCTTCAAGAGCTGCTAGGGAGATCTGACAACCCAACAATGAACCATACCCGTGGAGATTTCTTCCACAAGGACATTTATATAGCGGCTGTCACTACCATGGCAAAAATAGCTATTACCGCTTGAGGTGCCGTCAACGTAGTTTGCCCTGTGAAGGGATTGTCCGCTACGGTTAACCCTCTCTAAAGATGACTCACAATAGTATACCACAAGGGGACTTGGCTCCAGATTCAAGGTTTTGACACCTCTTCACTTTTAACCCAAACAAAGCAAGCAGATTAATCCGACACGCTAAGACAAAGTTTTGTTCCACCAAGGTCTGTGATATCAACTCCACGTGATCTATCAACCTCTCCGGGGAGAGAATGTATCAATCAATAAGAGAAGATGCACTAACCAATTTTGATTCACCAAAGCTCGTGATATCAACCCCACGTGATCTATCAACCTCTCCAGAGAGAGAATGTGTCGATCAATAAGAGAAGATGCACTAACCAAGCTGAATGTGAAACGCACTAAGTATCCTCCCTACCTACAAGGATTCTATCGTCAAGAAAGATTTCGCTAGGAATCCAATCTCTCAAGAATCACGAATAGTGTTCATAGGGCCTAATTACTATGTGAGCACAGATATATGTTCCGAAAGTAAATCTACCAAAAGCATTCAAAAAGTAGAAAGAGGAACACTTAATGCTTAAAGCAAATATGAGATGAGTCCACAAGGTGGAACACTTAACACCTCACACAAGCTAAAAACAAGTCCACAACTTAGAAAACAAGTGAGTTCCTAAAAGCACAAAAGGGTTTCCAAGTGGAATATTTAACGCTTCTGTCCTGTTGACCCCTCCCCTTTATGGCACTGAGATTGCAACCACAGGGCGGAAATGAGGGGCCGACGGATTAGCGAGTCCAATAACCCAAGATAGCAATCAAGATCAATCACAAGTATTCTAAGACTACTTAATGAATCCTTAAGGGATTAAAACCTAGTATCAATTATGCAAGTGTGTAGAGATAGATAAAAGCATGAAAGGATGCACACAAGCCAGACACATAAGAGATTTATTTTAGGATCCAAATTGAAATATTATCAGCTTGAGAAGAATACCTTAGGTCCAACGCTCTGCAATCCAGAATTTAGCACACATCCAAAAGTACAAAATCAAGACCAATCAATAGCAAATTGTAAGCGTTAGAAATCAATAATCTGAAAGTACAAATCTGTAAATTATGTGTCTTTGTAGCAAAATCTCGCGTGAGGCAGAATGTGGTCCCGCGCGAGGAAAAACTATCTCGCGCGATGAAGAATGAAGTCTCGCACGAGGAAGTACTATCTCGTGCGACAAAAATATGAAGACTCGCGCGAGGAAGTGGAGTCTCGCATGATAAAAGATAAAGTCTCGCGTGAGGAACTGTAGTCTCACGCCAGAAAGTGATTTTTCGCGCACAAAAATGATACCAGTGAAATTTCGCGCGACACAGAAAGAAATCTCACGCGACGCAAGTGAAATCTCGCGCGAGAATTTGTACAGAGATGTACGAAAGTATGGATAGAATGATAAAAATCGCTGTGTACAGACAACTTTGATAGAAAAAGTGCCAAAAAATTATTTTTTCCTTTTTTGCAGGCAAAAAAGAAACAAAAAATAACGTCCTACACAGTATACTAGGACCCTTGAAACCCTTATCCTCAAAAGATAGAAAATTGATAGAAATGAAGGGAAACCCGTTTCAGGGCCCCATGGTGGGCGCCAGAAATGGGGGTGTGAAAATTGTACCTGATCTGTAGACACAACACTCAGTAAAACATTAGACGTTAGTGATAATCAAAATCGGGCAAAATTGAAAGCTATCTAACCAAGCGATTTACTGCCTTCTAATAGGTGCGAGATTAATGTTCTCAGATTATTATCGAGATCAGTGACCTAGACGACACCTAAATGAAGGATTTGAATGCAATTCTAGATATGGAATAAATGCAATTAATCTATATTTTTGATATTTTCTATGCAATAAGAATGATAAAAATTGATATGATATGAATGCTATTGAAAACTGATATGCTATGCTAATCTAACAATGATATGAAATATGAATGCAAAAATAAGATTGATCTCACAAAAATGTCGATTCGCTAGAGCTTTGATTCTTCAATTCCAATTCTCCAGCGTGATTGTGCAAAATATGAGATGATTTGTGAAGAGCTGAAGCCTTTAATTTATAGAAATCCAGGGCTTGGGAGGTGCATGGATAAAAGCCATAAATCACTCAAATTAACTCATCTTGATTTTTGAGTTATCTGATCATAAAAGATAGTTAATTCTCAAAATCATGCAAAAACATGCAAAAATAGCTTTTTAACTCAAATTAGAGTTTAGATCAGCTTTTTGAACTCCAAAAGGATGTTGAGTTCCAAAAAGTCAATAACTTGCATTGATTTTCTGATTTGGAGTTTAACTGTTTCTTTTGAATATGCATAATAATTAAGAATTAAATAAATAAATAAAGTGATTTATCCTCAACTCAACTGATTTTTGAAAATAAATAATTAATTTATGGGTTAATTAACTATTTTACCAAACTTTTATTAAAAATTATATTATTAAATAATGACAACATGCTTTAATTAATTAAATAAGAATTTAATCAATTAAAGATAGGAATTTTGATTTATTGTCAAAATTAAATAATACAATTAATAATAGATAGAATTAAATTTAATTACATAATTAAGTGGCAAATATTAAATCTAATTAATTAAATATGAAAATATTCAATTAATCAAACTTAGGATAAATGTGATTTATCGCCAAATAATCATTAAATTAAAGATAATTAAGATAATTAGGAATATTACTAGGAATATTCCCCGATGCAAAATTTAAGATAATCAATTATGATTCGATGATGTTTAGATGTGCCTTAGGTTAGGACTTTGATGTCGATTTTGTTCGAATTGAAGATGTAGGAGATTAATGAACTTATAGCCCATTTTTGGGGTATTACACCAAGATCCTATGTGAGAATGCTATCTCTGCTAACTAGAAACTCCCCTCGACACCCCCCAGCCTGGGAGATCAAAACAACCGATAATTGGAATTTGTTGACTGGCTTCACTAGGTTCGACAACTCCAAGTTGATGGCTTAGAATGCTACTTGATGGGTTGCCCCGCCCATTGGCTGGATGAAATTAAACTTTGATAGGGCAGTGAATAACCTTACCTAGGGTGGGGGTGGAGTGCTAAGAGACCACAATGGTGCTTGCCTTTTGGATTATGTTGGGCCACTCAAGAACAGTACTGTCAATCAAGCTGAAGGCACGACCCTACTATGGGGTATAAAATTTGTCATCTCCATAAATATCAGGTTATTGATGATCGAGGGGGATTCCAAAGTGATTGTGGAGGCTATAAAATGAAGGTCGAAAGCGGGGTGGTGGGTGAACTCCATAATAGTGGAAATTTGGGAGCTTCTCAACAACCTCCAAAACATGACTATTGCCCATACCTACAAGGAAGGTAACACAGTGGCAGATTCTATGGCTACCATTGGGCTTAAGCAAGCCAGGCTGTTTAAATGGGAGGAGGTCAGTGAGCTACCAAAGGAGACCTAGTGGCTGATCGAGCAGGAAAAACATGACACCAACAATGTTTAAAATGAGTCGAGTTGTCACCAATTTTGTTGAGGGCCCCACTTTGATTAAGCACTAGCTTAATTTAATGATTACTATTGTTATGACTATGTATGTCCAAAATCTTATAAAGGTTCATAATTTCCTTTTGCGTAAGTACGTGTGGAAGGATTGATGTCCGCATCAGAAAGTTATTTCGATCACCAAGGACACTAATGTAAAATATGGCTTAATTTCTAATTATTATGCCTAGAGATCCTGCTAGGCCATTTTTTTGTCAATGTAAAAATCCTAAGAAAATGGCCTATTTCTGTGAAAAACTCTAAAGAAATTGTCATGACCACTTGCAAACTTGGTTTAATCAACGAAGAAGATCCATTAGGTTTCATGGCTTGCGCCCTTAGCCAGAGATAGTTTTTGATGTCATCAAGCTCCAGTTCAGAGTGCATGTATTTATTTACTAAAACTAGGGAAATATTCAAGTTTTAAGGTCTGAGAAATAGGTCATTTTCATGTCCTAAGGGTTTCAAAAAATTGTCTAAGTCCAAAAAACCCCTGTTCTATTTCCTCATTACCTTTTCCAGCCACTTAAGTCTCCATTTGTGCACATGTTTATTTTATTGGTAGGTTGTTATGTCTCCAATTCAGCGACTTTGTGACTAAGTGTTCGCTAGGTCTCTAGGTTTCTAAGTAGTTTGTCTATTTATCTAGTGACCTAGCGATTGCAGTAGTCGCATGTTGTCCCGATTTTGGTGGTTATGTTCTAAACATTGATCAATCCAGCAACACGGTTATCTCCTAATCTTGTGATGTAGCGGTCAAGTCATGAAATATCTAGCGACTCAGTGAGGACTGTGGGATGAAAGAAGGGATCAATGGTTGGTGCTTGATCTCATAATCTGACTGAGGTTAAGCGGGAAATCTGGCAACTTGGCGAATAAAGGCTTTCATGTGGTCTTTGAATTTAACCAAAGTTAAGAGAAATATTTTGAGACTTGGCGAATACTTCAATCACGTTATCCCCCAATTGAACTATGGCTCAGGAAAATTCAGCGACCGTGAGAAATGCTTTGTTGCCCAGTCTCCAGACTAAACCCAAGTTAAGAAAAATATTGAGTGACTAGGAGGTGTCTTTAGTCACTTGATCACCAGATGACTAGGGGTTAAGTGCTTGTCAGGGTTGAAAAATGAAAAATGATATGGGTATGGTTCCTAGATTTGATGACGTGTCCACCCCTGATTGGTCACAGAGGAGAGTGACTTGAAAATTGTTAGCGAGGCCTGACTTTTAGTCTTCTTTTAATCTGATGGTTGTCGTATGACCGCAAGGCAAGATTTTCCCCTTTGTGATCATGCGACGACCATTTGATCTTCTAGCATGTCAAAGTAAACTGACAGGTGGGTCCTGTGCTAGAATGATCCGAGGTGCTTGTTTTTAATTGGTCAAGATGGATGGTGATGTAAATTTGTCAGGTGGGGCTGAGATGTTGCATATTTTAATGCACTGTAGATCTTCCATGCTCTAACAGTTGTCGTGACTTCGCATAGCAGAGATGCACAAAGTTTTATTCTACGTGATCTTGCGAAAACCATTGATTTTTTCCTTTAGTGAAGATCGATGGTCATGTTTTAAAGGGCCGATGAAGACTTGTTGACCATTATGTGATTAAATGAGGACCACTCAATCTACCGGGAAGGAAATGAATCAATGGGTGTGTTTTAAAATTGATCAAAGCAATCATTGCGCCCAAGATTTGAAATTGTTTAAAGGTTTTCTCTGCAAGGTTTGTTATAGTGAGCCATAAATGACAAAAGGGTAGCTAAGATTTGATTTTTTTTGAGATGGTTGCAGTTAGAGAAATGATGAAAAAGATATGGGTGGCCGCCTAATCTGATTTTGCTTTCTAGAGTGCCATGTCGGTTTAAATGCAAATGACTACATTGCTTAGCGTAGGCGGCTTGGATATGATGAATGTCAAAGATCTTCGTGCTATGTACATGCAAGATCTTTAAGTTGGCTTTGGCATTGAAGTTTGTTTTTTCCACTATAAGAAATCAATTCAAAATTGTATTTGTAGTAAGCCTTGATGATGAAACCAAATAATTGTACATCAATTTGATCTGATTCACCTGGGTTTTTAGGGTTTTTCTGCATTCTTTCATTTCTTGTTGAGTCTGGTTGTTGAGGTTTTTGTAGACCTAATTTTTCCCTAAATGATCCTTAGCTTGTTGCAATCCTTTATAAGGATTTTCAGGTTCATTTAGAAGGTTTCAAAATTTTGGTAATCTAAGGGGTTCCAATTTCCCTGGTTCCATGAATGTTCTTTCCTGTAAATATGTTGCCTCCTTCTCTACATATAGGGTGTTCCCTCTTTCCTTTCTGGCTTTGAGAATAGAATATAAGTTGTAACTATCTGTCTTATGAGTAAGATTTCAATGTATTTGTACTACTATAAGATTGTCTCCATTTGAGTCTTGAACTTGTTGATTCAAGCATCAAGGGTGTTGTAATCTTTCTATTGTATTTCCAAGGTGTCTGCAATAGAGTTGTTTTCTCATAAACAACTGAGTTTACGATTGGTTTTCAGATGTCTATGAGCTAGGGTATCAAAGATATTTCATGCTTGTCTTTCAGTGGATGTTGATTAATGTATTTCTTGTTCCTAGGTCTCTTCTAAGGGGAGAGTTAAAATCCTTTGAATAGGTGATAGCATATTTGGGTACATAGGTGGATTTCTTAAAGTATGGTCTGATCAATGGTATATGATTGGTGTAAGGCATCAACATATTAGAATGTATTTTTTTCTCTATTCATAGCTCTATGTTGTAGTGATGTATTTGACTCTGTTGCCCATTGGATAAGGCACTGGTCTATGAGAGACTTAAGGTATTTCAAGGGTCCATTCAACCCAAAACATAAACTCATTCACATGAAATACTTTTCCCTTTCATGTTAATAGGAGTAATTTCTAGTTTTCATATTCATTATATGCAAGTAAGTTATTACATAAGATTTGTGGTTTCATTGGGGTACATGATACCTATAGGGATCTAAAAGCTATTCCATAGTTATATATCTACAGGCCTGTTGTTTGTCAAGAGGTGTCATGTGTGTGCAGATGAGGTATACCCGCTTGAGTGATGTGGAGCTCAAAGTGTAGGGGGATCATATAGTTGATCCTTGTTAATTGGTCCTTTTTCTTGTCAGACTTTGGAGTGGTTATTGAGAGTTAGTGATATCACTTTATCAATCATTTTGTAAATTTGACAATGTGGGAAAAAGGAGTCCAACAGATCCGCTAGATTTTTCCATATGAAGCTCGACTACCCAAAAACCACCCAGTCCCTGCCTTTTATGAACAAAATTCTCATAAAATGGTTAACTCAAAAAACCCTATTTTATGTCCTGGTTTGCGAAGCTTGACTCTGCATTTTTCAAAAGAATTCTATGGTGGATACTTGTTTGGTCGATATGGGTGGTAAAACTTTGCGCATAGAGCCGAATAAAATCGAAGGGGAATTCACCTCCGACCCCCCAGTGACCCACTAGTGCACAGACAGTGGCATCTAGGGCTTCATGGAAAGAATGAAGGGAGGCCACAATGAGAAAATATCCAAGCAATTCGTGTCCTCTTGGAGCAATAGGAAGGTGTCGGTTGGGGGAATACACTTTCAAATAAACGAGGTCATTGCTAAAGCAACAAGACTGTCTACGGAGGGTAGGAAGTATAAGAAAACTAGCCAGATGCTTGACATTACCAGTCTCAACTAGTCTTCAGGCTAGGTGAAAAGCTTGTGAAAAAGTCTGGGGGATTCAACCACGAGCTGCTCCCTGAGTTTTGGCCCAAGGTGTGTCACATTGTTATGAATTACTTCACTCTTGAGGGTAAATTTACTGTATTTTCTTATTATCATCTGCCATTCCTCAATCACATTAGGAATAGGGACCTCATTTCCATCCCCTTCTACCTCCTCCACTCACTAGAAAGCAACATCTTGGATATAAAGGAGAACAAGAATCCTGAGAAGCCGATCCCCATTCTTCACCAGGGCCTTTTACTCTGTCTATATAACTTCCACAAAGCCATTTTCCCTCTGCCCCAATCCCCCTTTATTATTAAGGATGTCACCTAGGACGTTTCTCCTTTGGGAGCCAATAACCCCTCTCAATCCCCCTCCCAGTCCATCCAGGAGATCCAAGAGACTGACCTTGTCCCGCATGATGGTAAAGGCTGCAAGAGATGTGTGAGGAACCCTTTTAAAAAGGTGGAGGATTTAGAGGAATCTCATGTCTCCAAGTCCATGGAAGCTAAGGATAAGACGGGGGTTGATAGAACCCTTAAAACTAAGAAGAAGCCCAAAAAATAGAGGAATTCAGGTAGCCAGGTTGAGTTCAAGGTGGATTTCAGGGGCACTGTCCTGCGTTCTAACATAATTACCAAGGAGAAATGCAAAATAAGACTCAGGGAAATGGATTTTGAGGACAAGTCCCATTCGGAGGATATGGACACCTCTACCTCCTTTGGTTCAAGTGAGGGCTCCTTAGTGGAATGCTTGAGCTTGCCTAGGTCTAGAAAAACTTCCCCCTTGAATCCCCCACCGATGATGGATGATATTCCTCGCAGCAATACCCTGCCCCTACCCTCTCCCCACACCCAACATACCAAATCCCCTCGCGTTGAGCACACTACTATGGCGATGGATGAGAATGATAGGTTTAAAGGCTCCCTCAAATAGAAGTTCAATGAGTTGGATAATGAGATCGTCACCCTCAAACAAGACATGAGGGAAATCAAAGCCCGTGTCACGGATTTGAATAATTTTTCCCTTAAAGTCATGTACACGTCAGTTGTGACCCTGTGCAACATGCAGGAGAAGATGGTTGGTGGTAAGTTGGAAGTCGATGAGGATAACAAAGACCTCTTCCTATTTTTACAAGAAGAGTGGGCCGCGACCCTCATGACTAAACATCTAGGTGGGAAATCCTAGCCGATGCTGGTGCCATGAGGTTTTTGTTTTGGTTCAGGCCTATTGGCCCCATGTTTCATAATTTTCTTTCTTTTTTTATGGTTAAGTTTTTAAGACTCTGGATTAGCCCTATGTGGCAAGTTACTGTTAATATGTTCTCTACTTTCTGGTTAAGCTACTCTAGTTCATTATTTTTGAAAAGGACCTTTAAGTTTGTTTTTGATAGAGGTAGACTAAACACTTTTTTTTTTGCTAACTTTGTGCTAACTATTTGTTGTGTGACTAGTGCTATTAATATGTTGTTAATGTGCTTCTAGTCTATCTATACCATGGGCCAACACTCTCTTGCTTCTTTTTCTATCAAAAACATGAAAATTAATTTTAAATATAATTAAATTACAATCTCAATTAATTAAATTTTACAATTTCTAATTGTTTAAATAATTATAGTTAAAACTAAAATTAGATAATGCTACAATGTAGACTTATTATAACATGAAATTTATAAAATTTTAATTGTTCCAATGTCACTAACAATATTGATCAATCCTCTCTCATTTAAATGGTAAATAAGAATTATTTAAACAATGTTACCATTAAATAGGTGGTTGCTACATTAATCATAGATGTATTCTAATCCATAGAAATGTGAGGTAAAATTATTACAATCTATTGAATGAATGAAATTGTAATGGTGAGAGGAATGAATTGTAGAAAAAAAATGCTAAGGTTGTCAAGACTTATTATTCATTACACAATGTTGAAGACCAATCTAAAAACCTAGCATGAGAAAGATACATGTAAATTGTACAGGTATACACATGGTAAGAGGGTAGTTTGTAAGAATACTATAGGAGATATACTTTTGGCAAAATATTTGTTCTAAGTAAAACCTTAATAGAAAAGGACTTGTATACTAAATGGTGATAAAAATATGGACAAATCAACATAGATAATTTGAGCTCTTACATATGGAATCCCTCCAAACTTTCCTTGACTAGAACTATAAACAACGTTATCTTTGATCTACAATGATAACTTGAGAAAGAGAGTCAAAGAAAATTTCTCTTATAAAGAAAATCCAATATGTTAAATACAAAATCTCATGCCAAATCTTTTTCCAAGGCATCAATGATGATGATGATCTTCCATACAATCATCAGTTAGAAGCTGTAATCGATTTCGACCATCACTCTCGACTGCCTCATTTAGTAAATTATATTTATTGAATGTTTGCAACTATTTGGAATAGACATAGCCTTTGTCATACACTAATGAATCACACCTCTCCAATCTCCATGAATATTTGTTATTAAAAAAATTGACTTTTCCTCAAGTGATCCTTACCTCTAAGTTCCACTTAATAACATATTTGATTTCAAATATTCATTACTATTGCATAGTTATGTCAATCATTCTTGCAATCTAGGCATATGGATCAACCCATATTAAATCAAGGCCACTAAAGGTTTTAAATCCTTCTTTAATGCTTTGAGTTTCTCTTGGAGTGGCATTATGTTTCTTTATTTTGTTAAATTGGTTCATATCTATATTACTTTTCTATAACATGAAATTTATAATCTTTTCATTGGTCCAATAAGTCTAACAATATTGATCAATCAACTCTCTTCTAAATAATAAGTAAGACTTATTTAAATAATGCAACCATTAAATAGGTGAACATTAATCAGAGATATGTTCTAATCAACACAAATACACTTTTAATTATGTATGTTTGATAATTTTACCTCTTCCATAAACTATTGATTATTCTCACTGTATAGTCATTCTTTAAAATTATTTTATCAAGAAAAAAGTTTACCTATTCAATATCTCATTGATTTACCTTTTAATCATCATGTTATTTCATTTTTGTGCAAACTTTTTCTATAACATGAAATTTATAATGTTTTAATTGGCCAAATGTATCTAACAATATTGATCAATGATCTCTCCTTTAAAGAATACATGAGACTTATTTAAACAATGTAAACATGGAATAGGTGGTTGTGCCCTTAATCACATATGTATTCTAATTTATAGAGAAATAATGTAAAATTAGTGCAATCTAATGTATAAATGAAATTGAAATAGCGAACAGAAAAAAAATGGAAAAAAAATAAGTTTTGTGTCTGGCTCTACAAGCATCTGAAAGATTAGAAATAGAAAACGAACATCATAAAGATTAGAAATAAAAATTGCCTTTCTCTAAATATATTTTACTATTATCTCATGTGAGCTCGTTAAACTTACATATTTTTCAATCTGAAGGTTAATGATGAATTATTTGGAGTCTTCTGATTGGCATTGTTGATGGTTTACAGAGGCCTGCTCAGTTCTCAATGGGAGAGTGCACACCTCTCGAGCTCTTTTGTAGTGTGTTGTAGAACATATTGTAAAATAATGCAGTTATGAGGTTATGACACATGACCTGCATGCAAAAGGGAATGAAACAGACACCTTATCTATGTTTTCACAATTTGCATTTACTGTCAAAATTCTTCAACTCTTTATGATTTGGATGGATGTCAATCCCTGCTAGAAAAAGGAAGAAGGTTTTTCAGTGCATTAGATAACAATTTCTTTGAAGCATTCTATCAAATAGTTTGCATGCTCTGTTAATTCTTCCACCTTTTGCAAACATGCCTACCGTGGAGGCACAAAGGGTAGAAATGGGTCATATGCTTATCAGGTGCATACACTTGTTCTGATTGCAAAGTAAAAAATTTTCTGTTCAAATTGCAAGGCCACTCTTATATAAAGATGTTTGTACTGCAGAAAATCACCATTGTACTAGTAGTCACTCATATTTTCAAGGTATTCTATGATTTCAATTTTCCTTGGAGCTCTTTGTTTCTTTCATGTTGTCTATTTTTGGGCCCATTATTTGGGTAACTTAGCAACTATTTTCTAAGTTCAACATGTTTCTGTTGAAAGTTTCTTCTTTTGTTATTTTTCTAAGAAAGAATTAATGTCTTAGAGTGTTGTTTCTGGTTATTTGGATGCTGAGTTTTGCAAATTTTTTGTTTCTTTATTCCGTACTTTATTTGATCATCTTAGGATTTAGTATATAAGCATTCTAAAGAGAGGGAATATACATTCAATATTGCTTTGGATGTCATGAGACTTGTTGAAGATGTGTAATTTATGATATAGTCAAAGGCTATCATGAAATTTCACGTAAATTGTGTTCTATTTCTCCAAATGCTCAAGTGAAGTGCTTTGTTTTACTATTATATCCCATACCACTACTTATGGTACAATGGAAAGAATGTTAACATTTTTTTTACTATTGTGTTAGATGAATTTTTGCTTCTTAAGATTTATGTTGGTGGCATTGAAATGCTTTGCACTTGTGGAGAGGATTAGTGTATATTTGTTGTAGTGAACATGGTGCTACATGGTTTTAGGCTGCATGGTTTACTCATATTTATACAAAATTACAGTTTATTTCCTTTACTAGAAGAATTGTAGTTTGTACTTCTAAATTTTGTGCTATAGTGTTTCAATATGCATGATATTTTAATGATTGACAAAAGAAAAAAATACAACTTTTTTTTTTTGGAGATAGTAACTTTAATGTTACTTTGACTATGCATTCATCTATTAGAAAATCATAGGAAATAATTTGAAGTGTCATAATAATAAATTATTTCAAGCTTGATCTAGTACTGCACCATGGTAAATCATAATAACATATGATGCTTGATTAATTATAAAGTTTAGAGAGTTTCTTTCATTGTTATCCTGATTTTAGAATACTATTTTTATAAGAGTTATTATTAGTTTCCACTATAGCTTGTTGGTTAGTACAAAGTTCTTTTTAAATGAAATACTTATGGGCTGCTTCTATTGAATGATAAAATTCTATTCACAAGCTTTTACTCATTGATTTCCTAATCATCTAGTAATTGTTAAGATTTGGCCCAGTCATACTGTGTTATATTAAAATTTTAAATATATGTGATGACAACTAGGATGACTTCTAATATTTGTTTAGTCGAATTGATTTGTAAACTCTATCAAAATGCATCATTAAATAATGCAAATTAAATATATGATTAAAATTTGCTGTACATTTTTATCATTAGAGCTGCTCTTATTGTTATTACTATCTCTCCACTTATGTTTGCCTTTTTGATACTTCTATCAAAATGCAGCATTTAATTATGCGAATTTAATATATGTTTGCAATTTGTTGTACATTTTATCATTAGAGTTGCTCCTGTTATTATGGCTTCTCCACTTATCTATGCCTTTGTGATTCTTCATTCATAAACATGTCAAATCTTGCAAGTATAATTTTCATTGGTAAATCCTTCAGCTCCATCGTGTGTCTTTAGAAACCAATCCAAACAATATTCTTTGGATTAAAATAGTTCAGTGATGACACACAGAAAATCATTGCAACTAGTTTCTCATACAAATCTAACCACAATCAAACATACTTGATCTGCAGAATCATTTTCTGACTGAAGACTATGGTGTGGACTGTACAAGTCTCCAGGACATTGTCAGGAAACATGGTTTGTCAATATAACAACCTAATTATCTTACATGAAAATACCTACTGCCTAATCTTCTCAGATAGGTCGATGACATGCTTTATTAGCAGATCTTGACCCTATTTAACAGTGTAGAAACATTGTTTTAATGGAGGTTCTACTAATAAAGTCCATTTCATCCATCTGAGTCATTTGCAATTATGCCACCCAACATGCCCACACCTGTTTAATGCCCCTTGCTTTTGTAAGAATTCAAAATTGCAAAAGCATAACTGTTCTCTAATCATGATTCATAGATTCATAGACAATGCACAATTGAAGCTATTGTGGCCATCTATCAATCATATTGATAAAAGAGAAATCACAAGAATGCTCTGTTGAAAAACAGAGGTTGCTCCGTTTTCTACTCCTCTGAGCACGATACAGAGCATTGTAAAAATAGACTAGAAACTGCAAGAGCTTAGATTAGTTTCATTCGATGAGTTGCCATTCAAAACAAACTACAGACTGAGCGATGCATGATTCTTGCCTTGCCTGCACTTGGCAGGAACTATGTTGTCCTGCAGCTCTTGTTGAATATGATCAGTAAGTTTATTTAAGAATTTTTTTGGTCATTCTTCTTGAAAATAAAATATAGACTTTTATTTATTATTGACTAGTCTCCTCTCAATTCATGCCAAATTAGAGTTGGGGGTTGGGTCGTAGATATTTCAAAAATATAAAAAAACATTAATCCCTGACCCAAAATTCTTTCCAAGTTATTAAAATTGGTAGCTTTCAATGTAAGTTTATTGACTTTGATGTGTTTTATTGCAGAGTATAATAGCATCAGGCTCTATTACAGAAATCTTAGGAAACTCTTCGAATTAAGGCTCAGGGTCATTCTGTAAAGAGAAAGATTGTATAATACAACTTGCTAGAAACTGCTTTTGATCATTTCCATTAATACAACCTACTGAATGAAAGAAAGTTTTGATTTTTATTTCGAATGAATGAATTAGATGGTGAGAAGAAGGAATTGGAGCCCCTCATATGCCCTGTTCTTTCAGTCGATGTCCTTGGAAGCAACGCATGCAACTGCTCCATATTAGTGATAAAATTGTGATGAAGTGCATGGTGAATGACCACATTTGGGCAGCGAAATATGCAACTGCTCCATATTAGTAACCGCCTTATTCTTGCTCTTTTTTGAAAACTGTGTCTATAGTACAAATTTTTAAACATTTATAGATAATATCGCGTTGAATCTATCACATTGTTTAATTTAAAATAACTATTAATTCATTTTAAAAATTTAAAAAAAATATAAACTATTGATGGTACTGCATTCATGGTAATATAATCAATTTGAATTATCTTTGGAAACCGTGCCACCTAATTTATTTTTTTCTAATTTGAACGCATCAAATTTAGTAAATGCTGGTCTTTTCATCTATTCAATTTGAATTGTCTAGGTATTTTGATACAATTTCCAAAGACAATTTAAATTGAATAGATAAAAAGATGGGGATTTACTAAGTTTAATGCGTTCCAATTGGAAAAAATAAATTAGATGACATAGTTTCCAAAGGCATTCAAATTGATTATATTACCATGAATACAATACCGTCAATAGTTTATATTTTTTTTTCATCTTTTAAATTAATTAATAATTTTCTTATATTAAATAGTGTGATAGATTCAACATCGTATTATCTATGAATGTTTAAAAATTTGTACCATAGGCACAGTTTCTCCAAATCTGGTCAAACTCACCGCCCATCATTATATCGAGCAATCAAACTCAAATGCACAGGAAAATTAGAATGTAAAGCAAGATTGAGATGGAATCCTATTCACCATTGTCGTCCATCGTTAATCGAGCAATCAAACTCAAATGCACAGGAAAATCAGAATGTAAAGCAAGATTGAGATGGAATCCTATTTGTTAAGGAAAGAGGATCGGAAGATACTAATATATAAATATATTATGTATAGTTGATATTCGCTGATCAATGCAATTGCCGTTGTAATTGATTGATTGACCAACGAAGATCAACTATATATATAAGTTGAATCGATGGAAATGTCAACAGTCATGTCTTTTGAATACCGACTATTTCCTAACAAACGACATAATAATAATATAGTCGCTGTTTTTAAAACCTGTCGGCATTAACCTGTCGGCATTAACAAATTGTAATAGGACTGTCACGATAGTTATCGTGACTGTTATACATGAACAGTCACGATAATACCGTGACTGTTTATGTATAACAATCACGATAGTATCATGATACATAGTTAACTTATGAATTGTAGATTATACCATTCGATTTATATTTAGTGTTTTATATATATTATGATATATATATATATATATATAATGAGTTATAGTATATATATACTAATATAATATATATATATATATATATATATATATATATATATATATATATATATATATATATATATATATATATATATATATATTAGTATATATATACTATAACTCATTATATATATATATATATATATATATATATATATATATATATATATATATATATATATATATATATATATATATATATATATATATGTATATATATATATATATATATATGATAGTTTTACGTCATTTTTGTAAACACGAACGAACATATTTTAACACTCCCTCTTGAGAGAGAGTTTACCAATTTTGTAGAATTTTCACATCAAAATATATGACTCAATTCAAAATGTCATATCATGATAATTTATCACTTATAACAATATACATATTTGAGATGTCCGGACCAATCCGGCTCAACCCCTTTCGGGAGTCTATCTTAAATAATTGTTAAACAAGTGATGATTTTGGTAACAAGATGTCCGGACCAATCCGGCTTAACCCCTTTCGGGAGTCTATCTTGAGACCTGGTTTCTATTGTCAGGATCGTCACCCTAAAATAGAAACGATAAACAGAAGATCGTCATCTTCACACAATTTTGAAATATTTCAAAAATTATATATATATATATATATATATATATATATATATATATATATATATATATATATATATATATATATATATATATATATATATATATATATATATATATATATATTTATGAATGAAATGTACATTAATAGTTCATATTTTGATCAAACCAATTTTGGTCCTGAAGAATTCTATCTTCACCCTTGCAAGGGATTTAGTGAAGATATCAGCATTTTGTTCCTCAGTGCTGATGTAGACTAGTTTAATAATTTTTCTGTCTACCATATCTCTTACATAGTGATATGGAATCTCTATGTGTTTTGACCGATTGTGAAAAACAGGATTTACAGAGAGCTTGATGCAACTCTGATTATCACAATGAATAATGGTAGGTAATAGAGGTTTACCAAATAAGTCAAAAAGTAATTTTCTTAACCATACTGCTTCTCTAGCTCCCATAGATGCAGCCATGTATTCTGCCTCTGTCGAACTCTGAGCTACAGCTGATTGCTTCCGACTAAACCAAGATATTACTGCGGAACCCAAACTGAAACAAACTCCTGTGGTACTCTTTCGATCAGTGGTACTTCCTGCCCAATCTGAGTCTGAATAACCTTGAAGTTGAATTTCAGTCTTGTCATATTTTAGTCCAAGATCACTTGTTCCTTTTAAATATCTCAAGATGTGTTTAGCTGCCACTAGATGAATCTGTTTTGGTTCACACATGAAGTGACTTAGTACATTTGTGGCATAGCAAATGTCAGGACGTGTATTCACCAGATACATGAGGGATCCAATTTTCTGTCTGAAGAGTGTCACATCTGCAGGTTCTGAGTTTTCTGCTTCATCCTTTAATTTCTGAAGATTTATCTCCATAGGAGTAGCAAGAGGTTTACAATCTACCATACCAAATCTGTTCAAAATATCAGAAATATATTTCTTTTGACTGAGGAGAATATGATCTTTGTTTTGAATAATTTCAAGACCCAAAAAGTAGTGTAGTAGGCCCATATCCTTCATATCAAATTCAGCTACTAGGTCCTTTTTACATTTATCTATTAGATTGTCTTCTCCTGTAATGAGTAAGTCATCAACATAGAGAACAAGGATTATCATGTCTCCTTTTTCAATTTTGAAGTATATATTAGGATCTGCAATATTTTTAGAGTACCCCAATTTGCTCAAATATTGATCTATTCTTTCATACCATGCTCTGGGAGCTTGTTTGAGTCCATAGAGTGCTTTCTTTAACTTGCATACGAATTTATTTTTGTCATGAGTGAGAAATCCTTCTGGTTGTTCAATGTAGACTTCTTCCTCAATCTTACCATTTAGGAATGCAGTTTTGACATCCATTTGATGTACTTTCCATCCTTTAGAGGCTGCAATTGCAAGTATGGTTCTGACAGATGTGTAACGAGCTACTGGAGTGAATGTTTCCTCATAGTCAATGCCTTCTTTCTGTGAAAATCCTCTAGCAACAAATCGGGCTTTATGTTTATCAATACTGCCATCTGGAGCATACTTGATTTTGAATAGCCATTTTGATGATATAACTGACTTATGTTTAGGTCTAGGGACAATATCCCATACATCATTTTTCATGATGGACTGATATTCTTCAACCATTGCTTCTCTCCAGGCTTGTTTTGATAATGCTTTCTCAACACTGACCGGTTCTGATTCTGATAGTTCAGTTAGAAGTGCAGTGTAAAATTTTTGCGTTCTAGTTCTTTTGTTTTCTTTGGAGATTTGTGCTGGTTCCATATTGTTTTCTTCAAGTATTTTCCTGGCCCATAATGGTCTCTTTTTGTTGTTTACATTTTCTACACAAGAAGGTTCAGGATCGAGGATTGCGTTTTCGTTATTTGATAGTGTTGAATTCATATTTGAATTGTTATTCTTGCTTTCTTCCTCAAGTGATAAATCTTTCTCAAGATCAAACAAACTGTTGTCTTCATTATTAGTGGATGAGAAGTTTTCTTAGAATTTGACATCTCTGCTTATTTCTACTGATTTTTGATTAGGGATATATATTCGATATCCTTTAGAGTCTTCACTGTAACCTAGAAAAATACCTTTCTTACCAGAAGGTTCTAATTTGGTTCTTTTCTCTTTTGGTACATGTATATATACTGGACATCCAAATACTCTTAAATGACTGAGATCAGGTTTAACTCCTGTAAATACTTCTTCTGGTGTGGTATTTTCAAGTATTGCATGTGGACATCTGTTTTGAATATACACTGCAGTGTTGGCAGCTTCTGCCCAATATGATATATGAATATTATGATCATGCATCATAGCTTTTGCTGCTTCAATGATGGTTCTGTTCTTCCTTTCTGCTACTCCATTCTGTTGAGGGTTATAAGGTACAGTATACTCCCTCTTAATCCCAACAGATTTACAATAGTTTTTGAAGTTGTCAGATGTGAATTCCCCACCATTGTCTGACCTAAGAGTTTTGATTTTCTTATTGGTTTGATTTTCTACCAATGCTTTGAATTCTTGAAATTTGGCTAATACTTCACTTGACTCTTTAAGTTTTAAAAAATATATCCATGTTTTCCTTGAATAGTCATCCACAAAGATTAGATAATATAGGGCACCTGAAAAAGAAGGAGTGGACATAGGGCCACACATATCAGTGTGAATAAGTTCTAAAACACTATTCTTCTTGTGTTCACTTGTTGGAAAAGATCCTTTAATGTTCTTTCCTAATGCACATCCCTTACAAATGCTCAAGTGTTCAGATTTTAGAGAGGGTACCCCAGAGGTGATTTTATGCAAAGTAGGAAGAGCACTATATCCAATGTGTCCTAGTCTTTTGTGCCAAATTTCATTATTTTGTTGAACATTGTGATTTAGGGCTACTTTTTGTTCATTACATAGTTTGTATAAGCTTCCATCTTTGGACCCTATGTGCATTGCATTTTTGATGTTTGTGTTTTTGGTCCAGAGAAGAACTTTTTCTTCATTAAATCTTACCCTATATCCTTGATCAGCTAGCCCTGATATTGAGATTAGGTTTCTCTTTATTCCGGGCACATATAATACTTCTTTTAACTGTAGAGTGACTCCATCTCTTATCTGTATCAAATAGGTCCCAATTCCTTTTACCGGATAAGTGGAGTTGTCACCAATGGTTACTTCTTCTGTAGAGTTTCCAGAAAGGGTTTCAAACTGATCTCTGAATCCAGTGATATGTCTTGATGCACCGCTATCTATTATCCAAGTATTTTTATTGGAATTTAATTCACTTGCTAAGGCTAGATAAAAAAGAGAATTTTCTGTTCCTTTAGTTTCTGCTAAGGCTGCTTGAATTTTCTATTTTTTTGGACAGTATTTGTGAATATGTCCAAATTTGTCACATTTATGACATTTTATTTTGGAGAGATCCGTTTTGAAGTGATGTTTTCCATTACTTGAATTGTTGAATTTTCTCTTCTTTTTCTGAGAAGTTTTAGTATGAAGGGCTTGTACTTCATTTTCATTTTTCGACCCTATTCCTCTGGATGCTAATCTCGATTTTTCTTGAGTACAATCATTCTTTAATTGTTCGAACCTAGGTAAAGGTGGTCTTGTACTTATGCACTGAATGAAGGTTTCCCAAGAGATGGGTAAACCCTTTAGGGCGATAAGTGTAAGTTCAGTATCTTCTATAGTATTTCCAATGCAGAGAAGTTGATCTCTTATCTCAGATATCCTTAGGAAATAGGAGGTGATTGTTTCCCCTTTGTTCATTTTCATGTTGAGAAGTTGACTCTTCAATGTTAAGATTCTACTGGCATTGTTTATCTCGAATGTGTCTTGAATGATTTTAAACATTTCAAAGGCACTGGTAATTCTCGATATGCTCGGGAGGATAGAATCTTTCACTGAATCTATAATCAATTTCCTGGCTTTGTTGTTTCTCCTTTTCCATGTAGTTTTCTTAGTTTCTTCTTCCGGCATTTTCATATCCTTCTCAATATATTCCTCTAGTTCAAGTTCCATTAGAAGAGAAGTAAGTCTTGTCCTCCAAGATACAAAGTTTGAAGGACCTTCTAATCTATCTTCCATTCTCATACAGTGAGCCATAATTTAATTTATAATTTAAAATATTCTCAACTATATGTTAGGTTTTATATATATATATATATATATATATATTTTATCTTCTTTATATTCCTTACAGCTCTGATACCATGTTAAGGAAAGAGGATCGGAAGATACTAATATATAAATATATTATGTATAGTTGATATTCGCTGATCAATGCAATTGCCGTTGTAATTGATTGATTGACCAATGAAGATCAACTATATATATAAGTTGAATCGATGGAAATGTCAACAGTCATGTCTTTTGAATACCGACTATTTCCTAACAAATGACATAATAATAATATAGTCGCTGTTTTTAAAACCTGTCGGCATTAACAAATTGTAATAGGACTGTCACGATAGTTATCGTGACTGTTATACATGAACAGTCACGATAATACCGTGACTGTTTATGTATAACAATCACGATAGTATCGTGATACATAGTTAACTTATGAATTGTAAATTATACCATTCGATTTATATTTAGTGTTTTATATATATTATGATATATATATATATATATATATATATATAACATAATTAATGATTGATATATTATATTAGTATATATATACTATAACTCATTATTTATATATATATATATATGATAGTTTTACGTCATTTTTGTAAACACGAACGAACATATTTTAACACTATTCACCATTGTCGGCCATTTATAGGGGAGGAATAAATAACAAATATAGAACTCAAAGAATTACTTCCACGACGAGCTATTCAAAGTCCTATATTGGCGGATTGTACTGAGCCAATTTGGCGTATTTTTCACTAAACGATTCTTCATTTTCGTAGATATTTTTCTATTCAAACTAGATGCTTTGACTCAGTAATTTTTTGCTTTGATGAAAATTGATCATGAAACAAAGATCACGAAATGATAGGGTTTCTACTAATGATATGAAGTTTTCTATCCTTATTTAAACACGAGTTCTCATTGAATAACAATTTTATTTATGATATTTATTAATATAAATCGTTTCACACAGTTCTTTTACTAGTTAACGCCGTAGGCCTTTCCTATATGGAAAGGCCCGACCTGTTTTATAAAATCAATGGTTGCAACACCTCAAAAAGAAATGACAACCATCACGCCAATCCTCACCGTTCATCGTTCTCAAGTGGAGCAAGAGTATATTTTATTGTTTCTAGCTATTCAAATGACCCCACCATGCATAGATATTTTGCCAATAGTTGCCTTAGGTTAACTTTACGAATTTCTTCTTGATGAAGCCTTGAAACTTTAAAATCGAATGTAGCTACTTGGTTTGAAAACAAACGTAAACTCATGGAATGCAATTGTTATAGGTTGTGCCTAAAATGGGTATTGCTGAGGGAGCACTGGAATCTTTGATAATTATTGGCAAGCATGAAACCTTATTCGGTAACCATTTCAGGTGTTGTGTGTGCTTGTGCTAACTTAACAACATCACGGTAGGGTAATCAAATTCATGGGTATGTGATTAAGAGTGGATTGCGGTTCAATGTTTTCACTAGAAGTGCCCTAATAGATATGTATTCAAAATGCTTAAATATAGATTATGCATGTTAAGTATATGATCGAATACTTGGAAAAAATGTTTTAATGTGGAATGCCATGATTTGAGGATCCATAATGGGAGCGTTGGAATAGGGTATGGGCATCCATCAAAGCATAAAGGATACATAAATTGTGTTAGATTTCATAGAGGCAACATTTCATAGAGGCAACAATGTTGTAGACATGTATGTGAAACGTGAAAACATAGAAAAGGCACGTCAACTGTTTGATGAAATGCCTCAAAGAAATGTGGTCTCATGGACTACAATGATTTCAGATATGAGCAAATTTGAATTTTATGAAAAGGTTTTAGAAAATTTCAATCAAGTGCAATTGACAGGTGTAAAGTCAGACTCTACAACCTTTACCATCATCCCAAATGCCTGTGCCAAAATGGGAGGTTTGAAATAGGGAATTTTTCAAATAATGTAGTTGTAACTACTCTAGTAGATGAATTTTGTAGATACTGTAGTTGCAACTACTCTAGTAGATGAATTTTGCATATACTAGAGTTGCAACCATACTTTGATAGACTTGTATGCAAAATGTGGAATCATGGACAAGGTACTTTAACCCTTTGACAAAATGCCTCAAAGAAATATGGTGTCATGATATACACAGATTGGATATGTTGAAAAGGCTTTAGAAACTTCCAAGAAAATGCAATTTGTAGGTAGAAATTGAGACTCCACAGCCTTTGCCAACATCCTCTCAGCGTGTTCCAAATTAGAAGCTTTGGAACAGGGTATGGACATCTGTCAAAGCATAATAGAAGGAACATTTTTGTCTCATATTATAGTTGTAAATGCTCTGTTGTCTATGTATGCAAAATGTTGAAGCAGAGATAATGTACATGAGATGTTTGACATAATGCCTCAAAGAGATGTCATCCCTTAGAGTGCAATTATTGTTGGATATGCACAAAATGGAGTTATTGAAAAGGCTTTAGAAACTTTCAAACAAATACAATTGGCAGATGTCAAGCCAAATTCCACAACCCCTACCATCATCTTTCATGCCTGTCCTAAAATAGGGGCTTTGGAATAGGGTATGGGCATCCATCAAAGAATAAATAATAGAGATATTTTGTAAGATATAGTTGCAACTGCCATAGTAGACATGTATGCAAAATATGGAAGCACAAACAAGGCATACAAACTATTTGAAAGAATGCCTGAAAAAGATGTCATGATGATACAGAGGATGATGAAGGTGTTGAAAACAGTGGAGATCCAATTGAATTGGGAAGTTATTCATGTGCTCATCCATGCCTATGCCTTGCTCATCCATGTTCTTGCTTGGATTCAATCTTTTGACCTTGTTGCATATCCAAGCACTCCAGGATTTGTTTTTGAATAAGGTAACAATAGGTTTTGAAGGGACCCCGAAATCCTTTACAAAGCCAGAACTTAGGATAAAACAATTAGAGTTCCTTTAGATACAACAGTCCAATTAGAACAAGACTAGACACCCCAAGGACCATAACGAAAAAAAACATAGCAAAATAAATCATTCCAACTAAAAAACACTCCAAACTACTGTAAAAGATAAACTGGAGGAGATCAACAATAGAAGAAAGAGGACCAGCCTTTTGAACCCTTCTTATGGGATCGAAGAGTCATGTCAAAGGAAGAGGAAGATCTTTTAAGATGTTTACCTTTAACAGTGATCCACCCTTCTTCAACACTAGAAGCATTTTCCTGCCAGTGCATCAAATTCAAACCAGCACCCAGCAGAGGATTAATAGCCATCAAATCCTCCTGCTGAGGACTAGCATTAGTCACAACCAAAGAACAAAATAACAGAGGATCAACACTAGCAGAACTAGCTAATGCAAAAACACCAGCATGGACAGTAGGAGAAACATCCTCAGAACTGCCAGTTGAAGGGCTAGAACCCTCCAGCACAGAACGGGCTGGAATAGAACCAACATGAGGGAAAACAACTTCCTCTAGCACAGAAGCTAGAGTAGAATCAATAGGAGATTGAGCAAGGGAAAACCATCCAGCGAAAGAGAAGAAGCAACATGGCATGAACCTTCCACCATGACAGAAGGATCTGGGTCACCTAAAATAGGGTCATCCACCTTCCTTGGTTGAGAGGGAATCTTCCTGATAGTATAATGCTTAGTTGTTCATGATTTGTTGATAATGAGATGGCCTAGCATTATTGTTCAAAAAGTAAAAAAAATCAAGTCAGACAATTTTTTTTTCAATTTAAAATAGCTCAGATTTATAATTTCATTTAAATCAACCATGCATTTTTAACAGGATCCTTGAAACTTACTACACACATTTATTTCATGATATGCAAAAGGAAATATTATCAGTTCAACAATACAAGTTATATAAATAGGTATTATACAATAGAAATATGTAAAGAAAATTCTTGCTAATCCTTGGTGGACAATACTATAAGCTTAGAGATATGGAGGCCATGCTATATGTCAGAAGAGTCATCAACGTCATTGGGATCTTTCATACATTGAGATCACTATCTTCATTTACTTATATGCTTAAAATAGGTAGAGTACAAATACTTCACCATATAGCTTGCACAATTTATAATTCCATGGACTTTAAAGTCATAAACATGTTATGGAATTTTTGTCCTCATTTTTTAAATGATTAAATTCCACACATTTCAGTGGAAAACTTAGTAGTCAATTATTATTTTTTCCAAGAACTTTTGGAAAAGATATTTCAAATTAAAAATAAATATTCCCCTTGATTTCTACAGAATAGTCTTTTGCTAGAGAGGATTTGTGCCAAAAATTTGAAAAATAGATTTCATCAAATTGATACTAAATTTGAAGTTAGTTTAGTGACCATGATGACAATGGGGTTGAGTATGTTGAAACCTGAGGTGAGGTTTGTGTAGATGGGAAATTCATTGGGGGGAGTAGTTGAGGAAAGTCCAGGCTTGAGCCATCATGGCTCCACTCACAATGTATTCCAAGATTATGTTTCTTGTCATAGTGAAGGCTACAAAATCTCCCAACTCCACCCCAAAAAATAAGTTGTGATCAAGGATGGTTTCATTTTTGGAAGTTCTTTATTTATCCAAAGTCGAATAACAATCATTCAAAATAGCCAATTGAGTAGAACCACTCTTAATCTAAATAACCCACTGATGTTTATTATCCCTTTTTCCCCTGCCCTCTTTTTCAAGAAAACTTTTATTTAGCCACTATCAATTGTACCTTGGTGTGCAATGGGTACACTAAAGAAGTGTGGAAGGTCAACAAGGAAAAGTTTATATCTTCTTATTGTATATATTTGGATAGTTCATGAAGTCAATTTGGAGTCTATTTAGCAAGTGGTGTTGTCTTTGCAACAAAAGTCTAAATGGAGAAGTGATAACTTGAAATCAACTATGCAATCACTTATAGGGGCCCAAGCATGATTGAAACAAAAAAATTGAATTAGGAAGATAATAGGGCTTTGTTATCAATAGGGACATGTTATATTTGCAATAGGAGAGAGAGGGAGAGAGATAAATGGGGTAAGATGAGAGAGGTAGATGGAGGGGGTCAAGAGATTGAGATAAGGGATAGAGATAGTGAAGAAGATAGATATATAGATGCACATGGACATGGATATGGAGAGAAGTAGATGAAGATATTAAGAGAGAGGGGAGTTGGAAGAGATAAATATATAGAGTGACAGAGATGGAGAGATAGGAGAAGCATAGATAAAGAGATATGCAATTAGATAGAGGAGTGAGAGGGAGGGAGAGATAGATAATTAATTTATCCTAATATTTATAAGTTGAAAATATTAATTTTATGCTTCATTATTGCCAATAGAGCATTACTTTTGTCAAAAAATTTTTTTGCTACTTTGGTTACAATTTTTTTTAAAAAAATTTATAACATGACTACTTGTTCCATTTGTATGGTCAATATGATGATTATTCATTTTTTCTAGCCCTAAAATCATAAATTATAATATATAAATTAAGGCAAGCTCAATCTAGACAACACCGAAGAGATGGGGAAGGTCAATTAAGGCAATTGTTGGCCTTTTTGCATACAATGAGGTCAATTAGTAAGATATTTAGCAAAACTTCTCTCATATATATATATATATATATATATATATATAGAGAGAGAGAGAGAGAGAGAACCACAATATTGAGGGAAAGGGATGGGTAGGGAAACATCTCTAGAGAGAGAGAGAGATCTTGAGAAAAACTTCTTAAATGACCTATGATGTTCTCCAATTGTTGGCAAAAAGAAGCTAATAGGAAAATTTCTCTCCCACTTTGCAACTTTTGAGATGATTTACATTTGAAATTTATTTAAATATATAAATTAAAATTTATCATATTATTATTTTACTATAACTAAAATTGTAATAAATTAAATAATCATAAATTAAATAAAAAGACAATAATTGAAATAAATTTCAAACTTAAATTTAAATAAAATATTAAAATTAAATTAACCAAATACAAAGTCAAAATATATCAAAATTATATTATTAAAAAATATTATAACTTAGAAAGAGTTAAAAAATGACATGCTACACATAACTTCATAAAGGGTACATGTTATTCCCCAAAATTGTTGGCCCAAAGCAAGTAATAAAAAAATATCTCTTTCCTTTATAAGTTTTGATTTATATTTGAAATTTAAAATTTATTTGACTATAGACTATATAGATTAAAATTATAACTCAAAATACAATTATTGTACAATAATTAAAATTTTTATATGACAAATAACTACAAATTAGATAAAAATATATAAAAATTAAAATAAATTTCAAACCTAAATTTGAATAAAATATTAAAATTGATAAAACAAAATACAAAGTTAAAATATTTCAAAAATAATATTAATAAAAATTATAATTTAAAAAGAGTTAATAATAAACTATTAACTTAATAAATAAGTTCAAAAATAAATTTAATTTTTTTAACTTATTAGAATTAAAATATTAATAAAAAAATGTTCCTAAAATATAAAAAATACTATAAACTTAAATAATATTAATAACTAAAAGATAAACTCAATATTAATGCTTGACATATATGCTACTACATCGGGTCAACATATAAACTATCATAAAAGCAAAATATTCTTCTTCAATATTGATCTGATGGTTCAAACAAAGACTCTAAGAATTCTTGGCTGCTAGGCTGATTCGCTCCCTACGACTTACCTTGGCCTCCCTCTTACTGTCAAAGATGTGAAGAATGAGTTTTGGAACTCCATCCTTAAGCGAACTCAAAGGAAGCTGGCTGGAAGGAAAGGTAAACTACTCAACAGCGCTGGTAAGCTTCAACTCCTTGCTGCTCCTCTTCAAGGAATTCCTATCTATTTCCTTTCCATTTTCAAAATTTCTAGTGTCATGGCTTACAAGTTGGAAAAGACTCAGCAAACCTTCCTTTGGTTGGGGTCTAAAGAAAAGAGAAGGCTTCCTTTGGTTAGCTTGGAAAAAGTCTTCCTACCTAAACATTTGGGGGGCCTAGGGCTGAGAAGAATTAACAATCTCAATAGAGCCCTACTTTCCAAGTTGTCCTGGCACATGGTCTCGAGTTCTGCTGACTGGTGCAAAATTATGGAGACCAAATACGTTGATGGGGGTCGCTTTTTTAAGCTCTTTATGGAACAGGGGCACCAGAGAGGTTCCAAAATCTAGAACAATATCCTCAAGGATAAAAGCATTCTAGAGAAAGGGACTCTTTGGCAATTAGGTAATGGCAGGGACATCAAGTTCTGGTAGGACCCTTGGCTTCTTGACAGTATTCTTGCTGCCACTCATTTCACCCAATTAAGAAACACTCTTACCCATGGAGTTGGTAGTTTGGTCTCCAATTTCATTAAAAATGGCAGATAGATTGATATTACCCCTTTCCCGAGGGATAGACTAGATCTCCTTAATTTGGCTACTAACCTCAATACCTTAATCCACTCTGTCTGCATTCCCATGTTTGATAGGCCTAATAGACTCCTTTGGCGTCATACCCAACATGGTGGTTTATAGTCAAATTTGCTTATAATCAGCTTACCACGGTTCTCGTTGACACTACCTACTGGAAAAATGTGTGGCAACCACAACTTATCCCTAAGGTCAATATCTTCTGGTGGACGGTTCTGCATGGGAAAATTCTTACTTTGGACAACCTCACTAAGAGGGGGTTTAGTCTTGCCAACAGATGCTGCTTATGTAAGAAAGAAGAGGAGAACATAAATTACTTATTTATTCACTGTGATTTTGCGTCTGAGGTGTGGCAGAAAATTTTAACTCGCCTTGGCATCCAGTGGATCCCTAATAAGGATATCTATGATTTTTCCCATAACTGGCTCTCTCCTTCCCACCACCCTTTGATAAAGTTCATGTGGAACTAGGCTCTACATATTTTCTGATGGTCCCTTTGGAAGGAATGTAATAATAGGATCTTCAGAGATGTTGAGTTGAATAGCATGGTGGTGTTTCACAATTTGGTTTAGGAAAGCTTACTTGTCACCCATTGAAAGACTCCTTGTTTTCCACCTTCAACATGGGATCACAAAACTGCCATGAACTGGGGTTTGGATAAGGGTTTTGCCAAATTTGATAGCACCAAAATTGCTACTCAAAATGCTACTATTTGGACTCCCCCTGTGCTACCTGGCATAAGTTGAATTTTGATGGCTCGGTTCACAATCAGCTCCAAGCTGGTGGTTGTGTCATTCATGATCACAATGGTTGCTTATTGGTGGTCTATGCTGGACCCCTTCAAAACCACACTGTCAACCAGGCGGAGGGAATGGCTCTACTTTGGGGATTGAGATTTGCTGTGTCCATAGGCCGCACCAACATTGTCGTCAAAGGAGATTCCAAAATCATAATTGATGCTTCGAAGGGTGACTATAATGCTGGTTGGAAAGTGGATAGAATTTTGAGAGACATCCGGGGCATTATGGATTGCATGCATAGGGTTACCATCATGCACATCTATAGGGAAGGAAATGTGGTTGCTGACGCCATGGCTGCTACCAGTCTGCATCTAGACGGGCTTAGGGGTTGGAGAGTTGTCAGTTAGCTACCCCAGAACACTCAAGACCTGCTTAGGTGGGAAATGAGAGTCTAAACTAATTTTGAATCTCATGAAGTTTAAAAAGGAAAGCTTGGGTGGGACGCCTTGTGGTGGGGCTAGGTGCCAGCACATTCTTATGACCCCTTTCACAAACACTTTTAACTGCCACATGGATCACTATGGGCATAACTCAAAGTATGAAATGGGTATGATATGGTTGATGTGGCTAGTGGCCACAAATCATGCTTTAAAAAACAATCATTATTTCAAATGGGCTCTGGGTAATAAATCCTTAGAGGTTGTCGAAAGATACGACGTGGATTTTTCTCATGATAATTATTATTATAAGCATGGTTTAACATGTACTTCTCATATTTTAACCATGGTGGCATTCATGGCAAGGCTTTACGAACCCCAAGGCATTCAAAGTCTTAATCACTCTTTGCAAATTGACACGACTTCTAAATCCCTTTTGGGCTTTGTTTTCGGCATCCGCAACCTGTATTGTGTGTTTTTCGAAGAGCCAAGGCTAGTGTGAGAAATCTTCCTTCTAGTTTCTCTCTGGTTTCTGGTTTCCTCTGCAAGTGGTGTGGGAGGAAGAATATGGGTGCTGATAGAAGAAGAATTGAGCTGGATAGGATTGAGAATGAGTTCTCCTTGGATCCCATGGTTATGTACTTTTGCAAGGAGGGAGGTATACTACCATTCATGGAATGCCTCCAAGGTCACGATGAGATGATCTCTAGGCAGGTGGCCAAAACCTAGAGTGATAGGCAAGTCACCATCAATGACATCACCTTCTAGGTCAATGAAGAGGTTATTGGGTAGGCTACGAGTATGCCGACGACTGGTAGGAAGTGGAAAAAGATGGCTAAGGCCCAAGTGAAGGTGGAATTTGTGCAATTTTTCAAGGATGATGCCACCCCCTCTCTGCTTAATGGTGGCTACGCTATTGCAAAGCTCCCAGAGTTCTAGCCAAAGATGTGTAAGCTCGTGATGAAATATTTCACTTTGGAGGGTAGATTTGTTATGTTTTACAACTATCACCTCCCTTTTCTAAACCATTTCAGCCACAAGCTATTAATTTCCTTTCCTTTTTTCCTATTGCATTCGTTGGAAGCTAATGTGAATGTTGTAAATGAAGCCATTTCCCTCGGTAAAAACCCTATTTATCTTCATCAGGGCCTCATCCTTTGCCTTTACAACTTTCACTGTGCCCTATGCCCTGCTCCGCCTCCAGAGGTTTCATACTCCTCTCTTCATCCCACATCACAATCAATTTCCCTTAACCAGAGCATCCCCACTCCCACTAGGTCTATGGGAGATGCGACCCCTACTTCTAGTCCTATGTTTGCTGAAACCCAATCCACACCCAACTCTCTGAAGAATTCCCTTAACGCATGAGATGAATCTCCACCACCTCCCAAGAAGAAGAAAAAGATTATGATTAACCTGGACTGTGCCCATACTTCTAAGCCCCTTCTTAATTCTACCCACTGCTCTACCTGCCTTGCTAAAGATCAAGGGAAAAGAGCCATCAAAGAAGTCATGTCTAAGGAGGAGGTTTCTACTTAGGACGAAAGTTTTGTTGGCTCTCCTAGCAAAGAGGGTCCTTGAAATGACACTGATGAGGTGGAAATTAAACCTGAGGGAGATACCCAAACTAATGTGGCCGAGGAGGAAGTGAAGGAAAAAGACCCCAGCAAGAACAAAGGTCACACTAGTAGCAGCAAGATGGGAAAAATTAAGTACCAGGTCGATACCATGGAAAGCACGGTCTCTAAACTCACCAAGGACCTAGAAGCCAAAAACAAGTGGTTGAAGGATGTTATAAAATTCATTCTTAAGGTAATGCATGCCTTTTCCACTACTCTCTACCTCCTCAATGAGAAGGCCTCAGAGGATACAGAAGCTGTTAAAAGTAACCAGGAGCTCTTCAATTTCCTCAATGAGGAGTGGGCTGACATTCTGTTGTCAAAGCACTTATGGACTGGAAAATACAACTATGGGTGCTCGTGATCAGGAGGATGGTGGCTATTCTTGTTTCCTTGCCTCCTTTTTGGTTATGTTTTGTTTACTTCCATATGCTCTATACTTTGATTTTGGTTTTAAGCCCTACATGGCACCTGGCTAGGTCAAAGTTGAACATTTTCAAAACTCTGGTTATGTGGTGGTGCTTGTCTTACTGTTTCTTTATTTTTTATTGTGGTAGACATTAATGCTTAATGTTGCTTTCTGTGGTGATTAACTTTTTGTTAATTACATAGTTAGCCTTTTGTTCTTCGGGTCAACACCCTTTTTTTGCTTCTGCTTCTATCAAAAAGAAATTAAAAATTAGCATAAAATAGAACATAAAGATAAAAAATGAAATATTTAAAACCAAAGTCATAATTCAAATTAAATTTATAAAATCTAACAAATTTTAACACTTATATTAATTCTTTAATAGTTATAAAGATAATTAATATCTAAATATTATTATAGTTAATAGTTATAGTCATAAGAACTATTATTTTGTTTTTATTAATGTTGGGTTTTTGAAATTCTTGTTTAGAGATAGAGAAGGGGATATATAGAGGGAGAGAGGAGAGATAATGGGATAGAGATGGAGAGAGATAAATAGAGGGAGATGGGTAGAGAAAGAGGGATATGCAGAGAGAGAGGGGGGAGAGACATGGAGGGATAAGAGAGATGAGGAGATATAGAGAGGATGAGAGGGAGAGATGGACAAAGGGACAAATACTTAGTTGACCTTCCATACCTCTATGACATACCCATTGCACACTAAGGTGTGATTGCTAGTATTTATGCTCTCAATTCTAAGAGTAGTAGTGATAACTTTTAGCGCAAGTAAGCTGATCGGAGAATCCATTTTTTTTTAATGAAAGTTGGATGATTATGGGGGACTTCAACACCCCTCTAAAGGAGTTAGAAAATTTTGGGGGATGTGGTTCTCAAATGGAGAGAAGATTTAATCTTATGAATTTTATCCATTTCCAGGCCTTGAATAACATGGATCTTCAAGGAATTAACTACACCTGGTCCAATAGGAGAGTTGGAAAATATTGCATCCAAGTGAGGCTAGATAGAGCTCTGATCTGCCCACAATGGTACAATAAGTATACTTTCTCTTTGACTTCATTCTCTAAAATTGGCTCTGACCATTTCCCTATTTCTTTTTCTACTGACCCTCTTTCTTATAAAAGAAATTTTCCTTTTCACTTTGAAAAAATGTGGACCCTCCACCCTAATTTGGAAAAGAGGATCCTTGAGTGGTGAAACATGGACATTGATGGGTCAACCATGTTAAGAGTGGCTAATAAATTAAGGATAATCAAATTTGAAATTAAGAAGTGGAAGAAGGAAGTGTTTGGAGACACTTTTAAGCAAAAAGAGGTAGCCAAATCTAATCTTAAAATGGTTCAGTATTTTATCCAGCTGTTTGGATGCTCTGATGAAGTTAAAAAAATGAGAATGAGGCACTTGTTTTTTACGATAATATTATGTTTAAGGAAGAAATCTATTGGAGAGAAAGATCTCAGGTTTCTTGGCTCAAGGAAGGAGATAGAAACACTAAATATTTCTGTATTACCACTTTGAAACACAGGGAAGCTAATAGGATTAGTCACATCTTTAAAGGTTCTTCTAAACTTTTCATGGAGGAAGATTGGCAATAGGAATTTGTTAGTTACTTTTCCAACCTTTTAGCTACTGACCATAATCTCATGGAAGATGAGAAAGATAAAATGTTGATTGAGATCCCCAAGATTCTCACTGAGGAGTAGAATGAAATGTTTGGAGCTATTCCTTTAGCCAAGGAAGTTAAGGATGTGGTTTTTTCTTTTGAAAATGATAAGGCTCCTGGCCCAGACAGAATCCAGATGTTGTTCTTCCATTTTTTTTGGCATATTGTTGGAAAAGTCATTACTAATGCAGTTAAAGAGTTATATGGGTGCAGAAGAATGCCCAAGGAGATCAATGCTACTTTCTTAGCTCTTATATCGTAGAAGACAGGTGATGATTCTTTTGATCTTTTTAGACCAATCAGCCTTTGTAATTCCTTCTACAAGATCATTTCTAAAGTGTTGACTCTAAGAATTCTCAAAATCCTTCTAGCTATCATTTTTGGTGAGAAAAATGTTTTTTTTTCTTGGTAGGAAAATTCTGGACTCTATCATAACTGTCCATTAGAATATTCATTCTCTGTCTAAATCTAAGAAACAAGGATTTCTCTTGAAGATGGATATGGCTAAAGATTATGATAGAGTGGACTGGAAGTTTCTAATGTAGGTGCTGGAGAGATTTTTTTTTGGACCAAAAATTATTTAGATGATTAACCAACTCATCTCCACTACCTCTATTGTTGTTCTTATTAATAGATCATCTTCTCCTTTCTTCATCAAATCTAGGGATTTGAGGTAGGGGGATCCTATCTCCCCATTACTTTTCACTATTACGTTTGAAAGTTTGGGAAGGAACATTCAAAAAGTAATTTGTGATAGGACTCTAAAAGGGATGCATCCTTCCTCAACTAATTTAATTTTCTTGCAAGAGCAGTTTGTCAATGACACTATAGCTATGGGTGAATATTTTGTTCAAGAGGATAGAAACTTGAAAGGGGTTCTTACCTCCTATTCCAAAGCCTTTGGTCAGTTAATTAATTGGAAGAAGAGCTCTATTTTTTTCATTAATACTCTAGAGGAAAGATAGTTGAAAATTTCTTCTATTCTAGAGAAAAACATCGCTATCTTTCTATCTGTGTATTTGGGCGTTCCTTTGGTGGAGAAATCACCATACTCCTAGATGGATTTAATAGAGAAATACAATAAAAAAATTGTTCAATAGAAAATAATCTTTCTCTCTTGACACAACATAAAAATTACTCTTGACAAATCCTGCTTAAAAAGTTTCATTATTTATGCTCTCAACCTTTTCAAAATTCCTTCCAAGTTTGTTGAGAAGATGAAAATCATTCGAAAATGCTTTCTATGGTCTAGAACTAAAGATAGGAAATGTATCCCTCTGTTGGCCTGGGATAAAGTCTATAAACCTATTGATGTGTGTTTTATGACTCACCAAACAGTAGCACAAAATATCGAGATGTATTATCCTCTCTTGAACAAAGTATTGTGTATGCTAAGATTGCAAAAAGATCATACAATAAATCCAAGGTTCCTCAACTCGTGGATATGCTCAGTGTTGATGTGATATTCTGATGATCACAAGGGGCCTTACGTTTTTCAATCCTTTATGTCATGATGAATATGGGTACTATCAAAATATTTTTAATTAAGTACTAATTTTTTTTGGGTTTTCACTAGATATGCAGAAATGAAAAGGGTTTAGGGTTCAGAGATCCTAATCTACTCCTAAGGGTAATGATAGATAAGGAAAGTACAAGATGGTCAAGTTTCTCAATTACCAAGTCTCACTTCGCCAAGTCAAGCTACAACTACACACACACTGGTGCAATCTTCAAAGGTTTGTGCGAATGATCAAATTTAGGCACATGGATAAGGGTTCAGGCTAACTTTGCACAACGCTTTAGAATCACTAAAATGTCAAAAGTATGAACCAAAGAAACTCATCAAAACATCCTCATATTCTCCAAAACATTCATAACACTTTATCTATTAAAATTAATCTAATTGAGATAATTATGAAACCAAGCAAGCATTAAGACACATCAAATGATCACCACACTTCAATGAAAATTTTATTGTCTCAATAGCTCATAAGAAACAATCCCAAAATTCACTCCCTTAAAAATGAGAAGAAGAGGCCTTTATATAGGTCCTTGAAAACAAAAGAAGGCCCCGATCAAAACAATAACTGATGGCCTAGATTTTGCAACCTCAACCCTAATTAGGGTTAGGTCATAGAAAAGGAATCTAGATCAATGCAAAAAGAATCCACTACCATAGTGGGTAATAAATGACCACTATTCATTCATAATCAAGAAGAGAGTGAGGTGTCATAAATGACCATTACGTGTATGTCCACTATGCATTAAATGCACAATTTTCCCTGAATGAATTATTCTTGATACCCTTCCTTAAATGCATTGACTTTGACTTGAAGAATCTTTGACAAACTGATGAAGATGATTGAGTGCCATGTTAGCTTGCTGAGATTTGGGGGATATTTTCAATTGCATCATTTTTTAACTAAGTTGCACTTTGATTACTTCCTCTGAAGATATCTTCCTTTGATCACTTCCTTCCATGTACTTGCTTGAGACTTCACCTTCTAGAAATGGATCGAACTCCTTTGTTGATGATTTTGCCAATTTGGATTTTCTTCACATGGAAATTCCCTGGTCATGTTCGTGGACTTTGAGAAGGAATTTCAAGATGTGACAATTCTCCCCTTTGTATATTTGCACTTGAATTGTGATCTTTGAACCTTGGACACCTTGAACTTGATCACTTGGATCGTGGTGTCTTCAACACTACAACTAGAGACCTGGAACTTGAATGTCATCCTTGATTATGCGGGACTAGAATCCTTCCTCTTGCAAATTGAAATAATCAACATAAGAATCACATAAAAATTCTTTCATATTTTCTCCTCGAAACTTTCCCCCTCTTAAAAAAATAAAATCCTCTCTAACATTCTCATGCCTTTTTCTCTAATTCTTCAAACTCTTCACAAATCGGTCTTCTCATGTTTTAAATTTACTATGTCACGCTTTGGAAATTTTAAGATTTTTTGAATTTTTCTTAATTCTCCAAAATTTTGATGATTTGGAATCCACAACTTCGTAAAATTTGCATTTTGAGTGATCTTTGACTTGAGTCAAGGATTTTCCATTTTCTCACATTCCTTCATTGCTATTGTTCTACATTTCGAGCACACATTGGCGAGGGTCGAGGATTTTAATACTTTGCAAATTTCTTAACTACCCCCAAAATGCACTGTGAGCACATATCATTTTGAGTGAGGGATTATTCCATTTGCAGACTCCACGACTACCTTGGGATTGCACTTTGGGTGTATATTTCATGGAGTGAAGGATTTTTCCTTTCAAACATATTTCGTGACTACTTATGTTTTGCACCTCGAGCGCACTTTAACATGAGTCAGGGATTTTTTTTTGTCAAATTCCATGACTTCTTCCCTTTTGTTCTCGAAGCACACATTGACACGAGTGAAGGATTTTACTATTTTGGAGACTCCACGACTATTCCCCTTTTGTGCTCAGAGTGCACATTGCATGGGGCTAAGGATTTTCATTTTGGAGGATTCCGTCACTAGGCCTATTTTGCACTCTGAGTGCATCTTGGGTGGGGTCCATGATTTTCAATTTTACAAGCTTCTTTACTGCTCCCCTTTTGTGCTGTGAGCACATGTTACCTTGAGTGAAGGATTTTCCTTATTTTACATTTTGTCACTACCATTGTTTTGCACCTCGAGCTCATATTACCATGATATGTGAAATTTCTTCTTTTCAACACTCTGCGACTATCTTCATTTTTCACCCTGGGTGCACATTTCATGGAGTGAAGGACTTTCCCTTTGGGACACCTCCGTGAATGGTTTTGAAATGCGTGATGAGTGCATATTGTAGTAATTTGGGGATTTTCTCTTTGGACATTTCCATTCCTTGCATTGAAATGTGCTCTACCAGTCTTGAACTCCACCATGGATTTCTTCTCTTTCCACTCTCCATGACTAGGTGAAAAGTGTGCTCGGAGCGCATTTTGGAACAGGCCAAGGATTTTCTTCCTTTTTGCATTCTACAACCAAGCATATCCTTTCAGTGTCCTTTCCCTGTCAAGCATGACCGAGCATATCCATTTGTGCTCCACACCATAAAATTTTCTCCTCTCCAAGCTACACCCATGGGCTATGAGTTGCATCCTTAAAACACCATAGTCCTTAGCTTGGGAATGCTCATAGCTTTTTTTTCTTTCATCGATCTGGCTTATGATTGTAGATTATAGATTATTATATGTTGGTAACATTGTTTAACCTTCACTAATTCCACTGGTGGTTGCATTGGGGGCATTGTCTCATACTTCTTCTCACAAGGGAAACCTAAGGGGATTCTAGCAATAGAGCAACTGAGACAAAAGAAAAAACAAAGGGCCTAGCTGGCAAGGAAGAAACAGGGGTCCCATTGTAGATGGGAGAGGTGTGAAAGATATCACAACATCTGGTGACTCCATAGGTGAAATGTTGAAAACATTTCAAGGATTAAAAATTTACTTCGAACTCAGATTCCTTGGTTAAAAAACTTATGTTATCACGAAGAGGGAAAATGTAACCCAAAAGGGGAGAAGAATCATTTATTGGATCAAGACATTATCATCCTTCAATTACTTATGTGTGTGCACATGCGTTAATTGCTGCTCAACAAGACTAGTCAGAAACCCTAAGATCAACCATGGTGAGCTATATATTCCTCTTAACTTCAAAAGCACCCTGGACATTGCCCCAATGCCAGTCAGGCGTCCATAGCCCTGGCAGATATGTCACTGTAAAACCTAAGGATATTGCTCCACTTCGGGTGAATTATACTTTCGAACACCTATGGAGATTTTTGTGTACCCCCCAATAGCCAATTATTTCATCTTTTCTTTTATTTTCTCTTTTATCCTTTTCAATTGATATTGCATGTCTTTCTTTTATTTTGGCTTGTGAGCAGTGAAGCTCACTATGGGTTTAGTAATTATAGTGGCACTGAAGCAAATTTTAAAATTTTCACAAGCCATGACCTCTCCTAAAGAAACTAAGATGGACTCAGAGAAATAGTTAGGCGTGAAGTATATAGAAATCTCTGAGTTCAAGTGTCAAGACACATTGCATGATTAACCTCCTGAGTCAAGTCTATGTTCCAACCTAATGATGAACATAAGAAAGACAACCTTAGTTTCTAGGGATCTTCATAAACAGTTATTTAGGAAATGAGATAAACACGACTTGGTGGAATCTTCAAATGAAGTTTGAAATCACACAACACTCCCCACATAAATAGGAACACCCAAACCTCCAAGCCACTTGGTGAAAAAAAAAACTGACCAAAACCAAAAGAAAATGAAACCCACCTGAACAAACAAAGCTCAGGGGAAAGAAAACCCTAAACTAACAACCTAAACTACAGAAAGCCAAAATCCCACCAACGGGAAAGAAACGACAGGAAAGGAAATAGGGGAAGAAAACCAAAATCCCCTCCAAACTAGAAGAAAACCAATGAAAGCGGGAAACCAAAATGAAAGAACGGAAGGGAAAACCTAGACTGACTATATACATGGTAGGCTTCTAGAGGGAAACCTACAGGCAAAAATAATTCTTGAGGAATTTCCCATTGACAGGCAACGGGACTTCCTTTCCTATTAGAGTTCTTAGCTTGAATGCATTATCTCCAAGTATCTCAAAAATTTGAAAAGGTCCCATCCATAGATTATCAAACTTGTTGTGATCACCTTTCTTTTCATGGGCCTTATCCCAGCAGAGTACTAGATCTGAAATTTGAAAATCCTTAACTTTGGCCATTCTGTCGAACCATCTTTTTACCATGGCTTGATGTTTTGCAAACTTTTCCAGTGCCTAATCTCTTTTCTCTTCCAGGAGTAGTAACTATGTCAATCATGTGCATGCTAGGTCTTTTCCTTCCATGTATTCCTGCATAAATTGCAAAGTCAGGATCCTCAACTGAATGGGAAAAATTAGATCTTGTCCATAAATCAAATGATAGGGAGATGTCCCTATAGAGCTCTTGATTCTTATTCTATCTACCTAATGTACAAATCTTAGCCGCGTATGCCAGTCCCTAGGATTTTTGTCCAACAACTTCTTGATAGCACTTAACAGATTCTTATTTTTTGACTCAGCTAGCCCATTCACTTGTGGATAGTAATTTGATGAAAACTTCAGGGTGATCCCATAATCAAACACCCATTTTGAAAACTTCAAAGATTAAATGCAGTACCATTGTCGCATACAAGAGCATGTGGACATCCGAATCTTGTGACAATATTTTCTTCAAGGAACTTGATAACAACCTCCATCGTGCAATTCTTTAGTGCTTGAGCTTCCGACCAACGAGTGCAATAATCAGTAGTAGCTAGGATGTACCTATGTTGTCTTGAAGAGGGTGGATTAATTGGACCAATAAAGTCTAACCCCCACTTTGCAAAGGGTCTTACTTCAATAATAGGTTGCAAAGGCATTACAGGATTTCTCTTGCGCATTGTAGCTACTCGACAAGTGTGACAAGTTTTTACATGTTCATAGGCATCTTTAAACAATGTGGGCCAGTAATATCCTTCCCTTGAAATCTGGTGGGCCATAGAGAGACTATTTTCATGACTGGTCCCATACTTGCTATGAAAATGTTCAAGTATCTTCTTTGCTTATTCTTTTTCGGTACATCTCAGATAGACTCCGTCATGATTCTTTCTATATAGAACTACTCCTTGAAGCATAAATTGTTGATTCTTCATTCTCAAGGCACACTTTTGGACAAAATTTAGGTATGTAGGAGACTTGTGATTCAAGAGGTAGTAAACAATATCATCATACCATTCATCTGGGGATACTTCTTCCATCACATACACTTGTTGGACCAATTCGGGACCAGTTGTTGCGATTATTTGTGTCAAAGCTTGTCCTCAAACTAGCTTCATAGGTTGTATCTCCATGTCGTATTATTGAATAATAGACACCCATTTTCCTCTTCTTTCTCCCAATTCATTCTACATCAATAGTGTCTTCACTGCCACATCTGGGACAATTGCATAAACCTTAATTCTCAAAATATAATGTCAAAATTTCTTGATTGCCTTTACCAAAGTATAGGCTTGCTTCTCTATGTTTTGATATTTCAATTCTGCATCCTTCAATGGTGAGCTCATAAAGGCAATAAGATGTTCATATTTCTCCACCATCCTTTGAGTGAGGATAGATGCACATGTATGCTTTGATGCAAATGAATATATGTAGAATGGCCTAGTATAATTTGGACTGATCAAAATAAGAGCATCCATAATTGCTTTCTTTATCTCCTCGAAAACCCTCTTTGCTGCAAGTGTCCAATCTATCTTTGCACTCTTCTTCAACATGTTGTTTAGTGGCTTGACTATTTCTACAACTCCCGAAATGAACTTCCTTATAGAGTTAATTTTGCCAAAGAATGACTTTAACTCTTTCTGACTAGCTGGCAACCCCAACTTTGAAATTGCTTTGATGCACTTAGTATCAATTGAGATTCGATGCTCTAAAATCACATGTCCCAACAATTTTCCCTCGGTGACTGTGAACATGCACTTCTTTGCATTTAATGAAATTCCATATCTTCTAGATCCCTGAAAGATTCTCTTTAGATCAATCATATGATCTTCTTTGCACCGAGAAAACATAGTGAGATCATCCATGTATATAATAATGCATTTACCGACCAAATCCTTGAAAGCATAGTCCATGGCTCTCTGAAAGGTGGCTCTGACATTAATCAAACCAAAGGGCATTCTTCTGTATGAAAATGTGCCCCACTTAGTGGTGAATGTAGTTTTCAATTTGTCTTCTTCTTCTACAATCACCTGGTTATACCCAGAATAACCATCTAAAAATGACATCATTTGGGATCCGTTTACAACTTGTATCACTTCATCTAATGATGGTACTAGATAATTATCTTTTCCTGAAGCTCTTTTAAGATTGCAAAAATCCACACACAATCTTATTTTTCCACTCTTTTTTCTAACAAGAACCAATTTGGTGACCCACGTCGAGTGTCTGACTAGAAAAATTATTCTAGTAGAAAGTAATTTCTTCACTTCTTGATGGATCAGTGGCTCTAACAAGGGATTTATCGGTCTCTAGCTTTGCCGAAATGGTTTACTATTTGACTTCAGTGGAATTGTGTGTGTGATGAGGGAGGTATCATAAGTTTTCAAATCTTTGTATCCCTATGCAATCACATCTGGGAATTCCCTCATAAGCTTTAGAATATCTTCCTTTTCCCGAAGAGTAAAAACTTTACCAATAAAAACATTCTTGACATTTTCCTTAGTCCCCAAGTTCACTTTTTCACATTCCCCTCCTTCAGGGTTCTCACACTTGAGGGCACTCAATCTATCTAAATAAAAAATTCTTTCTAGCTCAATCATCCCCTTAGGAATAGTATTTGTCTACAGATTCATAACCTCATCTATTTCAAACTGAGCTTGTTGTGGTTCTCCCTCATCGATGACTTGTGCTTCAAGGACCCTTGAACTTGTTAGGAAACCAAGGATATGCTTATCATCTTCAAACACTTGGAAGTTTTTTACCTTGTCTAGAATAGATGGCACCAAAGTCAATTCAACTATGAGCTTCTTCACACAATCCATGGCTAATGGTTCCAAGGAACTTGTAGACTGAGCCAATGAATTTTCTACCGAATTGCACATTTGATTTATTCTTTTAATGTTAAAAGCATTAAAGCTTTCAATCAAATCCCAAACTCTGTTGCGATAACGACACAATCTTTTATCCTAACATGCATACTACTTTTGAACTTGTCCCACTACTATGTCTGAATCTCCACGCACATGAAGGATCTTGGAACCCTTTTGGATAGCATGGAGCAATCCAATAAATAACAATTCATACTTAGCCACATTATTTGTGCAAGGAAACTATAATCTATGTGCTACAAGATAGGCTTCCCCTATTGGGCTAACAAGTTCAACACCGGCTCCACTTCCTTTCTTTGATTTTGACCCATCAAATGATAGAGTCTAGACTTGATCATTATCTTGAGTACTGGAAGGTTCACCCTTTGAAAATTTCTTCTCATCCCTTTTAACTTCTTTATATTGTGGTTCTAACATTGTGACTTGACTTGGATATTCCTCATTGACAACTTCTTCAAAATTTTGTGCCACTGATACTTGTGGGACCATCTTTGAAACTTGTGCAACCATAGCTCTACACATCATACATGATATTTTAGAATGAAAAGCATTATGTATTCTGCACCAATTAGGAAGTAACAAATTCTGAATATGAGCATCTTTCCCCAGCTCAACTTCTTGTCTAACACTTTTCAAGATAAATTTCTTGAAATTTTCAAACATTCCTTCTATCATTGATGGTTCTAAACTATCATTAGTTTGTGCCTCTACCAACCTGGGCATCATGTCTGAGCATCCTCCTTGATTGTAACCTTGTAACATCAAAATTTCCCCTATTTTAGGTGCATCAGATCCCAAACTTGTTTCCATGAACAAAATCTCATTATCTTCTCTATATTCGATTATCAACAATCGGAGCCTTGGCGTGCTCTCTATCCTTATCTTGTTTGGGATCCCTCTTCATTGGAGCCACATGTGTGAAAATTCAATCACTATGTATCCATTCAATTTCCTTTCCCATTCTCTACTTAAAAGCATTCCATACCCTTCTGGAATGTCCACAACTGATATGTCAATATAGCTCTGAACTCATGGATCTGAAGCTAATTGCATATGAATCTTGTTTAGTTCTCCTACAACTAGGACTTCTATCTTATCCAACTGAGTTACCTTTTTATCTATTTGTAATGGGACTAATCCCAATTTTCTACATATATCAAGGGGCATTACATTACTTGATGCTCTAGAGTCAATTAGGCATTTATGCAACATTTTTCCAAAAATTCAGACTGACACAAGGAAAGGGGTAGACTCTTCTTTTCCTTGGTAGAAAACCATAGGTTTTTGTGCTCTAGGGTTGAATTCCTCATTGTTCACATTCTATCGAGTGTTGCTCCCATTCTGAATAGCACTTGTTTGTTCTACGAGAGTGGTGAGATCTCTAGTTGTTTCTTCTCCTTGAAATGAAGGATCATTTTGCGAGATTCCTTCCTCATAATAGTTTTGCACCATCCCAATGAAGCTTGAACTTTGTGAGACATTAGGTGCACTTGCTTTTACATCAACAACATTCATGTTTTTTGCAAAACTAGATTGGTGATTGTTAGGGGGACCTCTGGGTGGGTATGAGGCATTCTGTGATATGATTTTTGGAGGTGCATCATTCAAACTCCCCAACAATGTGTCCCTTATCTTAGGAATTTTCATCAATTCATACAATGGTAAACTTACTTTTATCTTCTTGAATTCCTCTAGTACGCAAGAGATCAACCTCTTGAATTCCTCCCTAGGAGGATTTTCTTTCTGCCCTTGTTCTTGATTTTTCTTTTGTCCTCCATTTTGTATAGTAGAATGCATCACAAGTTGCCCTTTCTAATTTTGTGAAGCACTGGTCACAATAGACTGACCTCTTTCTCCTTGCTTATTACTAGGTTGTCGATACTCGGATGAATCCTTGAGAGGACTTGGAGTATTACTGGCATTGGGATGTGGAGGAGTTGTAAAGTTATTTGGAGGAGTTGACATTGTCAATGGCTCATGATTTCTATAATTTCTCTAATAATTCCTCAATAGAGCATTCCTAGATGTCTATTGAAAAGCTTGAACTTCACTTACTCCCTCCACTAGGACACTATTGTAAAGTGGAGGGAAAATAAATTTGTCCCTCTATAGTGGATCATTTGGGGAAACTGGTGGAGGTTGATTTTCTATTGGAACTTGATATCATGGTGCCTCCATGGGACCATTTGTTGATGTAGGAGGGAATTTTTGATTAGTTTGTATAGGCATGTAATCCTAAGAATCAGGAGGTGGAAACTTGAAATCATCAAAGACCAACGCCTAGTCATATCTGGGAGTAGGCACTATCTCATAGCCTGTAGGTGGAGGATTTTTAGGTGTAGTAGTGTTTCTTACTTCTCCTTTGAATATATCAGCTGCTCTTTGAAACTCTTGGCATTGTAACTCAGAATGTTGATTAGTTTCATGTAGTCTACACCATCCAGACAATGCTGCTTTTGCTAGGAAAACTTTGTTAGTAGGTCAGCTCTCAGAAGCTGGTGGATTGTCCAATGGTGAAGGAACTCTGCCATTGTTTGGATTTGTATTCCATGATCTTTTATGGTACCCTTGATTATTATTTCGATACCCAGAACTATTTTCTTGATAACCTTAATTATTGTTCCGGTATCCTTGATTATTATCTTGGTGATTCTCATGGTGAGCCGGAGGATTTCCTTGATACCCTCGGTTATTTCCTTGATGTGACTGATAATTACTTTGTGACTTCTATAATTGATTATTCTGATTTCTAAGGTAAGTGACCCTAGTAGATAACTTCTTGACTTGTTCTATTAATTCTTTCATTTCATCTTGTTCTTCCTGAGGCCTTGTAGAAGTGGCCATATTCTAAAGATAGACTGGTTGTGCAGGTGCTATGTAAGATATCGGGGCTCCTGGATGTGGCACAAGCTGATTAGAAGGAGTAGGAATTGGATTGAAAGTAGGAGCATAGCTCAACATTCCTTAATTCAATGTATTAGCATTCCCAAAGTAACCAAGTGCTCCAATAATGATTTCTAGTGACTGTAAACTAATCTTCTCAGCCTCAGCATATGCTTGGATTAAATTGGTGGGGGCTAGATGGGTCTTCTAGACAAACATGGAAGTGAAACAATCCAAGGCTGCATAGTAAATAGGCCTTTGAAGCATCACCATTTATGTGGAAAGGATCATGCAACCAAGAATAGGCCCTCTAAAATGTGTTGTTGAAGGCACCAATAGGCTAATGCTCTTGTCTTCTTATCTCAATGAATTGCCTATACAATTCAGTAGGGGTGATAGGCAATCTGAACTTCCCCAAGAATGCATCCTTCAACTCTTGCCATGTTTGGATTGAATTTGTAGGTAAATTAATATACCAATAAAATTCTTCTTCACCCAATGAATATGGGAACAATTGGCATGCCACATATTCATCTTGAATATTTCTATTCTGCAGAGCATCTTAAAAAATCTTCACATGTTCATCAGCAGTGCGGTTGGCGTCATTCACAAAGAACTTGGAGCAAAAATTCTCAGGATTCTTTGGCATATGATTGTAAGAAGCAAATGTTGCAAGAGGTGATGCATTCTATGATTGCCATTGCTATGCCATTGTTGGAACTTGTTGTTGGGTAGCTAGAGGTACAATGGCTTGTATAGGTATTTGTACTATCAATTGTTAGATTTGTGTACCTCCTTGTTGAAATCCTTGAGTGGTCCCTTGTGTTTGATGTTGTTGAGGTGGAGTTTGAAATTGTCTCATAAGATCAGCTAAACTTGGTGAGTTCTGACTTATAGATGCTTCTTTCTTGCCTCGCCTAGGCTTTGGATCAAAATTTAGTTCTTCTAGTTCTTTTTCTCCTGGAGTGGATCTTAAGATTCTTTGGTGTACCTTAGGAAAGAATGAATTAATGGGCTCCAGTATGTGAAATCTACTTTAATTCCTTCTTACAGGTGTTGGATGCTTTTGATTCCTTTGAACGACCAATTCTCTTTGAACAACTGCTTCAATTTTATGAGCCTTCTCTTCTTCTTCTTGATCTAACACAAAGTTTACTTGCATATATTCAGCTACACTTCTCTTAACTTTCCAGGTGAGTGAATTCAATCCTGTGATGATGTCTTCTTGGTCATCTCCAAATCCAAGATTAGGCTGTAAAAATGGTACGATGTCTCTATGTGGAAGCACTGGATATCAATTCATGATATGCAAAATTATGTCTTTTAGTATAGGCCCTCCTTCTAGCACCAGTTTTTGTTGATGCATGTTTTATGACTCACCAAATAGTAGAACAAAATACCAAGATGTATTATCCTCTCTTGAACAAAGTATTGTGTATGTCAAGATTGCAAAAAGATTATACAATAACTCCAAGGTTCCTCAACTTGTGGATATGCTCAGTGTTGATGTGATTTTCTGATGATCACAAGGGGCCTTACATTTTTCAATCCTTTATGTCATGATGAATATGGGTACTATCAAAAGATTTTCAATTAATTACTATTTTTTTTTGGGTTTTCACCAGATATGCAGAAATGAAAAGGGTTTAGGGTTCAGAGTTCCTAATCTACTCCTAAGGGTAATGATAGCTAAGGAAAGTATGAGAAGGGTGAGTTTCTCAATTACCAAGTCTCGCTTCACCAATTCAAGCTACAACTACACCCAGACTAGTGCAATCTTCAAAGGTTTGTGTGAATGATCAAATTTAGGCACATGGATAAGGGTTCAGGCTAACTTTGCACAATGCTTTAGAATCACTAAAACGTCAAAAGTATGAACCAAATAAACTCATCAAAACATCCTCATATTCTCCAAAACATTCATAACACTTTATCTATTAAACTTAATCTAATTGAGAGAATTATGAAACCAAGCAAGCATTAAGACACATCAAATGATCACCGCACTTCAATGAAAATTTTATTGTCACAATAGATCATAAGAAACAATCCCAAAATTCACTCCCTTACAAATGAGAAGAAGAGGCCTTTATATAGGTCCTCAAAAAAAATGGAAGGCCCAGATCAAAACAATAATCGATGGCCCATATTTTGCAACCTCAACCCTAATTAGGGTTAGGTCACAGAAAAGGAATCTAGATCAATGCAAAAAGAATCCACTACCATAGTGGGTAATAAATGACCACTATGCATTCATAATCAAGAAGAGAGTGAGGTTTCATAAATGACCATTACGTGTATGTCCAATATGCATTAAATGCACAATTTTTCCTAAATGGATTATTCTTGATACCCTTCTTTAAATGCATTGACTTTGACTTGAAGAATCTTTGATAAACCGATGAAGATGATTGAGTGCCATGTTAGCTTGCTGAGATTTGGGGAATATTTTCAATTGCATCATTTTGTAACTAAGTTGCACTTTGGTTACTTCCTTTGAGGATATCTTCCTTTGATAACTTCCTTTCATGTACTTGCTTGAGACTTCACCTTCTGGAAATGGATCGAACTCCTTCATTGATGATTTTGCCAATTTGGATTTTCTTCACATGGAAATTCCCTGGTCATGTTCTTGGACTTTGAGAAGGAATTTCAAGATGTGACAATTCTCCCCTTTGTATATTTGCACTTGAATTGAGATCTTTGAACCTTGGATGCCTTGAACTTGATCACTTGGATCGTGGTATCTTCAACACTGCAACTGGAGACCTAGAACTTGAATGTCATCCTTGATCATGCAGGACTAGAATCCTTCCGCCTGCAAAATGAAATAATCAACATAAGAATCACATAAAAATTATTTTGTATTTTCTCCTTGAAACTTTCCCCCTCTTAAAAAAATAAAATTCTCTCTAACATTCTCATGCCTTTTTCTCCGATTCTTCAAACTCTTCACAAATCGATCTTCTCATGTTTTAAATTCACTGTGTCACACTTTGGAAATTTTAAGATTTTGATTTTTTATTAATTCTCCAAAATTCTGATGATTTGGAATCCACCACTTCGTAAAATTTTCATTTTGAGCGATCTTTGACTTGAGTCAAGGATTTTCCATTTTCTAACATTCCTTCATTGCTATTGTTCTGCATTCCAAGTGCACATTGGTGAAGGTCGGGGATTTTAATACTTTGCAAATTCCTTAACTACCACCAAAATGTGCCGTGAGGGCATATCATGTTGAGTGAGGGATTATTCCATTTCCAGACTCCACAACTACCTCGGGATTGTGCTTTGGGTGCATATTTCATTGAGTGAAGGATTTTTCCTTTTGAACATATTCCGTGACTGCCTCTGTTTTGTGCTTCGAGCGCACTTTAACATGAGCTGGGGATTTTTGTTTGTCAAATTCCATGACTTCTTCCCTTTTGCGCTTGGAGCGCACATTGACACAAGTGAAGGATTTTACTATTTTGGAGACTCCATGACTGTTCCCCTTTTGCAGTCAGAGTGCACATTGCATGGGGCTAAGGATTTTCATTTTGGAGGATTCTGTGACTAGGCCTTTTTTGCGCTTTGAGCGCATCTTGGGTGGGGTCTAGGGTTTTCATTTTTACAAGCTTCTTCACTACTCCCCTTTTGCGCCATGAGCGCATGTTACCTTGAGTGAAGGATTTTCCTTGTTTTACATTCAGTCACTGCCATTGTTTTTTTTTCCTTGAGCACATATTACCATGATAGGTGAACTTTCTTCTTTTCAACACTCTGTGACTTTCTTCATTTTGTGCCCTGGGTGCACATTTCATTGAGTGAAGGACTTTCCCTTTGGGACACCTCCGTGATTGGTTTCGGAATGCACCATGAGCATATATTGCACTAAGTTAGAGATTTTCTCTTTGGAAATTTATGTTCCTTGCGTTGAAATGTGCTCTACCAGTCTTGAACTCCACCGTGGATTTCTTCTCTTTCCACTCTCCATGACCAGGTGAAAAGTGTGCTCGGAGTGAATTTTGGAACAGGCCAAGGATATTCTTCCTTTCTACATTCTATGACCGAGCATATCCCTTCAGTGTCCTTTTGTTGTCAAGCATGATCAAGCATATTCATTCATGCTCCACACCATCAAATTTTCTCCTCTGCAAGATACACCCATGGGCTATGAGCTGCATCCTTAAAACACCATAGTCCTAAGCTTGGGAATGCTTGTAGCTTTTTTTTCTTTCATCAATCTAGGTTATGCCTATAGATTACAGATTATTATATGTTGGCAACTTTGTTTAACCTTCACTGACTCAACCAGTGGTTGCATTGGGGGCATTGTCTCATACTTCTTCTCACAAGGGAAACCTAAGGGGATTCTACCAATAGAGAAATTGAGACAAAAGAAAAAATAAAGGGCCCAACCGAAAAGGAAGAAATAGGGGTCCCATTATAGATGGGGGAGGTGTGACATATGTCACAACAAAACCCAAGTATCTTGGAGTTCTAGGTATCAAAAATATAAAATAAATGAATGTGGCCCTTTTGGCTAAATAATTATGGAGAATGTATGGAGAGGAGAAATAATGGAACATTATCTGGAGGGAAAAATATGTCAAAAATCTCTCTCTTTACTAGATAACCCAGGAGGATCTCAACATTGGAGGCTCTGTAATTTGGAATAATGTGATGAAAGCTAGTGGGGTGGCTACTGGGTAGATGGAAGATTGGGGATGGAAGGAAGATTAAATTCTAGGAGGAATTTTGGATTTGTGATAAGCCCCTATGAATGTTCCCTATGTATCAAGATCTTATGAATAGATGCAAAGTCTGTATTGGAGAGATGGTCAAAGATTATTGGAGAGGTAACATATGGATTAATCTTCATGAAAATATCAATAAAGCTCTCCTTGCACAACAGATTACTAAAATTAAGGAAGATACCTTCATATGGGGTCTTGAATCTTCTGGTAAATTCTCTATTACTTTTTCTTACAAGATTCAAATTCAACATTAGCCTAAGGATGAGGCTCCTTTTTGGGTGAAATCCTAGAATAATTGTCTCACTCCTAAAGTCGAGCTCTTTTTCTGGCTCTTCCTTTAGAACATAACCCTTACGATTGACAACCTAGTGAAAAGGGGATTCTATCTACCTAAAAGATGCATCTTGTGCTATGAGGATTGTGAATCAGCTTCCCATATCCTTCTTAGCTTCTCTTATTCTTTAGAGATCTAGAAAGTGCTACTTCAGAGATGGAATATATGCTAGTTTTTTCCTATAACTATCCAAAATTTCTTCCAGCAATGGAACTATCCTAGTATGAATAAGAGAGTCATATTGGTGTGGTTTCTTGTTGTTCCTCACATAATTTGGAATATTTGGAAATAAAAAATAATAGAATCTTTAGGGAGACCTAGAGAAACCCTACTGTTCTGGCCAACACTATTTTCAAAAGCATTCAGGAGAATTAATCCTTGCATGCTAATAAATTTGGAGATTCAAATGTGGAAATTGAATGTTGGAATATCAATTAGATAAATGAAAAGAAAAAAGGAAGAGAAAAATGTTATTTATTATCTCCCCCTGAGGGCTGGGTGAAAGTTAACTTCCACGGTGTAGCTAAAGGGAACCTTGAGAAAGCTAGTTGTGGGGGGTTTATCAGGGACTATCATGGTAACTTCATTGTTATTGTTTTTATTCCTACTCACTCTCAAAGTAACCATGTTTCTAAGGCCCTTAGAGCCTATTACTCCCTAAGGTTGGCCAAACAAATTAATGTTGAAAAGGTGTGGTTAGAATGAGATTCTCCAAACATTATAAATAGTTTAACTGTGAAATTGAAATCTTCGTGGTCGATATCCAACACTATAGAAATGGATAAAGATTTATTGGGTTCTTTTAATAATTTCCATGTGTCCCATGCCTTTTGTGAATCTAATTAAATTTATGATGTGTTTTCCAATAAAGGGGTTAATCTCAATTCTCTGAGGACATGGAATAAAGTGAAGGACTGGGATACGAAAACTGTTAGTCTTATTAGTTATGATATGACAAGAAGTAAGGAGGTGAGTTTCATTGTAAATGATGAAAGGATTGTGGAGTAAGGGTTACATCCTTAATAATCAAAGATAGATCAATATGTTGATAAACAATAATTACTTTTACTTTTCGCATGCTTTCTGGGTGTGTGGGTTCATATTTTTTACCATTATGTTTTGGGTCCCTCTTTTTCATTGTATGAACTTTTAGATGGAGAGTAATATAACAATGGGTAGAAATTTCATAGAGAGGAACTTGTTGATTTCCTAGATCTTAAGAAGAGCCCTAAATTATGGAGTAAGTTGGAGAATGGTAAGATTACTCCCTATCTGGAGAGATTGCATGGCTATGATAAGGGTATTACTTAGAAATTCATTGCAGGATGGAGGAAAATATAGTCACGATTGATAGAAGGCAAGTTATCCTCAATGTGGAGCTTATTGCACATGTAACTGGTTTACCATATTTTGGGTCCAAATTTTATAGAAACATGAAAGTTTCCAAAATGGCTACCATCAAATTCCCTAATCTACTATTGAAGAAATGGATTCAATGGTAAAAGCTAGGGGTTTTTTTTGTTTTCAGTAATATAAAGAGTTTATGGAGTAAGGTCCTAATTATTTTGATTGATTATATAACCATGGATGGTCATTTTACTAGAGCTATGTCTCACCATTTTGTTCTATTAAATCACTTCCATCACAAGGATTTTATTTCCTTTTCATACTATCTCTACAACTCTCCACTACATAGTATTGCTACAAATAGGAAGGATGTTGATAAATTGGTTTTCCATGAAGTCCTTATTTTGCTTATTCAAGAGTTTATGTTGAATAAAATCCCTAAGAGCATTGTGAAAAATATAAAGGAAAATAGAAAGAGCATAACTCTTAGTAAGAGAAAGGAGGATTCACTAGTCAAAAAAAGAAAAAACAAATTGACTCTTAGCCAGTTGATGATCCTTCTTTTTATTTGAATAAGAAGAAGGAAGTGTTGGTTGACTATTCTTCGATCTTAGAAAATGAGGAGATGAAACCTAGCGAGAGATCTGCTAAGAATGAAGATTTAGATTTCCCATGTTCAAGTAAAAGGAAATTGGAAAAGAGAAAATGAAGCTTTCAGATATTGATGGAAAGAGAACGTCTTCCTTAGTGGAAGATTCTAAGGATGAGATGGAGAACTCTAAGGCCTCTGAGAAAGAGATTTAAGGAGGAAGCCAAGGATATGGGGGATGAAAAATTTGATAATTCTGATGTGGTAGAAAGAGAGGAAATTGTTGGAAATGATGAGGACCCTGATGATGACATTAGAGAAGAACCTATTTCTAAACTCAATCCTAACCAGAGAACCAGAAAGATCATTATTGATCTTTACCCTTCTAATAGGGAACTGATTCAAGATACTAAGGTGAATAAGAAGGCTAGAGCGGAAAATCTTGATAACAATGATAAGGATATGATTTATGAGAAAGACAAGAAGGATACCCTTTCAAAGGACACCAAGGAGGATGGTCACAGTGATGAGGTATATTAAAATGGAGAGCATAATATAGAAGGGGAATATTACAACATCCTGTACACTATTGAAATGCTTTCCAACTATCATAATAATAAGCACTCTAGTCAGGGTAATGCTAATAGAGTGGATTTTGTGTCCATGGGTATGGAGGACCAAAATGATAAACATGATTTATCACTAGGTTTTTTGCATACTACTAAATATAAAGCCCTCTTTTCTTTTAGGAATGATAATTGGTATTTTTAGAAGATTATGAAGCTTAAAACCCAAAATTTGGAGACCAGGTATTGGAGTCTGTTGGATAAAATTAATAACTAGGGTAAGGACTATTCTCAAGACTTTTATGATCTTGTTAAAATTCTAGCTAGAATTGAGTGCATTGAAAATAGGCTAGAAAACCTACTCAAGTATACTATGAAAGGCATGAAATCTTCTACCAGTAATCTACGTGTGTTGGTTGATATGATGGAGAAGGAGTGGTTGATATGATGGAGAAGGAAGGGTTAGTTTGGGGTTTTCTTTTTCCCCCTTTTTATTTTCGTTGTTCCGTCCTATTGTGCTTATTGGCTATTCTATATCTTTATCTCTTTGGGTTTCAGGTCCCTATAAAACCTATTTTTGCTTAATTTTCAAAACTATTATAATAGTTATAAATAAGCTTTCTACTCATTATCAAATTAGATAAAATTTAAAATATTTTATTCATTCTTATTGGATGCTTTAAAATGTATTAGGGGCTGCTTTTAAAAGAAATCAAAGATTATAAATCTCGATTCTAAGAAATTTCCTAAAATGTTTGAATGGTAATTATTTAAAAAAAAAATAGAAAGAAGAAAACATTCTAAAATATTATTCATTTAGTTTCTTATTTAAAACTTCTAAATACTTTTTCTATTTTAATTATAAAAGGAATTTTTTTTTTCTAATAAGTATGATTTATCAAAATGCTACATATCACATATCTCAACTAGTTATAGTCAAGGTTTATACATTCTCATCAGCATGAACCTACCTATTAACAACAATATAATAATTTCAACTAACTATGAACAATAAAAAGATTAACTACATCTCCATATCCTACAAAATTGGAGATTCAACATGAGAGTCTGCATAGACAAAGTCTAAGAATAAGATAGATTTAATATAAACATGCTTAGTTAGATCCATGAAACCCATTCCATAGGACCTTCCATCCATATTAAGACCTTATCCCAATTGGTTGGGGGTACTTCACTCACAATAGGCATCTCGAGCCCTACAACAGCTAAGGTTGTAACCATCTTTTCCATGCTGCTTGAACTCTATCCATAGGTTTTTCCATCATTCCTTTTTCTTTTTTCAATCTATATTTCATGGAGTTCTTTAAATATATCTCAAAAGGAGTTATTTTCTTTATGCTCCTTGATCATGTTTATCCATTGTAAAGCTCCTAGGTAAATATTCTTGTAGTTCCATCTTGAAGCGATTTTTCAAAATTATCTTTGGACAATCTCATGGTACATTTTTCCATGAGAAGGGATCAAGCTATAATTTCTAGAAATTATTGAGTAGGTAAGGATCTCATCATTATCAAAAATATGGGTATAGATAGCTTTGGCTTCCATGCACTGAATAGGGGACCCATCTTTCCATTTGAATTCAGATAGACTACCCATATTAGAAACACAGATTTTGAGAAAGGATAAAGATACATATGCCTCCCTAAGAGAAAAATATTCTCTCTAGTGAGATGAAGGGATGTCAAAGGTAGATCATTATTCATTTCATCTAAGAAAGTGATCATCTTTTAATATGTCTCCAAGCCTCTTGATCCCCTTGTCAGTCCAACACCTAAATAGCATTAAATTAAAGATAGTGGTTTCCCATTATGAGAGAGTTTCCACCATATGGACCTATCTCCCCACATTTAATTTATATTTTTTATTATGTTTTTATGAGTTATAAAATGTCTCACTAATTTCCAAGATTTTCAGATGGACTTGAAAATAATAGAACCATTTGGTTTTAAAAAAGAATTACCAATAACCAGATCACACAAGGGAAGCCCTCTCCAAGTTGGGCTTATATTAGGTATAGATCTAGTGATGTTATGTGTGATCAGTATTTTCCATAGTTCCTCTCCTTCTATATCTCTAAATATCCATTTTTTAGCAAGGGAAATACCCTACTGTCTAATGTCTTTCAATCCAAGTTTGCCTTAAGTTTTTCACTTGGTACACCAATCCCACCTCACTGCATGATTTTTTCTATTACCTTTCTCATCTAACCAAATAAATGCTCTTATATATTTCTAAATATGATTGAATTGGTAATTATGGAACAATAATTGTAATGTATTATAGATTTTATAAGATGCGAAGATCTTCTGAAAAACTTGTACTTTTCTAGCCAAAGATAGGTATAGTTGTTTATTCCACTTTCTCAACTTCTTTTCAATTTTCTCTTTTATCTAGCACCACATCTCCTTTGAGCTTAGGATTAAAAAAAATGGAATTCTTAGGTATCTAACTCTCCCAACCTAACTTAATTATTTTGGGTAGAGATAGTTTTCTATTTGTGGCTTCACAAAAATATCCATTTTATTCATGACAAACTTAAATATATCTTCATCCAATTTAAGTAGAATATCACTGTCATCAAAAAATTGGATATTTGATAGTTCCATTTGGTTTGGCAATGTGATACATTTTACCCTAGGTGACCAAAGATTGTCCCTTAAAAGTCAATAGTATATTGTATCACCTACAATGATAAATATAGTAGGAGCCAAAGGCAATCCTTTCCTAATAAATCTGGAAAGATGAAAACTCACAAATCTTCTCCCATTAGCTTCAACAAAATCCTTAGAATCTTTCATTAAATTTCATTTGATAAAAATTATTTGGAAACCCCAAACTCTCTAGCATAATTAGTATGAAGGACAATTCAATTCTATCATAAGCTTTCTCAAATTCAATCAATAGAATTTAAGCATTTTGACCATACTTCTTGTCCTAGACCATTTCCTCCTAGCATGTGAGAATATTTTTGCAAGTATATCAGCCTTTCATAATCCAATTTGGGTCATATTAATAATCTTAGGAAGGAAAACCTCCATTCTCCTAGCCAATATCTTAGCTAATATTTTTTTATGATACATTCAAAAGTGTAATTGGCCTCCAATTCTTGATGAGAGTTTCATCTCCATATTTATGAATAATCTTAATTAGCCCACTATTTATTTCCTTCCCTAAAGATCCCACCTCTATAGCTTCCCTACATACTTGCATCAAATCTTCAGTAATACATTCAACATTTTTCTTCTAGAACTCAATAGGATGCCCATCAAGCCCAAGGTCCTTGTCCTTCTTAAGAGAAAGGTTAGAATTGATGATCTCCTCTATAGTTACATATTTTAAAAGTCTAATAGATTCCTTCTTGTATATTTTATTTTTGGATAATGATTCTAATTCTATCTCTAGATATTTTTTTCCTAGCTCATCATCTCAAAAGCGAGAATAGATAATTATAGAAAAAAAAATCATTCATAATATATTTCTAATCATTAATACTCCTATCCCCTTACCAAAATGGTATAATTATTCTCCTTTTCTTATTTACTTATAATTATCTAAAAGAATAATTTCAACCCCTTATCTCTATACTCAAACTAGGTCAATTCGACCCTAGTTTTGAGTCCTTGAGTTATAATATTTTATAGCCTTTGCAAGGCATCCTTAGCTTGGGTAAGGTCCAGTAATGCCTCACCATTACAAGGGTCAATTTGAGTAGTCTCCTCAGCCTTAACAAGTCTTCTATGTATACCTATCTCAACATCTCTAAAGTCTTTGGCTTTCTTCCTACCCACTATCTGGAAAAGGACCTTCCAAGTTTTCACAAATTGGCATGACTTCCCCTTAACACATCCAATTTAGTTATATTTAACCTATTAAAATGTCTAATGTTGTATAAAAAAAGTGTTGAATCTTCATCTTGTAATAGTTGTGTTAAGGGTAAAAGAATCCCCTTTAGGATTATAAGTCTGCATAGGGGAACAAAGAGTGACTATACAAAAGATAGGGTGATGATCAGAGAGGGAGAAAAGGATAACTCTCACACAATAACTATTATTATCTTTATTAAACTAGAACACCTCCTTGTTGGCAAAAAATCTATATAGTCTACTATATATCCTTTTAGTGCCCTTATAAATATTACACCAAGTACATGTCCTCCAAATATTATATCATCAACATACATAGCAAAGAGTGATACTACTATGGGAGTAGAGTGGGCAGGAAGAAGTAGTGGTTTGAATTCAAGGTTGGGTAGGAAACTTGGTAATGGAAAAATCTCTGCAGGATCTGAAGCTGGTGGAATGCAGAGGGATGGATGATCATGTTAGTCACCATAAAGCAATGGAGAATAATCCTCAAAGGCCTTAGATGATGACAAAGAGTCAGACATGTTTCCTTTTCAAGGTGGTGGGCCTGAAAATATCTCAAAGGTCCCCTAGAGGGAAATTGCTTGCTAACCTAGTTGGGGATCATTCATCAAGACTTTTGGAAAAGGGAAGATGGTCTTCATTGTTTGGGGTAAAGCCGACGGGGAAATCTTCTTTCTTGGGGATAAACAACAATTCAGATCTTGAGAAGGGAGTGCTTGGTATTTTATCCCAGACCCTCTTATGGACCATATTGTTTTGATTATGGCTCTCACATTGGTTGGAAAATTTATAGGGCTAAGGCCGAATATAGATGTGGTTAGAGATTTCACTGCAAAGAAATGGAACCTAAAGGGACAAGTGGATATTGTGGTGATGCCGAAAGTTTTTTTCTCATTTTAATTCTCTAATGGAGAAGACCTGGCTAAGGTTCTCTATGGGGGAACCTAGATGTTGTGAAAATCATCCTTTTCTTTCCAGAAATGGAAGGAATGGAAGGAAAAGAATCAGATAGAAAATAATGATGGGGATTTGAATAATAATCCCAAGAATGCCAACCAAATGGAAGGTAGCTTGAAGGAGGATGAGACTCTCCCCCAGTGACTAATATCCCTAAGGAGAAGGAGGATGTTAATCCTAAAAATATTGACATGGGTAGAATTATCCTTGTTGTGGAGGCCCTTAAGGAAGGTAGAGATCCCAAGAAAATGGAGGAAGATATCAATGAAAAGTTAGAGGATCAAAATGGAGAAAAGGAGAGTAAAGGTAATGGTTCAAGCCATTCCCTTGCCACAAGGGTGGAAACTGTGGGATCCTAGGAAGTGCAAGCTAATATCTCTACTTCTGTCTCAAGGGTGGAAGATTCTTCCAAGGATCTTTTGGATTCTTCCTCCCATTTGAATATTAAGAAAGCCCAAGAATGCAATATTCTGGATGGTAAAGCACAGAATAATTTTCTGGATGGAAATGGAAATAATGAGAACTTGTCACCTTGAGAGGAAAAAAGATGGAATGAAGAAGTTTTGGAAAAATAATTTGTCTTGGAAGAAAAGAAGAAGATCCCTAGATTCCAGCAAGTGGTAAGAATAAAAATAGAAATTATGTGAAGAAAGGAGAAATTATAATTCAGGGAGGACTATAGTCAAATTCCTCTAAGAAAAATGAAAACCAAAGTCAAGGAGGAGTTTAGACAACATGACAACAAAAAGCTGATGTTGGATCCCCAAAAGGAGATCCTGGAGGTAGAAAGCCAATGAGAATTGTTAGGCAATAGGAAACAAAATAGAATATTGTGGATGGTAGCTAGATGACTATTCTAGAGGCATGCTCCCCAAACTATAGATGAAGATCATTTCCTGGAATATCAGAGTACTTAATAGTCCTCACAAATAGGATGTGTTGAGAAACTTGGTTAGATATTGTAAGTCGGATATCTTACTAATTCAAGAAACCAAAATTCTTAGAGATAAAGTGGAAAATATTAAAGCCATTCAAAATGGGGGAAGTCTAGGATGTAGCTTTGAGGGGGCTTTGGGCAGAATGGTGATTTTTTGGAACCAAGCTTATATCCAATGCCCCCTTATTCTTGCCAAGAATAACATAATAGAAGTTAAGGTTACTCACATTAGAGACATTATTTCTTGGATTCTTGTTAATATTTATGCGCCTGATACTAGAACAAGAACACAAAATTTTTGGAAAAGATTGTAGGATTTGATCTAAAGAAATTTCAAAATGAGAGGTAGATGGTGATGGGAGATTTCAACACCCCACTGAAAGAAACTGAGAAATTCAGAGGCAACTCTTCTTAGCTAGATAGTACAATGGATCTTATGAATTATATTAACAATGAAGCTCTTCTGGATGTGGAATTAGAAGGTATATCCTACACATGGTCTAAATAGAAGAATTTGATCTGAGCTTATTTAGGTGAAGTTAGAAAGAACACTCATGTCTATAGATTTTCTCTCAAGGTAGTCTTATTCTCTCTCTTCCTTGATTATAATTGGGTCAGATCATTTTCCTATCTCCTTTAGTGCTAATTCCTTTAGTGGCAAAAGAAACTACCCTTTCCATTCTAAAAGAATGTTGATGGCTCATCCGAACTTGAATGAGAGGATTGTTGAATGGTGGAAAATGAAAGTGGCTGAGGGTAAGCCATGTGTTTCTAATAAATTGAGTTATATTAAAAGGAAGGTTAAAGTTTGGAACAAAGAAGTCTTTGGATATATTTTCTTAACAAAAATTATAGTTCAAAAATACCTTAAAAATGTCGAGGATCAAATCAAAAGTGAGGGTCTTTTTGATGATCTCAAAATTCTTGAAAAAAATCTCCTGGTGGACTATCATAATATTGTCTCTAAGAGGAGACTTTTTGGAGGTAGAGATTGAGAGATCTTTGGCTTAAATTAGGAGAAAAAAATACAAGGATCTTCCATATAAAAACTTTGAAGCATAAGGTTGCAAATAGAATCTCTTTCTTACAAACCAATAAGGGTAAGTTAGAAAAGGAGAAATATATTAGAAAATAAATGCTGAATTTCCTTGACAATATTCTCTATCACGATTCAAGTTTGAGTAATTATTACTAGGAGAAACTTTTTTCTTTCATTTTGACTATTAGAGCCTTTTCTTGTGGGATCAAACTTGGTAATAATTGGGCTTGATTCTTAGTTCACATGGCTCCAAGTTTGCAAGAAATAGTCTAATTAATGAGGATTGGATAGGATCCTCCTTCTACTTTGAGCTTCATAGGACTCAGGAAGGTATTGCCTACTCAATTGATTTACTATATTTCAAGTAAACTCTCAGATAGTGGATTATTTCTTCATTGTTATGCTATAATTTCTTTAAATTACTTCAATAAGACACTATTACTCTGCAGACAATCCAAATTATTCAAATACAAAGTACTATAATGGAAATTATAACTGTAATAGCATGGGATAGTGGTATAAGGATATTCATCCTTCTTCTATTTTTGAGTTAGACTCAAGGAAGGGTAACCTCTTGATTCTTTCTTTAAGGAATCACTAAATATGAACTTATACCACATGGATACAGTTCTTTTCAAAATAGGCAAACAATTCTTAAAAACAAATACTGGTAATGGAGTGAAATTTAGTATCTTTAAAGGTCATGAAAAGATAATGTTATGAAGAAAAAAACTTCAAACCAGTGCCTAATCCAATGGGCAAAAGAGTTTAAATGTAGATCTACAAAGTTACTTCAAAAGAGAAATACAATAGCATGCCTTACACACCATCTGCAATCTAAATAGAATGCTTGACAACCTATTCTATCAATCTGATATTATTATCATCAAGATCTTTATATATAAGTTTACTCACTATAATTGATAATAAGGATTTTAATTCTCTCCTTGAGAGAAACTCATAACCAATTACAGAAGTTGCTTAACAACCAGTATATTTTAGATGCCTCATACATAAAACATACAAGAGCAAACATAAAAGTAAAGAGACAAAAATAATAAGAGACATAAATTGCAGTGTATTTGTATTGAAATGAACTTGTAAATTACATGAAAAGACCCATGCTCAGAAGCTCAGACACAAAAATTTAAAGTCTGCAATGTAGCAATTATATTCAATATTTCTTTTATCTTTCTTTTCTAAAAACTTACAAAAATGAGGGTATCACCTATATATATCACCCAACCATCTTGGAATTTTCTTATCAATGAGAATGCAATAAGCTTCAGATGGTTGGTGCCCTAACCCTAATAGGCATAAAAGACAAAACACAAAAAGCCCTTGAGGCGGTGGAAAGACAAAAATATTTTGGATTGTTCTGCAATCCTGGCTTGTCGATCATTGACACCTTTGTCTATAGATATTCATGATATATGCTTGACTTACTGTGAGATATGGTGACCACCATTCTTGCTAACTTACACCTTTCTTTCTGATAGCTTATCATCCCTGTGCTCTAAGGTCAGGAGTCAAATACTCCAGGTGTCCTCTTTACTCTTCATCTAAAATATCAAAGTCAACTGTAGTAGATTTTATCATTTTGGGCTTTGTGAGTTCATCCCATGTAGTGACCTCTTCCTTTGTCATCCATTTATAATCCTAGGTGTGTTGTAGTTGTGCCTTCTGCCTCTCCCATCTAGTATCTATTATTGCTTTGAAATCTGTTACAAATTTGGTGAGCTTCACCTCTGCCTTTATAGCTTCATCCAGAGTTTTATTGAATCTTTCTACATCCACTTCATTACTTTCATTTAAAAATGCCTCATTTCTAGGCAATATGAGATCAAAATTTGATCTCCGTTCATCAAGGCTCTTTATGGCCCATCTACATCTTTAATAGGAGGGATAAATTTGTTGGAATCGGAGCTGAGCATGGCTATCTTAGCCTCAATTTGATTTTCCTTGCCTTTAAAGAGTGGCAATATGGCCTTAACTCTTTTATTTCTTCTCCCACTTGTAGAAGAACCTATGGAATATCTGTTCTTAAAGATTGCATGATAGCCAATCTTTCAAAGAGTGGTGTCCTGATAGACCAAGTTTTATAATAACTATTCAAAATTGTGACATAACCATTTACTTCTACCTACAACTTAGGCAACTTACTATAAGCATTGAAGACCAAATCAGATTTATCTTTCAACATATCAATTATGTGCTACAAGATCTTTAATAAGGCCTATAGGATAGCCTCATTCTTTTCCTCATTTATCTTTTAATTTTTTGCATCAACTTCTTCTTCACTCATACCTCCACTCTCTATTAATGCAGGTTATTGGGGTGGTGCAGAGGTAGCTATGGGAGTGTTTATTAGTTGTTTCTATAAGTCTTCCATAGACTTTTCCAATGCCGTCTCTTTCATTATCTGGATATCTCTATCCTTCAAAAGTGCATTATAGTCCTCTAGTAGGGAACCATATCTCTTAGACAATTGTTTTGTTTTATCCTCATTAATTCTAGCAAAATGGGTAAGCACTTGAGAGATCTCAAGGTCTCCTATATTATGGATGGACCATACAATTTGGTCACCATCCATTTACTCCTTGAAATTCAAGATTAAAGGCTTCTTGTCCTTAGGATAAAGACTCCATAGAGCCAATGCTTATTTTCTTGAGCTATACTCAAATCCTCTGATGATTTCCCCTACCTGGGTCTCTGAAGACAAAGTTATATCTTCCTGCCTTTTAATCTAATCAATAATATAGTCTAAATACAAATTCCACCTAGGCACAAGTAGCATATTACTATTCTTTACAAGTTGTCTAGCTTCTTTCGGGGTAAATTTTCATAGCCTCAAGATCATACTCTCTCAAAGCTTGCACTGCTTGCTCAGGGACCTGACCCTCTTCAGTGATCTGAACACTAGATGCAACCTATTGTTGTTTGTGCCAAATTAAGAAACTCTTGAATTCCTCCGACTCTACAAAATTTTCATCCTTCAAGAATGCATCTTGCTCAATCATTCTTTCATCTTGGCATAGAGCCAAAGGCAACTCAACATTTTCTGTTTCAAGCTTTCACTTTCTCTTCTCTTCCCTTATTTTCTTTCTTAATTGGTGATCATGGACACCTGTTCTAAGGAAGAGAGCTCCTATTTTGTCCTTTTTCTTCACTTGAGAAGATTCTCCAAGTAATAATTTTTGATTTTTTGCAGGAGGCTCGCTTGTATCTTGAGAGCTATGGAGCTCTGTTATGTCAACAATATTTTCCCCAACTTGATACCTTTCAGCCATTATCTATTCCATGGGAGGGATGCTATGCATAGAGTGGCCACCATCACTATCCTCATCACACTCAAATTCAGAATGGACATCCCCTTTCTTGTCAGTCTCATCAATTTGATCTTCAAATGTTCTCATCAAAGTGTTGAATTGAGACATCATTTGTTCAAGCCTTTGAAGATAAGGCAATGTAGGGAAGAAACCACTAAATTCTAATCCCTTTTGTCTCATTTTCTTCTCCATGGTATACAATTCATTTATTTGGTCAACTCTCCTTACCACTTCTTCTTCTTCTATTATTATTCTTAACATGTCTTCCTCAGGATACTCCTCATGCCTTTTATTGAATGGGATGCTGGGCATGTAATATTGCCTGGCAGCAACTATGAATCCTTCTGTATCCACATATCTATGGCAAGCGGCATGCATTCCAAAATTTCCCAACCACTCATCAACCTTGCTAAAGGCATTCTTGCCTATTGTGATATTATGCACTCTAAAGTGCCTAGGAGTAAAGGTTCCCTTCCTGTGTGAAGCCAGGTGCTCCTTCTCAATTAGCATAAGCTGCTAGATGAAATCTAAGAATGCCACCCTTGGTGCAACAAAGAATGGTAGTATGTGGGGAGGTTGAGGGCATTTGTATATTCTGATCATAGTATACCCCTTTTCATAGTATATATCTCCCCAATTATGTCCCTTATTCCATTTATCAACAAATTGTTGAGGCCTCACCAGCTGCAAAACTTTGGTAGACAACCTAGAAAGATTAAGCCCTAAGTTGAGGAAGATAGGCCAAACCATCCAATTCTCAAACACACAAAAATCACTCCTCGTGGAAGGACTCCAAGCCCTTATCCAATATTGCATCGGGTTTGGTTGCCCCTGATACATCATTTGTGGCTCAAGTTTATCCATGTTCATGATGTCATAATTGAAGTACAAAATAAGATGCATCAGCAAAGAATAATGCATGAACCTTGGTGTAGAACCAGAACCACACACATGGTTCTTCAAAGCTTGTAAACCCTCATGCATTCTTTTTATAATAAAACCTATATAATCATATCCTCTTACTACATGAAGACTCTAAGAATCCAAAACCATCATTAATAGGTCTGTGGTGATCCTCTCTCCACCATCTATCCCTAGAACCTTGCATAATCTGTATGCAATATATTTTATGTAAAATTTGAGATCCTTGTAGAAAAATGGGGCCGCTGACCCAACAATTGGCGTGATATAATTTTCATTTTCTTGTGGCACATGGGCTTGAATTTCTTTTTCCACCACAACAGCTTCCCTAGTATACCTATTGGCCAAGGCCTATAAATTAATTCCAGTAGCCATAGAAACCTAGATACCAAAATCCCTTATGAATGAACTTCAATCAAGAGTTACCGAAGGGGAACCATTAGTTTTCCTAATCCTTCTGGATAGAGGATCATAGCTATGGGATAGCACAATTAAGACATCTACATCCAAGAAATCCTCAGGAACTATCAATTTTCCTAATCCTGATGTCCAAGGGTTTGAGACAAGGATCGGACTCTCAGCATTCTTATAAAAGTATTTAAATAAGCACATTTCAGTGACATTCGGTGTCCTAGTATCTCTACAATAAGAAAGTTCATCCACAAAATATTCATCACTAACCTTCTTGTTCTGTGATGAGCCCAATAGCAAGATGAGAAATTCATCTAAAAAACTCTCCTTAACTTTCTCCTTTCCTCCTTTTCCAGTAGAGGCCCCACTAACTGATGGTTTTCTCATTTTGTGTGTAATTCCAAACACCTCTAAAAATTCTGGACATCCCGAACCTTGTAATTGCTCTAAGAAATTTTATCGCTTCTAGCTTTCTGAATGCTTGGTAATTCAAAATGAATGATGAATTTAGTAGAATTGAATGAAGCAATCCATTAGAGATCAAAAAGAGAAATAGTATGTCACTTCTGCCATTACTTGGCATGCTCAGAAGTCAATTCACTAGTCATAAGCTGAGAAAATGATAGGTGATCAAAATTTAACTTTTGGTGATCTAGTGACTTCAACACATTCTCATAATCGCTAAAAGATTTGGCACCTCCTTTATACTTTTAGAGATCTGGCGATTGAAGAAAACCATATTCACTAAATGAATTTACTTCTTCTCAAGATCTAGTGACTATAGTCAAATATCATAGTCACTAAATATTTTGAACCCTTTTAGATTTATTTGGAGACCGAGCGACTACAAGCCTTTTTACATTTTTCATCCTGCGACCTGGTGACTAAAGTCATTACTTTTGTCACCATAAAATATTTCCTCTTTGAATTTATCTCGAGACCTGGTGATAGAGAGCCATTACAAGATCTAGCAACCACAGTATATCTCTCAGTCACTGAAGCCAGTTGACTTTTCAAACATCTTCTCGAGACCTTTCGACTCAACTATTTGGAGATTCAGTGACTAAGACAAGAAAACTTCAATTTATATATTTTTTTTAGAGATCTAGTGACTATAGTCAAGCATGCCTTCCTATTTATATTTTTCATATTTAATCAACCAAACATGAAGAGACACATCAAAAAATATGTCAAGCAGAAACTTATATCTTCTTCAATCTTTTGACCTTAGTCAACACTTAACTCTAGATTTTTTGTGATCACCTGACTGAAGACAATCTCATAATCGCTAAAAAAATCTCTTAACATGAGTTTGAACCAGAGACTGAGCGGCCAAGAAAGCTCAAAGTCTCTAGATCATTCATTTAACCCAAGGTTTGACTATGAAATTATACAGCCACCACCCGATCAAATCAAAATCAACAACTGAGAACAACTGTTTGAAAACCCTCTTCTTAACTCATCTTCATCTGGTGACCATGTGACTGAAGACCTCTCCTTGTCGCTAGATATACTTTTCAACTATGGTTAAATCTGGAGATTGCATGAACACTTATATTCTCCAAGTCGTGAGAAGAATTACTTAACCTCAGTCAAGTAACGAGATTAAATATCAACCACTGATCAAAGCCTCATCCAATGGTTCTTGCCAAGTCACCATACCTTTTATAACTTAACCACTTCATTGGGAGATTTAGAGATAATCATGTCGCTGAATCGGTGACTGCTTGAGACATAACTACCAAGAAGGTGAGAATGTGTGACTATTGAAATCGCCAAGTTGTGGGATAAAGGAACTTAACCACTGGATAACTAGAGACCTCGCGACCCACTAAATAGACCACCACATTGCATCTAGAGATCCGGTGACCAACTATAAATCTCATTACTACTGAATAATATATCAATTTTTATTTTTTTAAAAGATCACCCAAATGAAGGCATTTTTGATCTAGAGATAAAGCGACCATAGTTATTCTGCAAAAATCTTATCATATTAGTTGCTAAATCTCATAATAGACATTCAGAGACCTAGTGACTAAAGGAGACCACTAAGTCATTTGAAGGGAAAGAATATTCCTTCAACCAATGGAGATTGCACGACAAAGGGTTTTTGGGTAACGCTAAACAACAAGGAATATGCCAATTTGCTTGGGAGACTAAGTGACCAATTGGAAATATAAAGTGCACATGTAGAAAAAAAGTAATAGCTGAATAGACTTAGGTGAGTGATTTTTAGGGTTTTTGGATTTTCAAAGGAAATTAAACCTAAGACCTAGGGTTTTTCAAAATTTTAAACAAATTTGGAACTTCTAGGGCTGGAAAAAAACTTGGAGGTCTAATCACAAAAAATAGGGAGATATCAAAAATCAAAATTTTGAAAGACCAAAACCTAAAACCAGGAAAACAACCAACAATGGCTCTATTTGAGAATGTTTAAACACAAGTTTAAGCAAGAACCACAGATCTCTAGGAAAGCAAACCAAAATTGACTAACCCAGAACAGAAAAGGAAAACACACGACTGAAAAGAAAAACACTATATAGGAATTTACAAAAAATTTACATGTGCATAAGGATCAAAACTGTCAGTTGAAAAAGGGTTTTAAGAATTACCCATGCACTGCCAACTCAAAGATTTCTCCATCCATATTTTTTAATAGGTAGGAATCCTTCCCAAAACTTTCATGAATTATATAGGGACCAAGCCATAGTGATTAAAACTTCTTGTGCTTTCCTTTATCCTCTTCTCTGACATTCCACCGAAGCACTAGGTCATCTGATTGGAATTTTCTGATAGTGGTTCTCTTATCAAATAGGTACTTCATTTTTTGTTGTAACTTGACATTACTCTTTTGACTATCTCTTCTAATTTCATCCAATTCACTCAATTGCATAATCTTGTCTTGCATTGGTTCTAAAATATCCAGCTCTTCATCCTGGATCAATTGGTATATAGGCATCAAATTATTGATAGGCAACCTTGACTGCAATCTGTACACAAGCTCAAATGGAGACTTCCCTGTAACTTTCTTTACTGTAATCCTGTCTGCCCATAGAGCAAGTTTTAACTTTGAATCCCAAGCTCTTTCATTTTTCTCTAATGTCTTCTTCAGAATTGTCAAAATGCTTTTGTTACTAGATTCAGCCTATCCATTTGCTTGAGGATGATAGGGAGATGAGTAAGATGTTATTATTCCATTTTCTTTGCAGAAATACTTGAACTCATCTGATCTAAAGCACATTGCATTGTCAGTGATCAACTTCATAGGGACACCAAATCTAGTCAAGATATTGTCAAGAAAAAAATCAATCACTACTCTACTTGTTGCCTTCTTAGTTGGGACGACTTCTATCCATTTTGTGAAATAGTCAGTTGCAACAAGTATCCAATTGTGCCCACCACTTGATTTCTTAGCAAACTCACCTATGAAATCCATCCCCCACATTGCAAATGGTGCTTCTACAACTAATGGATTTAACAACAATGCTCCTGAATACTTTAATTTAGAAGCAAACTTTTGACAAGCTTCACATCTCTTAACAAATTGGAATGAATATTTGAATAATGTGGGCCAAAAATAGCCAGCCCTCAAAATCTTATGGGTAGGGGTCCTTGCAGAAAAATGTCCCCAACATACACTAGCATGCATTTCATTTAAGACCTTTTCTACTTGGTACTTGTCAAGGCAAAATAACAAAATTTCATCTCTATTTTTCCAATATAAATCTCCTTGTATTAATGTGTACTTCTGAGCCTGTAATCTTAAGGCTCTCTTTTGATTGTCAGTCATATGCTCTGGACATCTGGCATTCTTAATGAAATAAACAATATCAACATAATATGGTTGCATTTTAATACTTGTTATTGTTAAGTCTGATATCCCTTCATTGTTAACTTGGACTAAATCCATGTTCTCCTCACTCATCAACTTTTCTAGGCCTAGTCCTCTTACTAGCTTGGTGATATGGATTTCCAAGTTGAATTCTTGGATCCTAGTAATCCATTTACATCTTTTACTAGTGACCTCTGACTGTGCAAGAACATCTTTCACTACAGCATGTGGAACATATGCAATAAATTTAGCACAAACTAAATAAGGCCTGAAAGATTTTATAGCTTTCACCAATGCATATGCCTATTTTTCCATCATCTCAAAATTTAATTCAGCAGCCTGCAAGGATTTACTAAAAAATGCAATCGGATGCTTAAAATTTTCTTCATCTTTTTGTAGAAGTACAGCAACAATAGTGTGAAATGATGCAAAAGAGAACAATGAGAAAGGTTTGTTGTAGTCAGGAGATTTCAATACAAGTGCCTCTTGGACAACCTCTTTAATTTTGTCAAAAGCATGTCAAGCTTCCTCTGTCCATTGGAACTTAACATCTTTCTTGAGCATCTTAACTATTGGTTTGACAATTTTAGCAAAGTTGGCAATGAATCTTCTAACAAAATTAATCTTTTCCAAAAAAGACTGCACACCCTTAATATTTTTTGGTGCAGTGACCTTCTTGATGGCTTCTAGCCTTTCTAGATTAATTCTTATTCCTCCTTTAGATACAATGTGGCCTAAACATTTTCCTTCTTTGACTGCAAAGTTGTACTTCTTTGGGTTTAGGGACACACCATACTCCAAAGCTTTGTTAAAAATTCTTTCAAGATGAGAACAATGATCTTCATCTTTCTTGGAATAGGCAATCATGTCATCTTGGTAGACAACCATAAATAAGTCTATGTACTCCTTGAATGCGACATCCATGGCCCTTTGGAAAGTTGCACCAACATTTCTAAGACCAAATGACATTCTAACATACACATAAGTTCCCCAAGGTGTTTTGAAAGTAGTCTTGAGTTGTTCAGATTCTTTTACCAACACCTGGTTATATCTAGAGAAGACATCCATCATAAACAATAATTCACATCCAGTGACTTTATGCAACATTGCTTCCATATTGGGCAAGGAATAGTTATCTTTCAAAGATGCAACATTTAAGTTTCTAAAATCCACACACAACCTAATATCACCATTTTTCTTTCTAACTAGGACTAGGTTTGATACCCAAGTTGAGTGTCTTATAGGCTGAATTATCCCCGCATCACTCAACTTGACCAGTTCCTACTGCATTTTGGGGGCCAACAATGGGTTGATAGGCCTTTGCTTCTGTCTAAATGGTTTAACATATCCTGTTTCAATGGGATCTCATGTTGGAAAAGGTCTTCTCTATAGGCTTTTATGTCATCATAAGACCATGCAAACACATGCTTGTGTTTCCTTAATAACTTTATCAGATTGTATCTTATCTATGGATCTAATCCTTTTCCAATATAAATCATTTGAGGTGTGCTATGTGATCCCAAATTCACTTCTTCTAAATATTCTACCTTAGCATTAGTAGTCTTTAACATGTGATCATCCTGACTACTATATAATGCTTTTAGTTCAGTTAAACCCTTAGGAATATGATTTGTACTCAACTGGATCACTTCATTCCGCAGGACCATATCTTTACCATCAATTTCCTCAACCAAAGTATTACAGTCTATGACTTGATCTTCATACATGTCAAGACATTGAATAAACTTTAAAATATCATGGTCATAAAATCCACTTGATATAAATAGTGAAAATTTTTACAAACATGTTAAGAGAAAGTTAAAAAATAGGGCTGATATGTGTCAGTACAACATTCCACCATAATGATTTGTATTGAAGAGAGAATTCACCCAAAAATCCATCACAATAGGAGTTGCAAGAATGAGTGTTGCTATTTTCAATGCTCACGTCTTTATCATAGGTCCGGATAAATGGATTTGAGCACCTTCAATATTGAGATAGTAATAGGGGGAGATTGCTTAAGAAGAAAAAAAATGTCTTGGACCTAGCATTCACATTTTGAAGAGCATTTTGATTCACCTATTGACTATAAATAAAAATAGCACTTATGTATGTCAAGGGTCAATCAATTTTCAAGTTTTTTCACATGAGATTAAAGATACACGTAACCTTTCTAAATGTTTGAAGATGAATATTTAAAAATTTACCACCAATCAGCAATTGTCCATAAAGGGGGTTGTAATCCAAGATGTATTATATTATCATATGTGACAACATACTTGTATATAAAAAGGAAAATATGAGAGAGTAATCATGTTGTATATATTAGGAGACTTCCAACATAGATTATCTTTCCTCACTATCAAGTTTGATAGTGTATATACTAGGAGACTTCCAACATAGAGTTTCTTTCCTCCCTAGCGGGGGAATAATCAGGAACAACTTCGGTATTGGAATTGCGGTTGTTGATCTCCCCTTGGGTGCTCAAACGAATCACTATGCTGAAGCCTGCGCGACTCTCCAAGTCACTAAACTTGCTAAAGATCAGGGGGTTACGTGGCTCTGGCTGGAAGGAGACTCAATGAACATCATTAATTGCCTCAACCTCTCTCACCCTCCCTCTTGGACTATTGCCAACATCATAGCTGAAACTTGGGCCATTCTAAACTCCTTTGATAAGGTGTTCATCTCCCATGTGTATAGGGAAGCCAATGGGATGGTAGACTAGTTTTCCATCATGGCAGTCACTAAGGATACCAAGCTACTTTGGCAAACTGGAGATGACTTTCCAACAGATGTAAAGAGTATCCTTGAAAAGGAAAGACTCCAGTGCATAGAGGGTGAAATCTTACAACCTTAATTCCTTGCTTGGAGGTCGGGCGTTGCTGCTTGTCTTTTGCTCATCTTCTGGGCTATTTGATCTCGCCTTCTCGACTCGTGGCCCTAGCTGTCTCTAGCCTCGTCCGGTCTGCCTTGCTGTGGCTCTCCGGCCCTGGCCTTTTTGGGGTCTGCTTCTTGTTTGTTTTGTTTTTGTTTCTTTCTTCTGTTCTAGACCTATGGGTTTCAGGCACCCTATAAAACCTGTTTTACTTAATCAAAAACAATATCAATAGCTCTCTTCTAAATAGAAAAAATGACTTAAATGATGTATCCTTGATCATTTTGCTTCTTCATATACTATAGATCATTCTCACTTTAACTTCATCCCTTAGAATTTCTTTGACAAGAAAAAAATTATATATTAATGTAGACTATTTGTGTGACATGGAATTAGTAACATTGTTTCAATATGTCTAACAATATTGATCAATCATCTTCTAAATAGTAAATAAGACTTATTTAAACAATGCAACCATGCAGCAGGTAGTTGTCATCTTATTCACATATGTATTCTAATCCATGGGAGCGCGACCCAAAATTATTACAATCTACTACAACCAACTCAATGAATGAAAGTTTTTTTTTTCAATAAATGAATTTGAAATGGTGAAAGACAATTTTTTTATCTCTCAGCCGCTCCTAGCTTCTGCGGATTAGAATAGGAGAGGACCGAAAAAGAGTTTCAATGGATGCCCTTACGCTAAAACTTGGAAGCAGTGCCTTTGACATTGTGAGGGAGGCGCTCTTATGGCCAATTCTATTCTAATAAAACAAAACTTTTGTGATATGATTGTGATGAAGTGCATGGAGAATCACCACATTTGGGCGGTGAAACAGGTAACTGCTCCATATTTGCCAGGCATGGAGAATCACCACATTTGGGTGGTGAAACAGGCAACTGCTCATATGCCCAATTCTGGTCTGATATAACAAAACTTTTGTGATATGATTGTGATGAAGTGCATGGAGAATCACCACATTTGGGCGGTGAAACAGGCAACTGCTCCATATTCGCCAGGCATGGAGAATTACCACAGGTGGGAGTTGAAGTGGGTAACTGCTCATATGCCCAATTCTGCTCTGATAAAACAAAACTTTTGTGATATGATTGTGATGAAGTGCATCGAGAATCACCACATTTGGGAGGTGAAGTGGGTAACTGCTCCATATTTACAAGTGCCTTATTCTTGTTTGGAGGGCTTGGCAGGTTATATCGAGCAGAGACATGCACCGTAAACATAAGGAAAAGGATGACAAGCAATGCGTATGTATTGATTCGCGCCAAACTTCCCATGTCTAGATTTGACATTGTTTACAAACTCAAATGCAGAGAAAAATGAGTATGTAAAGCAAGATTGAGATGGAATCCTATTCACCATTGCCGCCCATTTATAGGGGAGGAATAACTAACAAATATAGTTCAAAGAATTGCTTCCATAGTGAGCTATTCAAAGTCCTATGCCGTATTGGACAGGATGCAATTTGCCGTATTTTTCACTTTTGTAAAAGCATGCTATTCAAACTAGATGCTTTGACTGAGTAAGTCTTCGTCGATTGGATTAATTGGTGATGATGCAAAGATCACGAATTAATAGGGTTTCTACTAACGATATAGATATTTTTATGTTAGATTCCTAAAGTGATATAGCTTTCCAAAACGAGATGCCGAGATTCCTATTATTTTAGGTCATAACCATTTCATATACCTACCTACTTATTTCTTGAATGGAAGAAAAAATGTTGTATGCTCAGTCAACTTCTTGACATTTTTATAGTTGTAAAAGTCAGCGTTTGACCTCACACCCTTCTTTATAATCAGGTAAATATTTATAAAACTTCTCGTCTTCTTCGTATTTCTTAAATTTTTATTATTGTTTTATTTTAAATTCGCATTACATATTATATACTATTGTTAATGTGTTGTAAGTAATCGTAATATGTAAAATGAGTAGTTTCTATTTATAATAAGAATATATTAGGAATTGTATCTTGGTGTACAATGGATGTGCTGAAGAAGTGTGAAAGGTCAATTAGAGAAAATTTGGTCTATTTTTTTGCATAAATGTGTGCAATACATGAGGTCACTTGGTAGACTATTTTGAAAATGATGTTGTTTGTACAACAAAGGTCTCAATGCAGAAATGTTAGCTTTAAATCAACTATGCATCCACTTGCAAGGATCTAATCATAGCTTGAACAACACCTTGGAACTAAGAAGACATTCAAGTTCAATTAATTGGTGAGGATTTTTTTTTTGGATAAATGAGATCAAACCCATAATATGTTAATTGAAAATAATAGAAATGCATAGTAGAGAGATGAAATAAATAGTGAAAAAGTTTACAAACATGTTAAAAGAAAGTTACAAAATAGGGCTAATATGTGTTAGTATGACATTCCACCATAATGATTTGTATTGAAGAGAGAATTCACCCAAAAATCCATCACAATAGGAGTTGCAAGAATGAGTGTTGCTATTTTCAATGCTTGTGTCTTCATCATAGGTCCTGATAAATGGATTTGAGCACCTTCAATATTGAGATAGTAATAGGGGGAGATTGCTTAAGAAGAAGAAAAATGTCTTGGACCTAGCATTCACATTTTGAAGAGTATTTTGATTCACATGTCAACTATAAATAAAAATAGCACTTATGTATGTCAAGGGTCAATCAATTTTCAAGTTTTTTCACATGAGATTAAAGATACACTTAACCTTTGAGAATGTTTGAAGATAAATATTTAAAAATTAACCACCAATCAGCAATTGTCCATAAAGGGTGTTGTAATCAAAGATGTATTATATTATCATATGTGAAAACATACTTGTATATAAAAAGGAAAATATGAGAGAGTAATTACGCTATATATACTAGGAGACTTCCAACGTAGAGTATCTTTCCTCCCTATCAAGTTTGATATTGTATAAGATGCACTCTCACGAGCAATAAACACACTACATGCATTTCCATACACCAACCCTACTAAAATTTCCCAAAAGAAACAAGTGCAAAGAAATCAAAGAACTACCTCACAAGAATGTGTACTTTAGCAATAATTCATCAAACATAAATAACCACGTGCATAAGTATGTGATTAAGATATCCTAGTGTTGCACTAGAGGGGATTTTATGCTATATGTAATGCATCAAGCCACACTCTTAAAAAATTAACATATAAGGGTGAAATCACAATAGTGTGTCCCACTTTTTCGGACAAAGGAAATTGGTTTTCCAAAACAAAAAATCTGTTTTAGTGCCTTCTCTCGAATTATTGTCTTCGCGCGAAGGGCATGATTGGATTCGCTTGAATTACCCTGCATGCAGTACTTCACACGAAGGGGGTCTTTGAGCAAAGTACCCCACGCAGGGTACTTCGAGCGAAGCCCCCCTTTGAGCGAAGCCACTTTTTTGCTGAATTTTTTGATAAATTTATGACTTCCTATTTCATTTTCACCATTTTTTTGTTTGATAGTTTGTGGACTTGGGGCTTAGAGAAAACCATTGATGTCCACTATGACATCAACACCTCCCGAGATTTTTTGACCTCTTCAGATTGTTAGAAGTATCAACTACATGTATTTTTCTCATTTTTTATTGTAAATTATATGTTAGAAAATGATAGTAGAATGTTAGAATATGTTAGAAAATTGTAGTAGTACTGTTATAAAATCATAGTAGAACTGTTAGAAAATGTTATAAAACATTTAAAAACCATAGTATAAATGTTAGAATATGTTAGAAAATATTAGAAAATTGTAACTTAGTATACATTAGAAAATATTAGAAAACTGTAAATTAGTATACATTAGAAAATATTAGAAAATTGTAACTTAGTATACATTAGAAAATATTAGAAAAATTGTAACTTCTAGTATACATTAGAAAATATTAGAAAAATGTAGTAGAATGTTAGCAAATGTTATAAAATTGTAACTTAGTATGTTAGTAAATGATAGAAAATCATAGTAGTTTGTTAGAAAATGTTAGAAAATAATTACAAAACATTAGAAGCCATAGTAGAAATAGCCAGGTATGGAGAATCACCACATTTTGGTGGTGAAACAGGCAACTGCTCATATGCCCAATTCTGGTCTGATATAACAAAACTTTTGTGATATGATTGTGATGAAGTGCATGGAGAATCACTACTTATTTTAGCAACGAAATAAAAATGATGTGTAATATTGTTAATGTGTTGTAAGTAATGGTAATATGTAAAATGAGTAGTTTCTATTTATAATAAGAATATATTAGAATATATTAGCAATTGTATCTTGGTGTACAATGGATGTGTTGAAGAGGTGTGAAAGGTCAATTAGAGAAAATTTGGTCTATTTTTTGCATAAATGTGTGCAATACATGATGTCACTTGGTAGACTATTTTGCAAATGATGTTGTTTGTACAACAAAGGTCTCAATGGAGAAATATTAAAAAATTGTAACTTTTAGTGTACATTAGAAAATATTAGAAAAACATAGTAGAATGTTAGCAAATGTTATAAAATTATAACTTAGTATGTTAGTAAATGATAGAAAATCATAGTAGTTTGTTAACAAATGTTAGAAAATATTTACAAAACATTAGAAACCATAGTAGAAATGTTAGAAAACATTAAGATCTAACAAAAATTATTAAAAATATTTATTTTTAAATTGATTTTAAAGTTAGTAAATATTATGAATCTCTCTGTCTCTCTCTCCCTAAATTATGTATATATGTTTTAGTGTTACATGTATAAATTTTATTAATGTAGAGTTAGATGTTAAAATATTATCCTAGGAGGACCAAGCCTTAGTACATCCTAGTATCCTTTAAGACACTTAGAGGACCCAACTAGTAAACCTTAGGACCCCTATTGTGACATCCAAGGACCCTTTAGGACTATTAGTACACCCTAGGTTCTTTTAGGACTCCTATTGTGACAAAACTCTTTAAGAACCCTTATGATCCTTAAAACCTAGAATATGACCATTTAAGACTTAATAGGACCCCTTAAGACTTAATAAGACTGGACTTAAGACCTAATAGGACTAATATGACCTATTAAAACCAATTAGTACATCTTAGGACCCTTAAGACCTAATAAGACCACATACTTGACCTAGTAGGACCTATTAATACCAATTAGTACATCCAAGGAACCTTTACAACTATTAGTAGACTCTAGGCTCCTTTAGGACCCCTATTGTGACATAAAACTCTTTAAGAACCCTTAGGGTCCTTAAGACCTAGAATATGACCACTTAAGACCTAATAGGACCCCTTAAGACCTAATTTAGGACTTTAATATAACCTATTAAAACTAATTAGTACATCTTAAGACCCTTAAGACCTAATAAGACCACTTACTTGACCTAAGAGGACCTATTAATACCAATTAGTACATCCAAGGACTCTTTAGGAGTATTAGTACACTCTAGGTTTCTTTAAGACCCCTATAGCACGACATAAAACTCTTTAAGAACCCAAGTAGGATCCTTAAGACCTAGAATTTGACCACTTAAGAGCTAATAGGACCCCTTAAGACCTAATTTAGGACTTTAATATAACCTATTAAAACTAATTAGAACATCCTAGGACCCTTAAGATCTAATAAGACCACTTACTTGACCTAATAGGACCTATTAATACCAATTAGTATATCCAAGAACCCTTTAGGACTATTAGTACACCCTAGAATCCTTTAGGACCCCTATTGTGACATAAAACTCTTTAAGAACCCTTAGGATCCTTAAGATCTAGAATATGACCACTTAAGACCTAATAGGACCCCTTAAGTGTTAATTAGATTGGACTTAAGACTTAATAGGACTAATATGACCTATTAAAATCAATTATTACATCCTAAGACCCTTAAGACCTAATAAGACCACTTACTTGACCTAATAGGACCTATTAATACCAATTAGTACATTCAAGGACCTTTTAGGACTATTAGTACACTCTAGTATTGTAAATTTAAGTATAATTTTATATATTTAGATATTTATTTTCATTTTACATGTAGTTATAACATGTAATCACGTACTTAATTGTTAAAACTTAGCTTTCACATGGTACATCTAGATGGCCACTCAAGATGTACCAACCTAGGCTATACCACCTCACGATGTACCAGACTAGGTTGTACCACCTTAGGATGCACCTCACACTCATGACTTAGTGACTATTTTTCAAATTGCTGAGACAAAGATGGTTCGACTTAGAGAATCCATCTATATGTCTCCGCCATATGGCATATACAGAGATACTTGTATCACTGTATTTAGGAATTTGGAGGATATGACTATCAGATTGAGATCCCAATCTTCCTTCACACCTCAGGTTGTTGATAGTATTTTTCAAGAGGTGAGAGCCAAGCTCTTGGGTGATGTTTCCTTGGAGACGGTTCAGAGCCGTGTCCCCAAGGAAATCATGAAATGAGAGGTTTTCCTATTTTATGAGGGGAAGCCCAAGGTGATGGTGTATTAGGTTACACAGTGTGAGATTCCTTAGATTGCATGCATGATATACCCTCATTTTCTTGTAGCACATGGTCGTTATCCTAATAACAACCAAATTCCTTTTTAAAATTCCGCAACAATTGTATGCTAAGTTCTATTTGGGACTCAGGCTCAACTATTTAGATCTTCCTAGATATTATGGTTAGGGGCGCAGTAGAGTTGTAGACCATGATCAGTATCATAGGGCAGATCAAGTTGTATGTACTCATAGACAGCTGGTTGGATAGAGGACTCCAGGAGTGGTACTGGCCATGGCTGCTACTGCAGATACAGTGGTCATTGCTTCTTAGAGGGGAGTAGTGGATAGGATAGGGCAGATTGATTATGCAACCACCACCATCACTTTGGATATAGTGGGAAAATATATTTTGACTAGACTAAGTCGAGCCAAATCATCTTCTGAGGCTTCATCTACTACTATTGTAGGGGTCAGTGATGAGGCATATAGAGCTGCAGGTCTTCCTCCACCTAGAGAGATACGAGCGCTTTGTAGACATCATAGTCATTTAGATGTGGCACTTTTCTTTTTGGAGGATCCCCTAGAGTCATATTCTTATATTACTAACATACAGAGGATTCGAGTACAATCAGTCAGAGATGTCATTAGACTTGGACGGGGTCCTGTAGTTCCACCGACACAAGACACAACATCTATTCAGGCACAACATAGTTCACAACACTCTACAGAGCGCTTTGCACCCACAAATCAGTCTGCAATTGTAGAGCCAAGTATACGGCTTGGAGATGTACACATCACAACCGAGGGCCTAGACACATTTGATGAGGAGTTGTGTGGGTTGAGTAAGGTGGACACTGACATTGATGTTGGATCATTTATGGATTTTTTGTTGCATCCTGGTAGTTCAGGCTTACATAACTCTCCTCCCAGCTACACAAACCCCTACACTCTTCATTACTAGAGATGTTTAGGAATGGAGGTGGTGTGGGTGATGCAGTTTCTATTGATGATATGATGGTGCAAGATGCTAATGATCCTCCTGCTCTTGAGACCCAGCTATATAAATTTGTCATTTCTCCTTTCTAGGAGTTTTAATGAATACAGATCATATTACCTCTAGTGTAGGCTTAGAGCATATTCATATGAGAGATTCAATAGATGTGACACCTACTAGTGGTCAGGTAAGTTTTAAATATATGTAGGTTTAAGCATGCATGTGTACACTTGTAACATGTATTTATATATTTTAAGTACTTTACATAATATATACTATGCATATGTATATAACCAACTATTGTACTAAATTTGTAGGGGTCAACTGCTGCTTCATAGCCAAAGGATGCTCATGACACTCAGTCAGAGCACATTACCACTAGTGTGGGCTCAGAGCATCTTCACAGGAGAGTTTCAACATATGTGACACCTACAAGTGGTCAGGTAAGTTTTAACAATATGTAAGTTTAAATATGCATTTATAATATTTTAAGTATTTTACATTATTATTATATAAATGCATTTATATTTGCAGGGATTAGTTACTGCCTCATAGCTAGAGGATGCTTTTGGCATTCGGTTGGAGGGTCTCTTTGTTCACATGTGCCTGGATGACTCCCTAGTTTAGGACATGTTCCACAAATCTTTGATTTGAGACTCATTATATATGTCATTTTTATAGGTTTGAAATTTTCAGTTTATTATTCGAGACATATATTTATATGCTATCTAGACCTCTAGACATTGATGATTTATGATTTGACATTATATAGATTTATGATGGTTTCATTTTATTAGATGATATGATTTGATTAGATGGTTATATGATTTAATTAGATGATACGATTAGATGATATGATTTGATTAGATTGTTTCATTTGATTAGATGGTTTCAATTTATTAGATGGATGTAGAATTAATATCATAAAAAATAACAAGTTAATACATGTAGCTAATGGACAATAAGTATTCTAACTAATAAGAAATGTTAAGGGGAGGTCTTAAGGGGAAGCCTAAACTAAAAGAATATTTTTTGAAACTATACCTCATTTTGTTAAGAAAGAATTATGGGTACTAGATAGCGGTTGTTCTCACCATATGCCAAGTGATAAGTCCAAATTTATTCAATATGAAACTCATCTAGGAGGATCTATCAAATTTGGAAATAATCAATGTTTGAAATCATTGGCAAAGGGACAATTCTTTTTGATAATGAAATTCCTATAAATGATGTATACTATATTCAAGGAATGATATATAACCTTCTTAGTCTGAGTTAGGTATGTGATAATGGTTTTGATATAAAATTTTCTAATCTAGGATGTGAAATCAAGAAAAAGTCTAGTAAAACTATTGTTACAAGATACTAAACAAATGGTAATGTTTATAACCTTTTTGAGAACTTTGGAAAAGATGAAAGTAATGTTTGTTTTTTGAGTCAAGTTGAAGAGAGTAAACTCTGGCATAGAAGGATAGGACATATACATTATTACACTTCAATTAAGATGATTAATAATCAGAATGTTAGGAATTTACCAATCCTACCAAAACCTGAGAACAATGTTTGTAAAGAGTGTCAGGAGGGTAAACAAACAAAGGTCAATTTTAAGCCAAAAGAATATACTACTACAAAGTGTTTACAATTGGTTCATACTAATTTGTGTGGACCAACAAGAAAAAAATCTTTTTAAATAATGAAAGAGACTTCATGCTTTTTATAGATGACAATACAAGATTTAATTGGGTCACCTTTTTAAAGCATAAAGTTGAAGCTTTTGATAGGTTTAAAGTCTCTAGAAAGATGGTTGAAAAGGGATATGATTTAAAACTAAAATATCTTAGGTCATACAAGTTGGAGAATTTACTTCATAAGAACTTATTGATTATTGTAAAGAACATGGTATCAAAAGACAATATTATGTTCCTCGTACACCTCAACAAAATGGTGTAGTTGAAAGGAAAAATAAAAAAATGTAAAAGAAATGGCTAGGAAAATGTTGAAAGATTCAAGTTTATCTAATTATTACTAGAAAGAAGAAGTCCATATAGTTGTCTATATCTTAAATAGAGTTCATTTAAGAGTAAATAAAAAAATTTAATCCCTATGAATTATGGATACTTTAAGATTTTTTGTAGCAAGTTTTATATTAAGAGAGATAGTGATAACAATGGTAGTTTTGAATCAAGATGTGACGAAGGCATTTTCTTGGGGTATTCAATTCATATCAAGTCTTATAAATTTTGTATAATAAAAGATTAAAATGCATTTTAGAAAGTACAAGTGTTAAAGTTGATGAGAAAATGAATGATTTGTCAACAAAGGAAATAGAAATTTCTCAAGAATAAATTAAACAAAAATTAGAAGAAGAAACAGAACAACAAAATCAACCTAATGAGCCAATAAGGTCTATTCCCAAAATATCTTCAAAAATAATTTCGAAAAATCATCCTCAAGATAAAATATATTTTATATCAAAGGTATAGAATTCAAACTAGAAGAAAAATTCAAGGACAAGTACATTTGTGTTTAATATCTTAGTTTGAACCTAAAAATTATGCAGAAGCTAGTTCAAATGAACTTTAGAATAAAGCTATGCAAGAAGAGTTATATCAAATTGAGCATAACAAAACATCGGAACTTGTTCCTAGACCTACAGACAAAAATGTTATTAGTGCAAAATATTTTTTTAGAAATATAAACTTGATGACAAAGGAAATGTAGATAGAAACAAAGCTAGATTAGTGTGCAAAGGTTACTCTCAAATAGAGGATATTGACTTTGATGAAACTTTTTCACCCATGGCAAGACTTGAGGCAATTAGGATGTTTCTAGCTTATTCAGTATATAAATTTTTTTAAGTCTGTCTAATGGATGTGAAAACAATTTTCTTAAATGGTGATTTAGTAGAAGTGTATATGGAACAATCAAAAGGGTTTGCATGTGCAAGAAAGGAAACATATGTTTATATACTTAGAAAATATTTATATGGTCTAAAAAAAGCTCCAAGAGCTTGCTACTCTAAATTATATGCATATTTGAGAGAACATTTGGGTTATATTAATAATCTTAGGAAGGAAAACCTTCAGTCTCCTAGCCAATATCTTAGCTAATATTTTCTATGATACAATCAAAAGTGTAATTGTACTCAAATTCTCGATGACAGTTTTGTCTCCAACTTTACAGATAATCTTAATTTGTAGACTATTTAATACCTTCCCAAAATATCCCACCTCTATAGCTTCCCTATATACTTGCATCAAATTTTCACTAATGCATTCCACATTTTTCTTCTATAACTCAATAGGAAGCCCATCAAGCTGAAGGTCCTTGTCATTCTTAAGAGAAAGGTTAGCATATATGATCTCCTCTATAGTTACATATTTTCAAATTCTAATAGAGTCCTCCTTGGATATTGTATTTTGGGGTAATGCCTCTAATTCTATCTCTAGATCATTTTTTCCTAGCTCATCATCTGAAAAGTGAGAATAGATTATTATAGAGTTGAAAAAAATTATTCATAATATATTCCTAATCATTAATAGTCCTATCCTATTACCAAATGGTATCAATATTATCTTTTTATTTTTTACTTTTAAGGATCTAAAATAATAATTTTAACCCCTTATCTCTATACTCAAGCTACATCAATCTGGCCCTAGTTCTAAGACCTTGAGCTCTAATATTATGTATCCTTTGTAGGAAATCCTTACCTTGGGTAAGGGCAAAAAATGCCTGACAATTACAAGGGTCATTTTGAGTCATCTTCTAATCCTTAACAAGCCTTCTATGCATACCTATCTCAACATCTCTAAATTCTTTGGCTTTCTTCCTACCCATTATCGAGAAAAGGACGTTCCAAATTTTATCACATTGGCATGACTTCTCCTTTTCACATCCAAAAGTTACATTTAACCTATCAAACTATATGATGTTTTGTACAAGATGTTTTGAATCTTCATCTTGTAATAGTCTAGTGTTAAGGGAAAAGGAATTCCTTTTAGGATTATGAGTCTGAGTCAGGGAATAAAGAGTGAATCTGGAAAAGATAGGGTGAAGAGCAGAGAGGGAGAAAGAGATAAATCTCACATAAAAACTATTATTATCTATATAACTTTAGATACAATTGTGGAAAAAATGGGAGAGCACTCGAGTGAGAAAAAAAATTCAAATTCCTGCAGTTCACCACCAGGACATGGTGGACTGTGTGGAGATTTTGTGGCCGGGAAAGGACTGGAATTTGGTATGATTATCAAGGGGATTCATGTGGCTCCTTTGTCACTTTCCCTTAAGCCAAATCAGGATGGGTCTAGCTTGAAGGTGTCATAATTTTATTTGGGTGGTACTAGGGACCCCTAGTATCATCCTCCTCTTCTAGTTGGTAATCCAATTTTAGAGAAGTGTCCTTCGGGAGTTTCGAAGGATCATCCTTTTCAATCTAAATGACCTTTATTTGGGGCTAATGTTTCTTTAGGTGGAGTAGTTTCTCCTCCATTGGTGGAGAAGTCAAATGATGAGAATCTTTCTGGGGACCCACATTGTGGGACAGGCTCTGAGGGTGCAACCATAAGTGGTAAGAAAGGTGGTTTATCTGATTCTGTAAAGTGGTATGATCTTGTGGGGAAGAAGCCAGCTGGTAATTCTTCTTTTCCTAATGTTGAGGTGATTGGAGATTTCCATAACAGTGATTTCTCTATCTTTGTTCCTGACCCTCAAGTGGATTTCTCAGTCTCCTCCATGGACCTTACACTGGTGGGGAAATTTTTTGGGTCCTCACCCAAACATTAAAGTTGTGTGTTCTTTTGTACGAAGGAAATGGGCACTTAAAGGTCAGGTTGACATAACTATTGTTCCTGGAGGATATCGTTCCTTCATCTTCTACAATAAGATTGATCTAGATTTTTTTCTTTGTGGGGGCCCTTAGGTGTTTAGTAGAATGACTTTGGCTTTAGGAAGTGGAGCCCTAACTGGGATTATAGTGAGAATTTCTTCATGGTGACACCTGTTTAGGTTATATTCCTTGGTTTACAATTGGAGTACTAGAATGAGGATGTCTTTAAGGGTTTGTCCTCTTCCTTCAGTGGAGAAATGTTGTCTTTAGACACCTCAACTGCAGCTAAATCCAGATTAGTTTTTGCTAGGGTTTGTGTGAATATTTGTTAGTTTGATCATCTTCCATTGACCATTACTATCAACTCTAAGTTGGGGAAGTGGGAGCAGGAGGTGGATTTTGAATCTCTACCTTTTTCTTGCTTTATTTGCAAGAAGATTGGTCACTGGGCTAAAAAATATCCTCGTAAGGTTAAGAAGGACCCAAATTCAAATGTGTCTAATGAAGAGCTTCTGAAGAAGGAGATCAAACAAATCTAGAAGGAAAAACAAGCTTCCACAGAGGAAAAGGTTGCAGGTAGGAGTGAGGCTACAACTGTCAAGTCATCAGGGAAGGGCCAAGAAGTCATAGGAATTGGTGAAGGAAAGGAAGGCCTGAAGGAAAGAGAAATTGATGCATTGGCTGGGTCTAGAGAGTTCTACTCCCAGGAGAAAGTGTCAGAGTCATTGGTAATTGTGAATATTCACGAACTACCCATAGAGGATGTTGGATCGCCCATCAAGCCTCAATCCTTGATGTCTTCTATTCCTTTGGAGTTCATTGTTCCCATCCAACAGAGGGATTTAGACCTAGATCCTTTTATGGGGATTGAAGCCTATTCGCAGAATGATCCCTATTAGGATGCACAACCTTGATTTGTGTTAATCGGGGATTCTTTCACCTCTAAGAATCTCAATAAAAATGATGATGTGGATGGTTCTTCTGCTCCAGATACTCTATCTCAAAGTTGGGAGGAAGATTCCTTAGATAGAGAAGGAGTTTATTTTCTTAGTGATCCAAATGAGGATCCTTGGATACAACAAGTTGGAAGAAAGAAAAGGAAAAAGAAGCATCTCAAAGAGGTGTATGCACCAAGCTCAAAGGGTGTGACTACTCAAAGTATAGTGGCCGATGTGGGATCTCTGCAAAATTCCAGAGGAAGAAGTTCCAACAAATAAATTAGAGAAGGGAAAGAAAGAAAGATATTGTGTATGGGAGAAAACTCACCATCCAAGAATCTTGTACTCTTGTTAATAAATGAAACCTATATCTTGGAACATTAGGTGTCTAAATGGTTCTCATAAGAAGGATATTTTAAGAAACTTGGCAAGAGATGACAAACCTGATATTATTATTATCCAAGAGACTACAATGGTGAAAGAAAAAGTGGAAAATATTAGAGTCTGTAAAAATGGTGGGGTGGTTGGTTGTATCTCTGAAGGAGTGTCTGGTGGGTTAGTAGTTTTTTGGAACCTTTTCAATGTAAAATGTGAGATTTTGGGTGAAGATAGGAATATCCTTAGTATTAAATTTGTTCTCATTAGACTTGTCTTTGAATGGTTTATCAATAATATTTATACTCCTAACACTAAGGTGGGTAGGAATAAGTTCTAGAAGACTATTGATAATCATAGACTACCTTTCCTGATTCTCCCTAACTTTTCATGAGTGATTTCAATTCCCCTTTGAAGGACAATGATAAAGTTGGAGGTGTGGATTCTCAGAGCCAGATAGAAGGGAAGATTGAAATTATGGACATGATTAACATAAAAGGGCTATTTGATGTTGATCTTCAAGGGTTGAGTTATACCTGGTTGAATAGGAGGATAGGTAGGGATCTTATTCAAGCTAGGTTGGATAGAGCCCTAATTTCTGGTAACTGGTTTGATTATTTTTTTGTTCTTTATATTATTTTACTAAAGTTGGTTTAGATAATTTTCCCATCTCTTTTATGGTGGACCCTTTGATCGCTACTAGATATGTGCCCTTTTGTTTTGAGAAGATTTGCTTGGACCATCCGGATATTGAAATCAGGATCAAAGAGTGGTGGGATGTTCAAATTCAGGGTTCGTATATGTTCATAGTGGCCAAAAAACTCAATCACATCAAAGAGAACATCAAATCAATGAGTAAACATGTTTTTGGGGACACTTTCAAGACTAAGATATCGCTTAAGGTTGAGATAGATTCCATTCAAGACTCTATTCATTAGGCTAGCCTCTCTCAAAAGATTAAGGATAAAGAAGAGAATCTTTTAGATAAACTTCATTATATCATATCTAAGGAGGAATTGTACTAGAGATTAATATCTAGATCTTTGTGGTTGAAACATGGAGATAAGAACACTCATTTTTTCCATTTGTCTACTTCTAAGAAAAGGGCTTCCTATAGAATTTCCAACATCCACCTACATACTGGTGTTGTGAACAATGATAAGGATATTTTGAATGCCATGGTGGATTTTTTCTCCTCTCTTCTATCTTAAAACAATTATTTATCTCTATAAGTTCAAGATCTCCTTCTTGATTCTATTCCCCCCTTGCTGGATGAGAGAGATAATAAGTTATTGATTGCCATCCCTTCATTGGAAGAGATTAAAAGAGCTATTTTCTCTTTTGAAGGTGAGAAATCTCTAGGCTCGGTTGGATTTCCTTTATTTTTCTTTTAGAAGTTTTGGGGCATTGTTGGGTTGGAATTTGGTAATACAGTCAAGGATTTATTTGGCTCTAGATCTCTTTTGAAGGAATTGAATGCTACGTTCATTGTTCTTATTCCTAAAAAACCCAGTGTGGATACTATGGATGCCTTTAGGCTGATTAGTCTTTGTGATTTTCAATCTATAAGATCTTCTCCAAAGTGCTAATGTTGAGACTGCTTTCTATTCTGCCTAATATCATCTCTCCTCAACAGAGTGGTTCTCTTTTGGGTCGATAGATTTTGGATTCTATTATCAAAGTTCATGAAGTGATTCATTTTTTCTTGCTTCTCAAAATCTTGGTTTTATTCTAAAATTCGATCTTTCAAAGGCCTAAGATAGGGTGAATTGGGCTCTGTTGTTTAAGGTCCTTAAGGATTTTGGTTTATGTGAAAAATTCATTCAGCTGGTCAATCATTTCATCACTACCGCTACTACTACTATGATTGTTAATGGATCCTCTTCCAGATTTTTCAAACCTTCCAAAGGGCTTCACTAAGGGAATACTTTATCTCCTATCATTTTTTCCTTTTATGGTAGAGTGTCTTGGTTTTTTTTCCCAAAGTTTGGTGGTGAAGGGTTTGGTTAAAGGCATAAAGCCTTCTTTGATTGTGAATTCTTGTTCCCATGAGTAGTTTGTCAATGAAACAATGATTATAGGCTCTTCTTCCATTTTTGAAGTCATAAATGTGAAGAAATCCCTCTTTCTCTTCTCCACTGCTACTGGTCAATCTATCAATTGGGAGAAGAGTTATTTTTTTTATTAATACACCCTTGGATAGACAACATAGAATAGCCAGGATCATTGGTTTCTCAATTGGGGAATTTCCTACTACTTACCTAGGCCTCTCACTGGGTGTTAAGCTGACCGATTATTTTTGGTTAAATATTGTGGAGAGATTGAACATAAAACTGGTTGGTTGGAAATGTGGTCTTTTGAGTCAAGCTAGAAAAATTCAACTACTTCAAGCCTCTTTGTAAAGTCTTCCTATCTATGCTTTGAGTCTTTTTAAAATTCCCTCCAAATTTTTTGATATTATTGAAAAAATCCAAAGGAATGGAGCCAAATGATTCATAAGAAGTACCTTTTCCCCTTCACCCATATTTTTTATTTTCTAAAGTCAGAAGTTAGGATTAATGACTCAGCTATTTGGAATAGTATCCAACAAGCTAAAAGTATGAATTTCATTGGGGCGAAGTGGTTGTTGGGTAATGGTTACAAAATTAAGTTTTAGGAAGATTTTTGGAGTAAGGACTCTCCTCTTTCTTCTAATCGTAATACTCAACCTCTCATGGAGGAGTGTATCCAGATATTTGGCTCTTGGGTTAGTAACTATTGGAGGATTCAATCTTGGGTTGATCTAGTGTTAGTGAATGATTGCCTTAAACCTTTTATGTTGGATCTCAATGTGTTGAAACTTGAGCCATTGATGGAGGATACTTGGATCTGGACTAATCATCCTTCTAGATCCTATATTGTTGCCTCAGCTTTGACTCTTAATCATCTAGATCATTCAAATCCTCCCCCATTCTGGGATAAGGTTTGGGATAAGAGGTTGATTCTTAAAATTAATTTGTTTTATTGGCTAGTTTTGTAGAATAAGATTTTTACTCTAGACAATCTTCAAAAGAGAGGGATGATATTGATTAATCATTATTTCCTTTGTATGAAGGAGGAGGAAACTATCTTCCATTTAGCTATTTCATGTCCTTTCTTGTGGGAAGTTTGGAACATTGTTATGAGTATTTGGAACCAATGATGGGTTTTCCCTAGCTACATGTGGGATATTTTTATTCAATGGAGAAATGCGGATGTGAGAATTGATAGAAACCTTTGGAATATTATTTCTCCTCATGTTATATGGAAAATATGGAGAGAGCATAACGACAGGATTTTTGGAAACAATTATTTTCCTCCTTCTGTGGTTGAGGAGAAAATCAAAAGAAGTACCAAGGAGAATTGTGTTTCTATGCTGGGTGAGAAGTTGGATTTCTATGTTGGCAACAACCTTAAAAAAGTTACCAAAGCCTCTAAGTCTTTGTGGGAGAATTCTATTTGGCTCTCTCCCCCCAAAGGTTGGATTAAAGTCAATTTAGATGGGGCCTCTAAGGGAAACTTGGGTCCTGCTCGGTGTGGTGGGATTATTAGGAATGATGAGGCAAACTGTCATGTTGTAGTGGCCTTTCCTATAGGTATTCAGTCCAACCATGTGGTGAAAGTGGTGGGCCTTCTCTAGACCTTAAAACTTATTGATTTATCCAAGTTTAATAAATTTTGGATCAAGGGTGATTCTATGAATATTTTAGATTACATCAAGGGAAAATCTAAACCATCGTACATAATTAGAGCCTTTATTAAAGATGCTCTTGAAATCATTAATACTTTTCATGATGTAGTGATCTCACATGTGTAACATGGGGCCAATGGGATGGCTGATGCTTTGGCTAACTTGGCTATCAAATTGGAGGCTATCATGACTTGGTATGGAGGTAGTAAACTTAATGTTGATTTGAAAGCTAAGGTAGACTATGATAAGATTCATAGTTGGAGGGCTGATTTGGAATATCTTCGTAGTAATAATGAAAAGACATATTTTAATAAAGGATTGTAATACCATTATGGAAAGTTATGGATTTCCCAAGACTGGGAGGAGATGACACAAGTTCATTAGAGTGGTAAGGGTTTTTCCTTTATCATTATTTTCTTTTTTGCATGCTTCTTGTAGTGTATCCTTTCTGGTTTGAAGGTGTCACTGCTAGTATGGGTGGGGAGTTGAATTGTCAGGAACCCAAGAACTTTATGAATTGGAAGGAAGAGAAGGAGGTCTAGGATAAGTTGTGTAAAGGTTATCTTAATCCTTTTATGGAAATATTTCATAGGTTTGATGAAGAGGTCACCAAAATATTTCTTGATAGTTGAAAGGATGGTACTGTGTATATTGGGGGAATGGATGTCAAGATTACTGAGGACCTCATTGCTGAAGTCTTTGGAAAAAATAGGTAGGGATGATGTGTGCAAGGAGGGTTCAGCCTGTAAAAAGTTGAAATTTTTGATAATATCTTATTTAATGGGTTTATGGTTCTTCTTACTCTTTAGTTTTGTCTTAACTTCCTTCGCATCCCCTTCTTTTGGAGCGACATCAATAAATATCCACTGTGGTAGCACCCTTAAAAAAAAATGGTCCAACCTACTTCTATTGTTTCTTATTTGTGACCTAAAAAGATAAAAAAAATACAAGTTCCATTTGTGGAGCCCTCATGAGCTCCCTCTAGAGGAATGAGCTCAGAGTCTTGGCCAACTAGGCCCAAAATCTCCATGAGATTCTAACTATAAGTAAAAGGAGAGGGGGAGTGGAGACAAAATTTTCAACACTATCTAAATGTACACCAATCATGTCTTGAGAGGGACCACAATCAATAAAATCAACCCCATTATCATGTTTACAAGGACTAGGGGAGTGAATCTCAAGAGTGTATTGGTCCTCCTCCCTACCATCCAAAAGAAGTTAGTCACCAAGATTACAGGCCTAGTTGGGTACCATATTTATCTCATCCCTAATAGGATGGATCATGGTCCAATTATGGTTATTATTTTGATAAATCATATTAATTAACTACAAGAAAGAGCTAGTTTTTAGTTGAGAATAAATCATCTTCCTAGTTTGAACAGGGTATGTGCATGATCATGGTATGCCAAAAAGTGGGGATGTGAAAAAGAAGTCTTGATTGATAGACTCTTTGAAAAAAACTATAACTTTCAAACAATATAACATTTTTTAAATCTAAAACATACATCACATTCTATGCTTCACCTAATACAATAATAATAAACAATTCTTTTAATTTGATGAAGTTTAGACTAAGTTAAGTTGGTCAGACACGAGAGTTTTTATTTTCAGGAAAATTTCTAGGAGAAAAATAATAATTAATTATTTACTTGGAAAAAAATACAAAAAAATATACATCACATCCAAACATGAGTCTACTACTTTTATCTAGAATCTTATAAAAAAATATTATGATTTGATTTTGTTTAATGTGGTCTGACATACACCCACTTGTTATCTTTCTAGTCCTGATTGATAAACTTATTAGAAAATAGCTATAACTTTCAAACTATATAATATTTTTGAAATCTAAAACAAGTGTCACATTCTATGATTTTCCTACTACAAGAAAAATAAAAAAGGTTTTCAATTTGATAAAGTTTAGACTATGTTAATGTGGTCAGACACGAGAGTTTTTGTATTCTCGAAAAGTTATAAATTAAAAATCATAATTAATTATTTATTTGGAAATAAATTACAAAAAAATATGTGTCACATCCATACATGATTCTACTACTTATATCTATAATCTTGTAAAAAAATATTATTATTTGATTGTGTTTAAGGTGGTCAGACATACACCTACTTATTTTTTCCTGAAAATTTTGTACTACAACATTGAAATTAAAAATTTTCAACATATAGAATAATTTTATTTCAAAAAAACCTAGTATCTTAGAAACTAAATTCTATTTTCTAGAGATTCTCTTCTTACATATTTTTGATATAATATTTATAACTTTTTCATTTTTTTATGTCAACTTGCCTAAACCTGATTTTCTGAAGTTTCATTGCCACTTAATGGCCTAGTTTGGCATACCATGATCCTACACATACCCAACAATATTTTTGAATTTACCAACATGATGAGTTGTTGATCATTTAGAATTTTGTGCTTATGGGGTCTTTGAGACTCTATATCTTCACTCATTTCAAGAAGGATGAAAAAATGAGAAGTAAAGGGAGAACCTTTAGAGAGAACAACATTTTTAACAACATCAAAGAGGGTGTTTAAATCTTGAATCAGAGAAATATATCCATTAGAACTAGAAGGAATAGGAGGAGCACCTACTGAGGGGTCGGGAGAGGAATTAGTGTTAACAAAAGGGGTATGTTTAAAGGGGGGATGAAGATGAGAGGCCTATATTTAATTTATGTGGGCTAACGGCACCATTTCCCTATCCATTAGGGTTGGTTGTGGGAAGAGGCTTACGATTCACCGCATTTTTAACAACTATATTATTTTTCTTCAATAAGGGGTACACCTTTCCAATATGTCATTCTTTCCTACAAAGGAAGAAGGTGTTGAGCCCACCTAGAAACTCAATAGGAAAAAAAAAGGATTCATTATCCATCACCACTTTAAGTTTTCCTCTGAGGTCTATCCCCAATTTGATCAAGATTAAGAGCCTTGCATCCATATGAAAGAGGAGGGTGGGGGATTCATCCATCCTCAAAATATTCCCAATAGTTTCTAGGGTTTTAGGAATAAATTCTTGAGAAGCAGTGGTATAATTTTAATGGTGATCCACCTAGAGCACAAAAGTTCCACAATCTCATCGATGTTGGTTTTGAGAGTCTATAAGGTATTTTTAGTGCTCTAAAACTTAAGTCTACTAACATCTTTCTAAGACTTAGCATCTTTGACAAAAATAATAAATAATCCATGTTGAATCATTCTACAAAAAGAGAAGTGTAACCCTATCCTCTTTTTTCCACACATTCTACAACCAATTATTCATGTAGTTGTGTGAAAAAGTTTGGAAGGGTCTAAAATAGCAAGAAAAACTATAATATCCCTTAAATTTATCTATTTCTAAATGAAGAGATATCACTATATCTTTATTATGAATGATAACAAGAGTAGTAGAAAAAAAGAGGTTACCTTATTCTCCATCGTTTGTGTCTTCTTTTATCATTCCAGGGTTTACAACCATGAATTTAGCCTTGTTTAAGAGCTTTTGAGGGCCTTCAATAATGCATTTGAATAAAACCTTGCTAACCCTAGGTTTTATCATAGATAGATCACTTGTAGGGTCATTGCTCATACACAATGAATTATGGCCACAACTTTAAGACAAGAAGAAAACCCGTACTGGAGAGTGGGGAGGTCAGCTTCGCCCAAGCCAACTAGGAATTTCTCATGTGGAGATGAACTTCCCATGAGCTGAGAGAACAACTTGCTATTTTATTCATTTTAGATTTATTTATTTATTTATTTCTATTTAAAAGGAAATCTATCACAACTATAAAAGCTTTTGAAGAATGGTAATATCATTGACATTAATATCAATTGTAATATTTATTTACTTTGTACGAACTAAATGATACTAAATAATAAAATATTAATATTAATAATTATTAATTTGATATTTATCTATATTAATTATTATTTAATTTGATATTTATCTATAACTACTATTGAAAACCATATATTTTTAAAAAGATATATCTATCTAAATTCTTTTATTTTATGTTTTGATTTTTCTAACCATCTCTGAAATGTCTATAATGTCAGGAAAAAGAGGCTCTCATTTCCACTCTGGGCAATTGTAAAGAGGTTGTAGTCAGCTATCTTCCTACCAAGCCTAGCGAAATTGCAATTATCAACATTTCATGGTTTTGTAGGTCAATGTATAGTTCCTCTTGGGATAAGATCATACATATTATCATTAAAAAGAAAAAAGGAAGAGAAGCATTTGCAAAAGCAAAGAAACATTCATGGACGAAGTTATCTTTTTAGGAATTTACATTATATTATAATTTTTACTTCTTTCTTTATTATTTTTTCTATAGTCTAAATAGAGAATGAAATTATGTTCAAAAGCATATATTTTGTTCTCTATTCTTTTAATATAGAAAAAATAAAATCCCTTTTTATTCCATTGTATTTGCATTGGCATATCTAGATCATTATTTTGCTACAAATATTGAAGTAGAATCTTAGTTCTTCTACTGTTATTGTAAGGATTAAATGTGTACCTTAATTTAAATGAGTATAGTATATATGACTAATTTGTTAAATTTATATACCTTTATATTTCTTGCAAGAATTACATTGCTCACAATGGAGCGATGAGGAAGGGAAAAGCTATCCTAGTGCCTCTCATATGTCAAAATTGTATGTTTTGATATTACTAGAATTAATGTGCATATTCCTTAAATTATTATTATTGTTATTATCTTTTTCTATAGCTTCTATATGGTCTTAATTCCTTTGATGACAATTATAGGGAGAAGAACATAGTAACCCAGCAATAGGGTGGGAATTTTTTTTCTATTGCGAAAATATAAAATATATATTTGGTCACATAATAATGCACAATTAAATAATTCTTTTATTTTATTTTTATTATTCTTTTGTGATAAATATATCAAATTTCATGCTAGTGTACTAGGATTGTGAGCTCTATTTTAATTTACATCTACATAACCATTTGGAAGCCACAATAGCAGGAGGATCTTCTTTTGACAATTTTAGCTTCAGAGACATTAAATTTCCAAAGTTAATACTAAATTTTTGAGATGTTTCTAGATTCAACCATGTGAGAATATTTTGCGTCGATGTTTTAGGTTACACTCCATGATCCATCATCAAGATCTCAAATGAGAACTGAAAGATAAAAATGATGATAGATCATGGAGTGTGCACCAATGCAAAAAGATTCTCACATAGTTGAATCTAGAAATCTAGCACAAAACTTCATTTCTCTTAAAAATGCATAAATCACTAAAGGTTCATATAAATATTCCTTTGTATTTTTTATTTTTAATTAATATTTTTTAGTATTATTTTGAATAAGATGTAGTGGAAAGAAACTCTAAGCCTTAAACCCCTTTTGTAAAGAAAAATACTATAATTTTAATCCAACAATGTTTGAGGATATATGCACATAAAATATCACTTTAATAAAATCTTTATAGTTGCAATAACTCAAGAACATACTACATCATTTTCAAGGAATTCAGTAAGTTTGTTGAATGAAATATGTCAAGCCGAAAAGGTAATTATCCAAGTACACAACAATATGTTTCTACCAAAATATATCTAACAACCATGCATCCTTAATTGAGTAAGACAAGGGAAATAATTTTACCAAGCATTTCTTCACAAAACTTCTCAATCTCAAAGTAAAATAGGGTAATATTTAATTATCAAGTCTAAACAAAAATAATCTATGTAGTAGATGTATTGCATAGAGGAGAGATTTACTCAGGTCATATTCTTTTATAACACAATAATACCTGTTACAAATTATATTGAAAATTCTTGATGTACCATTTAAAAATATCCTATAAGATAGTGGGTAAAGATGAAACCAAGCTTTCTTGGATATTACACAATGCACTTCTACCCAAAACTTAATGAATTTTTTCTTAAATATCAATAAAAAATTAAATGTATGGTTCTTGTAAGAATAAAATGATAATTTCTTTCACTTAACACTATTATAGACTTTTACTTAACTTGTTTCTTCATAGAGAAAATAAAAATTTCAACAAGAACATAGAATAAGAACATTATTTGTAAAAAAACGCAAATATAAGAATTTCCCTCCTCCCAATCTTGATATCCATTGGCATCATGAGGCCTCTAGAGTCCTCACCATACCCTCAAGTAAGAAAGACACTTTTTACAATGTATATTAATGGTGATAACTTATGATCAATTTTCATCAAACACACATTTTCACTTGCATTCTCTCTAACTACATCCTTGTAACACAATACACATAACAAGCACCCTACAAAAGTAATGATAAGAGTATGAAAGAGAGAAGAAAATTATCTCTTATAATCCCCATATGTTGATCTCCTTCCTCTCTCCATGCTAACTCATCTTCTTATTTCTTCAATCATAAGTTCTTGAAAGGAGAAGTGGGTAATGGTTCTCTCTTCCATATTCCCAAGATGTATACATATTAATCCTAGTACTCTCTTAGAAATCCTAACTCATCACTTTTAAACATGTAAACTCTTGAAGGGTCCCATCAAGCCCAAAGGATAATATCACATGTCCTAGAGATCCTGAACACCTAGGTATTGACCCAAGGGACCTATCTCTGTACAAGGATCAAGAAAAGTCACAAGAACATCCTTTTCGGATCTACATAAGGATTCATACTATTTTTTACTAAACTAGGGTTCAAGTCATAACCTAACCTAGCTTATAACACAATATCATTATTTCGCAAAAAGATATTTGGTATAGGCTCACATTATGAATGCTACAATATAATCATCTTAACAACAATACTCTGAGTTCCCTAATTAGTGCTACACTTGTGACTTTTCATAGGGGTGCTTCCTTTCCTATACAAAACAACTAATGATATAATTAGATCATAATAACAATTCATTCTATTTTTTAGTTGAATCCTTGAAATATTGTGAACCATGAGATTGATTTCCTAATTCCATATTGTAATTATGATTATGCCAAACAATTATAATGTGTACACATCTTATAATAATTCAATTATATTCCAAATCAATTTATGAAAGAGTTGACAATGATCATAACAATTATTCAATTCCCATCCTAGAATAAATTAGGTTTTCCTCATGATGCTTCAAGGAAGAGTGAACATGCACATATTAGAGTTTAACCAATAAAATAACCCCAACCACTTATTTACATCTAAATAGACTACATGCATTTGTAATTTAAGGTTACATTAGGTTTGAAGGAGATGAGATTGTACAGAAGGAGGGCTTCAACACTGAGCACTAAGAGTGTAGATTGTACCTCTATCTTTTATATTATTGTATTAAGAAGGTCAATGTTGTTGTAGCAATTAATTTTAAAAATGTTGTAACATCATTTCATTGAAGATAATATAAAGAAAGTGTTTTGTTCTTACATTTTTCTATATATTTCTCTAGTGTGTTGTATTTATTTGGTTAAGGAGACTACCCTTCATAAACGTTCCTATGTGATTGAACGACTAAACTAATATTCCTACTTGGAATTCAATTAGTTATAAGGTTAAAAGCCTAACCAGGACATTAATGGAAACTTTCTTATATGGCATAATATTAAGAGGTTTAGAGACTATAAATTAATAATCAAGATCATGTTACAAATGCTAATAAATTTACTAATGACTATGCACATGATTTGTTATCCCAAGGAGAAAATAAGTCTCAAACAAGGTTCCTAGTAATACTCAATATTTATTGCACAAATCAATATATTTTCCTTACTAGTGTATGTCAACTATGGTTACACATTTCTATCAACTATGGTTACACATTTCTATCCTTCATTTGAGATGTTATAAATAAACTATGCATATCCATGTATATAACCACCTAGCCTAGCTCATAAGCTTGTACCCTCTCCATTTAAGGTGCATTTGAAAAGTATGTATTAACCTCTTCTCCAAACTACCATGTTTTCTCATTTTTTATTTTTTTAGCTTATCAATACATAGTATTAAATTCTTAATTTTGTAAAAGGACTAGTCTAGATTTCATACACCCTCTAGAATAATAATAAGACAAAAATAGCTCATAAAAGTGCTACTAGTTCACCACAAAAAATAGTTTTTATCATCTAAATGGTTTGTTACTTAATGAGGAGATTACTTACATGCTTATAAAAAAAAAAATCTAAAATGCACATAAAGATGAAATCAATGAACAAAGACATTGACAACTCAGAAAATTTTAATGTCTAAAAGGGGGTTTATTTAATATTTTAATGCAAGAATAGGAATACTCATATACTCTTTAAGTTAAAATTTATTGCATGAAGTAATATATGGTAAATTTTTTTATATAAAATAAAGTATTTGAAATCAACAAAATTGTCCATAATTCAAGACACCTATTGATGGACTTGGCTCAATAGTTCCAAACGTGGTGGTAGGTTTCCTTTAATAAATATTGCATTTGTTGGCCACTTCATAATATACATGTACCCATTTTACTTCATTTCCAATCCTAGGCAATGTCAATCAATGTCTGCTAGTTCATCAACCTCCCAATGTGAGAGAAAATTGGAAAATATTTTCAAATTATTCAAGACAATAAATTTCATTGACCTTGAACTAAAATAAAGAGATGAGGATTGTCTAACTTCTCGATATCACTTGGGAACACTGGCAAAAATAGTCACCTTCTATAAAAATTAACATTAACAGATTTCTTGACTTAAAATGCAAAACAAAATAGTAAACATGCTAAATAATATTATTAAAAAAAAGTTAAAACATCGTGCCCAATCAATAAAACATGTGATTGTAGTCATACAATTTAAAAATATATGAATATATATTCTTGTATTAGTAAACTAAATAAAGCACAAACATAATATCTACATGAATGAAAACAAATTCTTTCATCAACATTGCAAATTTGAAGCTTCAAAAGTAATACTTGTATGATATAAAATAACCTCATTTATAAAAACTAAACAAATATGAATTGTTCAAATAGAAAATGCATAGCCTTTTTGTAAGTGCATTAATATTTTAACTTCCAAGAAAATTTACTATTTTTAGTTTCTGCACTATCTTTTTGAAACCAATATACAAACAAAAATATTCATTTAATGATTTTGGTAATATCAAATTTAAAAGATAACCTCATTCATAAAAAATAAACAAAGATCAATTGTTCAAATACAAAATACATAGCCTTTTTGTAAGCGCATTAATATTTTAACTACCAGACAAATTAATTATTTTTAGTTTCTACACTATCTTTTTGAAACTAATATACTAACAAAAATATCCATTTAATGATTTTGATAATATCAAATTTAAATATCAAACACTTAGAGATCTTTCTCCTTTCCAAAAACTATTTATGTAATTCAAAAGATACTTGAAAAACATACCAGCTCCAACAAGAACTTTGTGGTTTTCTCATTAACTTTATAATATTTTAAATTTTGTATTCGTATTAATTCTAAACCATAAATTCTATATACAAATAGCAATATCAAATAGGCTACATTGTTATTTTTTCTAATTCTAAACAAATGAATTAGAAATGGAAAACTAGATTTTTTAAATTACAATAATTCAATTCTAAAAAGACTAATGAACTCTTCCTTCCTCTAAAAAAAATTCACTACCAATCTAACATTTATGTTTTACAAAATAATTATATTTAACATGAAAATTAATTATAAATATAATTAAGATAACAATTTCAATTAATTTACAATTGTTTGAATAATTATAATTAAAAATAAAATTACATATTGCTACAATTATAATTATAAAGATAATGTTATAATAATTATAATATTTAATAATTCATTTAAATATATTTAATAATTAGAATAATTATTTAAAATTCAAATTCAAATTAATCATACAACTAAAAATAAGTACTAGACATTACATGATACATGTTCTATTTTTCTTTATTAATGTACAAACTTACTATAACATGAAATTTATAAGATAAATGGAATAACCATAAATATTAAGTTCAATGCATTGTAAAAAAATGAATAAAAGAAAATAATTTATTATATAATTTTAGATTGTAGAAAATACTATAGTAATTATTAATAATAGCAGACCAACTAAACATACATGATATAATATTAGTTTGTGGTATAAATCTTCCTTACTACCTAACATATATATACAAATTTCTTCTATAATTTGGATATTATGTTTTTAGTTTCTTAATTAATTTATGAATGACAAAAACACTCTCTTAATGATACATGTAAATAATTATTTTACTTCTTCCATATATTATAGGTCATCTACATGTTAGTTTCATCATTGATGTATCTTTTAGTCAAATCATATTACCTTATTTTTCTTTATTAGTGTAAATTATTCAACTAACTCAATGAATGAAAGTTTTTTTTTCCCAATAAATGAATTTGAAATGGTGAAAGACAAAATGTTTTATCTGTCAGCCGCTCCTAGGACCGAAAATTAAAGAACTACCTCACAAGAATGTGTACTATAGCAATAATTCATCAAACATAAATAACCACGTGCATAAGTATGTGATTAAGATATCCTAGTGTTGCACTAGAGGGGATTTTATGCTATATGTAATGCATCAAGCCTCACTCTTAAAAAACTAACATATAAGGGTGAAATCACAATAGTGTGTCCCACTTTTTAGGACGAAGGAAATTGGTTTTCCAAAAAAAATAAAAATTTTAGTGCCTTTGCTTGAAGTATTCTCTTCACGCGAAGGGGGTGATTGGCTTCGCTTGAAGTATCCTACATGAGGTACTTTGCGTGAAGGGGGTCTTTGAGAGAAGTACCCCACATAGGGTACTTCGAGTGAAGCCCCCCTTCGAGCGAAGCCACTTTTTCACTGGATCTTTTTATAAATTTCTGACTTCCTATTTCACTTTCACCATTTTCTATTTGAGAGTTTGTGGACCCCGGGCTTAGAGCGAATCAGTGACGTCCACTACAACATTAGCACCTCTCAAGATTTTTTGACCTCTTCATATTGTTAGAAGTATCAGGTACACACACTTTTCTCATTTTTTATAGTAAATTATATGTTTTATATTTATTTAGTTAGCTATTTGTTTTAAATAATTTTTAGTTTGTAGAAATGTTAGAAAATCATAGTTAATTTTTAGAATATGTTAGAAAATGATAGTAGAATGTTAGAATATGTTAGAAAATTGTAGTAGTATTGTTGGAAAATCATAGTAGAACTGTTAGAAAATGTTAGAAAACATTAAAAAACCATACTATAAATGTTAGAATATGTTAGAAAATATTAGAAAATTGTAACTTAGTATACATTAGTAAATATTAGAAAATTGTAACTTCTAGTATACATTAGAAAATATTAGAAAAATGTAGTAGAATGTTAGAAAATGTTATAAAATTGTAACTTCGTATGTTAGTAAATGATAGAAAATCGTAGTAGTTTGTTAGCAAATGTTAGAAAATAATTACAAAACATTAGAAACCATAGTAGAAATAGCCAAGGATGAAGAATCACCACATTTGTGTGGTGAAACATGAAACTTCTCATATGCCCAATTCTGGTTTGATATAACAAAACTTTTGTGATACGACAACGAGCGACGGGTGAGCGAGAGGAAGTTTGAATTTGAATTCGAATATGGACAGGATTCCTGAGTAGTAGCTTTAGTAAGATACTGGCAATGGTGTTCCTGAGGAATATGGGATGGGCCACAAAGAGGTCATGGATGGGGTTCCTAGGGTAAAGCACAAAGACCCAGGTAGAGAGGTTGGAGTTGGAGAAGAAAACTAGAGTGGTAAAGCTTCACTATGCTGGTGGTCAACACTCTTCAGTATTCAACCTCCAGGCAAGTCTTCCTTCCCCTCTATTAAGGATCTTTCTGACAAAGAGAAAGGAAACTTCATCACAGAAATCCCAGATGAACTGGTGGACCACAAGATCGCCTCAATGGATCATACTCTCGTGGGCAGGTTTGTGGGGTCCAAACCCAACATAGACATAGTGAGAATCTTTGCAAAAAATAAATGGGAGCATAAAGGGAAAGTCTAGGTCATGACTATGTCGAAGGGATTTCTCTCCTTTGAGTTTTCTTACAAAGAAGACCTTGACAGAATCCTTTGTGCGAGAACCTGGTCTATTGGCAAGGCTACCCTTGTGTTGCAAAAATGGACTCTGAAACTCGACCTCAACGGTTCCTTCTTTGTCCAGGCCTTGGTGTGGGTTAGGCTCCCAGAACTTCCTCTAGAATTCTAGGTTGAAGATGTATTTGATGGCATTGCCAGATCCTTTGGGACTTAGCTCTTAATTGATCTTGTGACTGTGGCTAAAAGTTTCCTTACCTATGCAAGGATCTGCATAGGGGTGGAAGAGGGTCAAGATATGCTAGAGATCATTGTTCTCCAATCAAAACTGGGCAAACACCTGCAAAAGCTTGATTATGAAAGTATCCCTTTTTCGTGCTTCCACTATAAGAAAGCAGGACGTAAAGCCAGGTCATGTTCTGCACGTATTATCATGGAAAAATAAAGGAAAGCTCTAGTTGCTAAAAAGATCAAGTCAGGAGATTATGAACGTCCCCCAAGGAAGCCAAACATGCCTCTCTCTAATTTAGAGGACTTGAATCATAGAGTCTGGAAAAAAAAGGGTAATCCAAAGGATAAGCAGGAGAAACCAGAATCACATGAAGTAAGGGTTACCCCTGAAGCCAGGGATCTTCCCCAAAATGGGTCTCCCCAGTCTGAAGGAATAGATCTGGAAGTTAACATCCTTCATGATTCCATAGATGACAATAGGGCCATTGGTCAGGGAGAAAGGGGTGACTCATGCCTCGGCTCCACCTTTGCGTCCTTTGTCCTGGACTCCTTTGAATCCCCTCTTGAAGAATGCTTCTCAATCCCATCTAGGAGAAAACCAGATGTTCTCCCAACTGCAAGCATCTTCCCAGAGAAACAAGATTTAGACAATGTCCAACAAATGGATATTATTTTGGGCTCTATTTCACCAAAACAACTCTCCAAGATAGAGGATCTCTTTGCCAAATACAAAGAGGAAAAAGAGAGGTGGACTAAGGTCCAAAGCAAAAAGAGAATAAAAAGTAGAGACCCTTCCTCGGTCTCTCCTGTAGTAACAAAGAGCAAAAATAGATCCGACGTAGGGGCTAAACTTAAATCCCTAGGAAGAAAGTGAGCCAACCAAATAAGGCAAGAGGAAACTAGTAGGAACATTGTGGATGGAACCCAAAGAACCATCCAAGCGGCCTGCACTCCTTCCAAAAAATGTTAGACACCTTAAAGGCCCTCAAAGATCTCTCTAGCTCAAAGATTGGTAGCAGAAGTTTTTTCTATTCCAATTCTATTGTCCTTACTGTGATTGCCATGACTGATACTCAACAGTCTCTCATAGGTGCCAAAATTCCTGATCAGGTCATCATTTTCAGTGCCACTTGGACCCCTCTCATGGATGTTGATCTCTCCACTCATGTGCTCACTTTAGATGCCTTTCAGAATGCTAATTGGATTTCTCTTCAGTATGCTAGCAAGGATACTTATAACTTAAGTAATAATGATGAAGCTTTCCATAAGGGCAAGTTGGATTTTTTGAATGGGTTGGATTTTGAAAGTACCATGGCTTTAATGAACAAGTATCATTTTTGCTTCAAGCTAGCTAGGAGGTGTTATTTCACTCATTATGTGAGATGGTGGTATTACAGGAGATTGATTAACACGTCACCTCCACATGATTTAAGGGCATCCTTTCCCATAACTAGCACTCATTCTAAAAAAGCTATCTTCAGTAAGATAGCAGTAGTTATTAGAAAGAAGGCTACTAGAATTACTTCGTAGAACCAGTGGATCACCAGATCTAGCATGATCGCAATGGTAAGGGAAAGGCTTAGAAGGGAGTCAGAAGGAGATAGTGAAAAATGGAAAAGGTGAACTAAGATCTGGAATGCCTTACAAAAAGGGGAGGTTACAACTTTTATAGAATGGCTCCATGGGTATAGGAAGGATATCATCAACATCTTTGTTAAAACTTGGCAAGATGGGTCGGTAGAAATTGAGGGTAAGAAGTTTAATGTTACGGAGGAAGTCATTTCGATCATCATTGGAATTCCTATGGTTGAGAAAAAATTCTACAGAGACTAGAAACTTTCTGACACAACTGTTAAAAAGTTCACGAGGTATGAGACTGAGATGAAAGCCATTGTCAAAGTGGGTTCTTACTACCTTCCTAGGAGTTTAAAGATGCTCTGGCAGTATGTCCTGAGGGCTCTTACCTACTACATTACCCTCGACACTAGGTTTGACAGAATCCAAAGTTATCATTTCATCTTGCTTAACCATTTTAGGCATGATATCAAGATTCCTATTCCGTACTATCTCTTTTCTTCTATGAATAAGAATATTACTAGTTTTAGAAATAAGAAAATAGCTAATCCTGCCTTGCATGATGGATTAATCCAAGTTTTGTTATACGAACACTTTAAAACCCATATAATGGGTAAGGAAATTGGAGAAAACAAGGCCATAAGTGTGAATTCTGGCTCGGACTATGTTCCCTCTAGTTCCTCTATTGGCATCCCCTTGGATGAAAGTGAGGAAGTGAAATTCAAGAAATAGAGAAAGGGGTCTCCCTCCAAGAAATGGCTTTTGAATACCATTAAGAGGGAATCTCCCCCCAAAAATAAGGACAAGAAGGAAGCTAACTCGGAAGAAAAGTATTATGAAAAGGAGGGAGAAATGGTTTCGAATGAAGAAGAGGGTAACCCTAGAGTGGATTCTATGAATATGCAGGAACACGATATGGAGAATTCCCCTACAATGCAGGATGCTTCTGGCCACCTATCGGTTGATATTACAATTAGTGAGGAAAAATCCCCCCATCCCCATTCCCTAGGCACTAAAACTGATGTTCAGGCCCCAGAGATAGAAGAGAAGGATGAGCAAGGCACCAATCTTTCACTTGTTAGGATTGATGAGATAGAAGAGATCTCTGGAGGGGAGTATAATAGCCAAGACACTAGTAGGGGTTAAAAAGTCTGGAGGAATTTTAACATTAACACTGTCCATATGGGAATTATACGGGAAGTCGTATACCCTCAAATTCTAGAGGACAAAGATGGCAAAGTTCAAAAGGAAGAACTGATAGACCCAACTTTGGTTGTTCTCAGCAACAAGGCTAGAGAGATGGAAATGGACTTTCTCAATAACACCAAAAATAGCATGCTAGACCAGTTCAGGTCTTTTAAATGGCTACACCATGAAATTGAGGACATCAAGGCTAAAATCTAGGGCAATAAGGAAAAGACAACAAAGAACATGCCTAACCTGGAAACCAGGGTCCTAAACATGGAGACCAAAATGATAAGTTTGGAAAAAATCCTTAAGGGTGTGGCTAAGAAAAACCTCAATGTCATAAAAAAATCCAATAAAAATTTAAAGTTGTTGATGAAAAAGATGGAGGAAAAATAGATCCCAAGAAGAAGCAGGGGATCAAGAAAGAAGATACTGAGTAGATGGAAGGTCCAGGAAAAAGAACCAGGCAAAAAACTAGGAAGAATAGGGGGAAAGATCTAGGCTCCCAGGTGCAAAATGTGAAAGATACTATTCAGTTGATGGAGGCCTTGAAAAATAATGCTGCAGCCATGCTCAGGAGCTTGGCTTAATCTGTTCTAGTTTTTTCCTTTTGGGTTGGCTTTTCCTTTTCTATTTTTATGCTCAGCCCTATGGTGGCCTGTTTTGCTAAACTTTGATTGGTATCTTTGACTTTCTCAAGACATTAACTTGATGTGGGTTTCAGGATCCCTGTAAAACCTATTTTACTTAATCAAAAACAAAACTTTTGTGATATGATTGTGATGAAGTGCATGGAGAATCACTACTTATTTTTGCAATGGAATAAAAATGATGTGTGCTCGGCCAACTTCTTGACTTTTCTGTCTAGTTATAAAAGTCAGTGTTTGACCTCACACCCTTCTTTATAATCAGGTAAATATTTTTAAAACTTCTCCTCGTCTTCATATTTGTTAAATTTTTTTATTGTTTTATTTTAAATTCGCATTACATATTATATACTATTGTTAATGTGTTGTAAGTAATGGTAATATGTAAAATGAGTAGTTTCTATTTATAATAAGAATATATTAGCAATTGTATCTTGGTGTACAATGGATGTGTTGAAGAGGTGTGAAAGGTCAATTAGAGAAAATTTTGTCTATTTTTTGCATAAATGTGTGCAATACATGACGTCACTTGGTATACTATTTTGAAAATGATGTTGTTTGTACAACAAAGGTCTCAATGGAGAAATATTAGAAAATTGTAACTTCTAGTATACATTAGAAAATATTAGAAAAATGTAGTAGAATGTTAGCAAATGCTATAAAATTATGACTTAGTATGTTATTAAATGATAGAAAATCATAGTAGTTTGTTAACAAATGTTAGCAAATATTTACAAAACATTAGAAACCATAGTAGAAATGTTAGAAAACATTAAGATCTAATAGAAATTATTAAAAATATTTGTTTTTAAATTGATTTTAAAGTTAGTAAATATTAGGAATCTCTCTCTCTCTCTCTCTCTCTCTAAATTATGTACATATGTTATAGAGCTACATGTATAATTTTTATTAATATAGAGTTAGATGTTAAAATATTATCCTAGGAGGACTGAGCCTTAGTACAACCTAGTATCCTTTAAGACACTTAGAGGACCCAACTAGCACCTTAGGACCCTTTAGGATCCATATTATGACATCCAAGGACCCTTTAGGACTATTAGTACACCCTAGGTTCTTTTAGGACCCCTATTGCGGCAAAACTCTTTAAGAACCCTTATGATCCGTAAGACCTAGAATATGACCATTTAAGACCTAATATGACCCCTTAAGACTTAATAAGACTAGACTTAAGACCTAATAGGACTAATATGACCTATTAAAACCAATTAGTACATCCTAGGACCCTTAAGACCTAATAAGACCACTTACTTGACCTATTAGGACCTATTAATACCAATTAGTACATCCAAGGACCCTTTAGGACTATTAGTAGACTCTAGGTTCCTTTAGGACCCCTATTGTCACATAAAACTCTTTAAGAACCCTTAGGATCTTTAAGACCTAGAATATGACCACTTAAGGCCTAATAGGACCCCTTAAGACCTAATTTAGGACTTCAATATAACATATTAAAACCAATTAGTACATCCTAGGACCCTTAAGACCTAATAAGACCACTTACTTGACCTAATAGGACCTATTAATACCAATTAGTACATCCAAGGACTCTTTAGGACTATTGATACACTCTAGGTTCCTTTAGGACCCCTATAGCATGACATAAAACTCTTTAAGAATGCAAGTAGGATCCTTAAGACCTAGAATATGACAACATAAGACCTAATAGGACCCCTTAAGACCTAACAAGACCACTTACTCGACCTAATAGGACCTATTAATATGAATTAGTACATCCAAAAACCCTTTAGGACTATTAGTACACCCTAGGTTCCTTTAGGACCCCTATTGTGACATAAAACTCTTTAAGAACCCTTAGGATCCTTAAGACCTACAATAGGACCACTTAAGACCTAATAGGACCCCTTAAGTGATAATTAGATTGGACTTAAGACCTAATAGGACTAATATGACCTATTAAAATCAATTAGTACATCCTAGGACCCTTAATACCTAATAAAACCACTTACTTGACCTAATAGGACCTATTAATACCAATTAGTACATTCAAGGACCCTTTAGGGCTATTAGTAAACTCTAGTATTGTAAATTTATGTATAATTTTATATATTTAGATATTTATTTCCATTTTACATGCAGTTATAAAATGTAATCAAGTACTTAATTGTTAAAACTTATCTTTCACATGTTACATCTAGATGGCCACTCAAGATGTACTAGCCTAGGCTATACCACCTCAGGATATACTAGACTAGGCTATACCACCTAAGGATGCACCTCACACTCCTAATTTAGCGACTATTTTTCAAACTGTTGAGATAGAGATGGTTTGACTTAAAGAGTCCATTTGTATGTCTCCAGCATATGGAATATACAGAGATACTTGTATCACTGTATTAAGGAGTTCGGAGGAGATGATTGTCATATTGAGATCCCAATCTTCCTTCACACCTCAGGTTGTTGATAGTATTTTTTAAAAGTGAGAGCTGAGCTCTCAGGTGATGTTTCCTTGGAGATGGTTCAGAGCTGTGTCCCCAAGGAAATCATCAAATGAGAGGTTTTCCCATTTTATGAGGGGAAGCCCAAGGTGATGGTGTATCAAGTTACACAGTGTAAGATTCCTCAAATTGCATACATGATATACCCTCATTTTCTTGTAGCACATGGTTGTTAACCTAATAACGACCCGATTCCTTTTTAAAATTATGCAACAATTATATGTTGAGTTCTATTTGGGACTCAGGGTTAACTATTTAGATCTTCCTGGATATTATGGTTAGGGGTGCGGTAGAGTTGCAATCCATGATCAGTATTGTAGGGTAGATCAATTTGTACATTCTCATAGACTGCTGGTTGGGAAGAGGACTCCAGCAGTGGCATTGGCAATGGCTGCTACTACAGATAGAGTGGTCATTTCTTCTCAGAGGGGAGTAGTGGATAGGATAGGGGAGATCGATTCTGTAACCATCGCCATCACTTTGGATACAGTGGGAAAATATATTTTGACTAGACTGAGTTGAGCTAGATCATCTTCTAAGGCTTCGTCTACTACTGTTGTAGGGGTCAGTGATGAGGCATATAGAGCTACAGGTCTTCCTCCACCTAGAGAGATACAAGCTCTTTCTAGACATCATAGTCATTTAGATGTGGCACTTTTCTTTTTGGAGGATCTCCTATATTCATATTATTATATTGCTGACATGCAGAGGATCCCAGTACAATCACTCAAAGATGTCATCAGACTTGCATAGGCTCCTGTACTTCCACTGAGATAGGACACACCATCTATTCAGGCACAACATAGTTCACAACACTCTACAGAGTGCTTTGCACCCATAGATCCATCTGCAGCTACAGATCTAGGTATACAGGTTGGAGATGTACACATCACAACTAAGGGCCTAGTCACATTTGATGAGCAGTTGTGCCGGTTGAGTAAGGTGGATACTAGCACTAATGTTGGATCATTTATGGATTTGTTGTTGCATCTTGGTGGTTCAGGATTTGCATCACTCCCCTCTCGGCTACACACACCCCTAAACTCTTCATTACTAGAGATGTTCAAGACTGGAGGTGGTGTGGGTGATGTAGTTTCTATTAATGATATGATTGTGCAACACGCTGATGATCCTCCTGCTCTTGAGACCCAAGTATATAAATTTTTTTTTTTCCTTTCTACAAGTTTTAGTGAATAATTAATTGTAGATGTGTGTATTGATGTTTGTTCAATGTATAATATTTTTTAGGCATAGTTAGTAGATCACATTACCTCTAGTGTGGGCTTAGAGCATCTTCATATGAGAGATTCAATAGATGTGACACCTACTAGTGGTCAAGTAAGTTTTAAATATATGTAGGTTTAAGCATGCATGTGTACACTTGTAACATGTATTTATATATTTTAAGTACTTTACATAATATATACTATGCATATGTATATAACCAACTATTGTACTAAATTTGTAGGGGTCAATTGCTACTTCACAGCTTGAGGATTCTCATGACACTCGGTTAGAGAACATTACCTCTAGTGTGGGCTCAGAGCATCTTCATAGGAGAGATTCAGCAGATGTGAAACCTACTAGTGGTCAGGTAAGTTTTAAAAATATGTAAGTTTAAATATGAATTTATAATATTTTAAGTATTTTACATTATTATTATATAAATGCATTTATATCTATAGGGATCAGTTGCTGCCTCATAGCTAGAGGATTCTTTTGGCAGTCGGTCAAAGGGTCACTCTGTTCACATGTGCTTGGATGACTCCCTAGTTTAGGACATGTTGCACAGATCTTTGATTTGAGACTCATTATATATGCCATTTTTATAGGTTTGAAATTTTCATTTTATTATTCGAGACATATAGTTATATGCTATACAGACCTCTATACATTGATGATTTATGATTTGACATTATATAGATTTATGATGGTTTCATTTTATTAGATGATATGATTTGATTAGATGGTTATATGATTTAATTAGATGATATGATTAGATGACATGATTTGATTAGATGGTTTCATTTGATTAGATTAGATGGTTTCATTTGATTAGATGATATGATTTGATTAGATAGTTTCATTTGATTAGATTAGATAGTTTCATTTGATAAGATGATATGATTTGATTAGATGGTTTCATTTGATTAGCTGGTTTCATTTTATTAGATGGTTTCATTTTATTAGATTTTATTAGATGGATGTAGAATTAATATCATAAAAAATAACAAGTTAATACATGTAGGTAATGGAAAATAAGTATTCTAACTAATAAGCAATGTTAAGGGGAGGTCTTGAGGGGATCTAGAATTAATATCATAAAAAATAACTAGTTAATACATGTAACTAATGGAAAATATGTATCATAAAAATTATTGAATAATCAAAGCATACATATAAAACCATGTTGGCATTAAGCAGGATTGCCACTAGTGACAACACTTATTTGCATTAACAGTGCAAACTGAGCAAAACAGTGCAAACCGAGTAGAACAATGCAAACTGAGCAGAACAGTGCAAACCGAGTAGAACAGTGCAAACCGAGCAGAACAGTGCAAACCAAGCAGGACAGTGCAAACCGAGCAGGACAGTGTAAACTGAGTAACATTATGTCTACCGAGTCACCAGTATTTACCGAGTTCAAAACCTACCGAGTGGTCAGTATGAACCGAGCCTTCACTTCTACCGAGTGCATGACGATGCCGAGTAATGCAGTGGACGCCATGTATTAGAAAGTCACCGAGTTAGTTTGCAGGAACCGAGTAACCATACTTGGGCCGACTTAGTAGCACTTATGTTTATTTGTCAAGCCGACTTTGTAATTGTAATTAATTGTTTAGACTTGTATATAAACAATGTTGTAAAATACCAAGAAAAAAATTGTAATGAGTAAGAATATGAAATAGAAGAGAAAAGCAGAGATAAGAAAATTACAAAGGGCTATAGCAGTATAAGGAACATCAAAGACCAATTCATCACAGAAGGTGATTAGTACATCAGCGAATCTCATTCAGCAATCCAGTTGCAAAGCAAGAGATCTACTGTTTCATCCTGACAGGTGAATCAGTACTAAAATCCTTTAACCGGGTAGACTTAACACTCTTTTGTAAAATCTCTTTACTGAGTACATACTTCTTTTGTAAGTTTGTAAAAATCCTCTAACAAGGTGGACCTAGCAGTCTTTATTGCTCCTTGTAGGGCAGATCATCAGAAATGATCAATTGTAAGCCTTAACCGACCAACTTTATACTGCAGTACTAAAGCTTTGTGGGTTTCATCCCCACCCCAGTTTTACTTTCTTTTTGGAAGGTTTCTGGGTAACCAAATCTATGTGTCATTGTTGTGAATGCTTTTAAGTTTCATGCGTTCTATATGCATAAGGATAAAGTAAACTATATGTTAATACATCTATTATTGAAAGAAAATTTAGAGTTACTGATTCACCCCTCCCCTCTCAGTAACTTGGTTAATTCCTAAATATTTCCAACAAACCATACATGTATACAAGCATATATATAAAAGAATTCATAAAATTCTATATATTAAAACCATTGAACCATCAAATAGGTCAATCATATATCAACAAATTATAGTCCATCATATGTTTAAATATATAAACAAAGTATCATCAATTTAATCCAGAGATATCAAGTAGGTCCTAACACATGAAATAGGCATACATATTATACTTTTTAGACAAACTCAAGTGGTTGAGACCTTTCATGGAGAACATGCAATATTCTCTCATGATCCTCACTATCTAGTCTCCACTTATGACATCCACGTTGAGATTTAACTCTATGGAGACAAATGGAGGTGGCAACTACTAGGTGACTATATTGAAACACCTTATTGTCTATTTTGTAAGGAAACTCAGGTGTGGAAACAGCTTCCTATGCTAATCTCTATAGGAGAGTATTGTGCAAATTCTTATAAATCCTTACAATTTCACATTCGTTAACTACTTTAACAAAGATATTGCAACCACATACCATACATACAGAAAAATAAAGAATGACACAATGATATACCCTGGGGAAAAACTTTTAGTAAAAAACCCCAGCACTCCAAAACTTGCACAATGTATTATCTTCAACACAAAGATTACAATACACTTGCAATGCAAGTTCTTTCAGGAAATGAGAGACAAAGCCAACAAGACTTAAATTTTTGTTATATCTCTCCCATAGGAGAAACTTCATCTATATAGACTCCTCTGGACCCAAATATGGGCACAACCACCAAGACCCATGCACAAAGACACATGTACACAGTTGTTACATGTAATCCCAAGAATAGGCGTCCATCCCTAGAATAGACTATGACAACTTGTCATAGAATCTGCCAAAAATAATGGTCACAAGAGAAGTGTAAGAGAATTTTTCATACCAACCTATTTTTGGCATATTCTCTTACACACACCAACCAATTCTTCTTGGGCGCCCAAATAGGCCCAAGTCATAAGATGCTCTTACACCTGTCATAGCACATTCCTTAAATAGTTCTTACGCATCATAGGAATCCATCATGACTGTTTCAGTCATGATCTCCTTACGCACAAGATGCCGACACATCAAGTGGAGTGACACATCAACGTGCCAACTAGACATGTACACTCACACTTAATTACATTATTTGCAAAAAATACATTTACGAAACAAATAATAAGAATAGGAATTATCCAAGGTTGAGACACCTTATTCCTAACATTCTCCCAATTGTCGAACACCTTGTAAGAGCAACAAGAACATAACAGGAACTTTAACCGCTATAGGCCAAAAGGCCCATAGACTCCGAACACCATCTGAACTTCTCAGTGCCCACTAGTTTCATTAATGCATCTGCAACATTCTTCACAGTATCTACCTTCTCCAAATTTACCTTTCCATCTTCCACCATATCTCTCACAAAGTGAAACTGCACATCAATGTGCTTCGTTCTGGCATGGAAAGTTGGATTCTTTGCAAGGAAAATAGCGCTCTGATTGTCACACCAAATAGTAATCTATTCTGCATCAACACCAATATCAGAACACAATCTGCTAAGCCAAATGGCTTCTTTACAAGCATGAGTAGAAGCCATGTACTCAGCTTCTGTAGTGGACAAAGCAACCACAGGTTGTCGCTTACTCATCCAACTAATGGCACCACCAAACATAGTGATCACATAAGCACTGGTGGATCTCCTACTGTCAATATCACCTGCCCAATCTAAATCCACAAACCCATGAATACACACTGAATGCAGAGATCCAGAAGAGTTACCATGATAACATATGGAGTAATCTGAAGTACCCCTCAAATATTTGAATACTCGCTTAACTGCATCCCAATGTACCCGTCCAGGATTAGCCATAAACCGACTCAGGACTCCCACTGCTTGGGCAATGTCTGGTCTAGTACAGACCATATCATACATAAGACTACCAACTGCACTAGCATAAGGTACTCTACTCATGTCCTCCACCTCACTAGGAGATTTTGGACAATCATCTACAGATAACTTTGTTCCCACAAAAATAGGAACACATAGTGGTCTACAATCTGCCATGCTGAACCTATCCAACACAGACTTCACATACTTACTCTGACTCAACCAAAGTTTTATGTTAGACCTGTCTCTAATGATTTCCATACCCAAGATGTACCTAGCTTCCCCAAGATCTTTCATCTCAAACTATGCTGACAACTAAGATTTAAAATCAGAAATCATACCCTTACCCTTCCCAAATAGCAACATATCATCAACATATAATGCAACAATAAGAAGGTGATCATTTTCAACTCTGAAATAAACACAATGATCTGATTTTGATCTTACAAATCTAATTGACAACACAAAGGCATCAAACTTAAGGTACCACATCCTAGGAGATTGCTTCAAACCATATAGAGATTTCTTTAATTTGCAAACTAAGGATTCTTTACCTTTAACAATGTAGTGCTCAGGCTATGACATATAAATCTCTTCCTCCAAATCACCATGAAGGAAAGCTGTCTTCACATCCATCTGTTCTATCTCTAAATCATATGATGTAGCAAGAGATAACAGAAATCTAATGGATGTCAACTTTGCAACAGGAGAGAATATTTCACCATAATCTATTCCCTCTACCTGTGAATACCCCTTTGCAACCAATCTAGCTTTATACCTTTCAACACTATCATCTGCACAGAATTTCTTCTTGAACACCCATTTACAGCCAACAAATTTTCTCCCTTTAGGCAAAGGTACAAGGTCCCAAGTTTTGTTTTTCTCCAATGAAGCCATCTCATCATCCATAGCCTCAATCCAGAAACCTGCATCTTCCATGCCCAAAGCCTCTTTCACAGATCTAGGCTCATCAGTGTTAGTAATCAAAGCAAAAGCACAACTGGAATCTAACATAGAATAACCAAACCTTTCTAGTTGCTCTCTTTCTCTCGTGGATCTCCTCAAGGGCTGCGGTTGAGGTTGTTCTTCCTCTTCTTTTGAACTATCAGAGCTGCTAGAGCTCTCCTCATCATTAGACCCAACATGGTCTCTCTATTCAGTCTTCTCAGGGGTAGGAGGCAACTGAACAACATCTTTTTCCTTTTCTTTTTCATCTAGTTGTAGCACAATAGGAGAAGATGTTAGCTCTCTGAAAATAACATTTCTACTATACAACACCTTACTAGTCATAGGATCCCAAAGCTTGTATCCTTTCACACCAGCACTGTATCCGATGAAAATACATTTAACAGCTTTGTTTTCCAACTTAGATCTTTTCTCCTTTGGAACATGTGCATAAGCTTCACAACCAAAAACATGAAGATGTCTAATTGAAGGCTTCTTACCAGACCACACCTCCATGGGTGTCTTACCAATAAGGGCTGATGTAGGAGATCTGTTAACCAGATAGCAAGCAGTGGCCATAGCTTTGGCCCAAAACCTTTGTTCTAAACTAGCTCCACTAAGCATACTCCTAGCCTTCTCCATCAGTGTCCTGTTCATTCTCTCTGCAACTCCATTTTGTTGTGGGGTATAAGGAGTTGTCTTATGCCTCTCGATACCTTGTTCTTTATAGAACTATTCAAACTCTGCTAAGCAAAACTCACCACCATTGTCAGTTCTCACATACTTAATCTTCTTACTAGTTTGATTCTCTACAAAAGCTTTAAATTCCTTGAATTGACTAAAGACTTGTGTCTTACTTTTAAGGAAATAAATCCACGTCCTTCTACTATAATCATCTATGAAAGATACAAAAAATACAAACTTGGAGATTGAAGGAACTTTTACAGGACCAAATACATCAGAATGAATAAGATCCAAAACATCAGAAGATTTGTGAGAACTAGAGTAAAACTGAACACTGTTTTGTTTACTATAGACACAGTGTTCACAAAAGTCAAACTTGAGATTGCAATCATTTAACCCCTCAACGAGATTTTTATTTTTCACGGTTCTGAGACCCTTTTCACCAATGTGGCCAAATCTCATATGCCACAACATTGTCTTTTCTGCAGGAAGCTTATCTTCCAAAGTATTTACACTACCATCAGAACCAATAGCCACAGACTTCTTCACTGCTTGTTCAGATGGTGAGGATGAAGAACTATTACATAGAGGAATACATGCATCTAGCTAAAATAAGGTACCTCTCCTAGTACCCCTTGCAAGCACTATCGATCCTCTCATCATCTTGCATCCTTTTTTCGAAAAAACAACTTGCACACCTACATCATTCAGCATACTTACAGATAATAGGTTTCATGCCAAACTCAAAATGTGCATAACTCTGTTGATTCCCTTTACTCATCCATCAGGAAATTTGATAGTGACCCTTCCGCATCCAACTATCTTTCGGTGAGAATCATCACCCAAGTACACCTTTCTACCATCGAACTCTTCATATTTTGAGAACCAGTTTCAATGAGAGGTCATGTGAAAAGATGCACCCGAGTCAACCAACCACACATCATCAGATGCATGGGCTGCCAAAGCTACGATGAATGCATCACCATCTTCTTGAGATCTTTCTGAAGCTGAATCTGAACCTTTCTTCTTCTTCTTCGACTCTTTGCAGTCTTTACAAAAGTGCCCAGATTTATCACAGTTCCAACATTTTGCCTTGGACTTATTGGAAGTCTTTGACTTCCCATGGGATTTGGATCTACCCTTATTGTCAGACTTATTGTCATTTTTCTTCCCTCTTTTAGTGGATCTCCCATGAACAGCAAGGGCTTCTTTTTCTGAAATGGAAGCCTTTCTCTGCATCTCCTCTAATAGCAGTGAAGACACCACATCATCCATTTTGAAGGTGACTAAAGTTCTTTTGAGAGCCATCACAAGATGGTCCCATGAATCCGATAAAGAACACAAAAGTGTGTAGCAATGATCCTCCTCCTCTAACTTGACACCAGCTAATGTCAATTGTGCAGCCAGTAGATTAAATGCATTTAAATGATCCGTTAAGGATCCACCTTCCTCCATTCGTAGAGAGTACAACTTCTTCCTCAGGAACAACTTGTTCACTAGAGATTTGGCCTGATACACGGCCGCAAGTCTTTCCCACAAACTATTTGTGGTTTTCTCATCTAGAACATTCAAAAGGACTGCATCGGTTAAACAGAGTCTTATGAGACCCTTAGCTTTATGGTCTTTGATATCCCAATCTACTTGAGCTATAGTTGTTGGTCTTGTAGCACTTGAAGTCACTTCCCATAGGTCACGATCTTCCAACATGTCTTCCATCTTGAGTTTCCATAACTTGAAATTAGTGCCATTAAATTTCTCCACCTCCATTCTTCCATATGATGAACTTGCCATCTCAATCTACAAATAAGATTCAGAATGCTCTGCAAAAAACTCCCACTCAACTTGAGATTAGCTCAAGAAACCCTACCCGACAACTAGGATCAAAAGTTGATCAAGCTCTGATACCACTTGTAAGGAAACTCAGGTGCGGAAACAGCTTCCTACGCTAATCTCTATAGGAGAGTATTGTGCAAATTCTTATAAATCCTTACAATTTCACATTCGTTAGCTACTTTAACAAAGATATTGCAACCACATACCATACATATAGAAAAATAGAGAATGACACAATGATATACCCTGGGGAAAACCTTTCGGTAAAAAACCCCAGCACTCCAAAACCTGCACAATGTATTATCTTCAACACAAAGATTACAATGCACTTGCAATGCAAGTTCTTTTAGGAAATGAGAGACAAAGCCAACAAGACTTAAATTTTTGTTATATCTCTCCCATAGGAGCAGCATCATATATATAGACTCCTCTGGACCCAAATATGGGCACAACCACCAAGATCCATGCAAAAAGCCACATGTACACAGTTGTTACATGCAATCCCAAGAATAGGCATCCATCCCTAGAATAGACTATGATAGCTTGTCATAGAATCCGCCAAAAATAACGGTCACAAGAGAAGTGTAAGAGAATCTGTCATACCAACCTATTTTTGGCATATTCTCTTACACACACCAACCACTTCTTCTTGGGTGCCCAAATAGGCCCAAGTCATAAGATGCTCTTACACCTGTCATAGCACAATCCTTAAATAGTTCTTACGCGTCATAGGAATCCATCATGACCGTTTCAATCATGATCTCCTTACGCACAAGATGCCGACACATCAAGTGGAGTGACACATCAACATGCCAACTAGACATGTACACTCACACTTAATTACATTATTTGCAAAAAATACATTTACAAAACAAATAATAAGAATAGGAATTATCCAAGGTTGAGACACCTTATTCCTAACATATTTGGCATGTTGAATTACGTTGATTTTATTGAAATGTGTTCCCTCTAAAACAACTAAACCTACAGGTCACCAATTTTAACAATATAAATTTAAACTAACTAAATTTTAAATTTGTTAAAAGGTTGACATAAAAATATATACTTTCATATGATAGACATAGAAGGGAAACATATCTATATTTGATGAATGCTTCTTTATCAATATGTCAAAAAGATTATCAGACAGTTGTATTCAGTCGCTATGATCAATTTTGTTTTAGTTGATTAGTTTCATAATCTCTAATATATTCGGTGGTAAAGAATATTGTGATATGTAGACATAGAGGGTATTTTGTATTTTGATGAAACATATCTTGTTATTTGTGTAAAATCATATGTACTAATAAAAAATACCTAATTGAGGTTATAGGAGTTTATAATTTAGTATCATACACTATTGCAAAAAATCTTATTTCTGTTTAATATTATATGGTGGTAGGTTATATAAGCACTATGCAAGATCGGGTTTTCCGACTCTGTATGTATGGAAGGTTGTACTAATGTGTAAAGCTAGTAAGGTATAAAATATTATCAGTGAGATAACATTGTTAGTGAGATAGTTGTACAACCAGTGATGCATTGTAAAAAGATATTTTAGATTAAGACAATGAGGTACTTCGAGTGGTTTTATTCCCCAAGAGGGTTTTCACTCAGAACATATCTTGTGTTACAATTTCATGTGCATGTCTTATCTTAATATTTTTATCTCCATTAATTTAACTTTACTTTTTGTATAAATTTGGCTTTAAAAATTGATACATTGTTTTACATCATTGATTAACCCCTCCTCTTAGTGATATTTTACTGGACAACAATTAGTATCAGAGCCACACCCTTTCACTTAGAGTTTTCCTTTTTAGGGGGTACTTTATCGATATTCAAAAATATCTTTGTGGGACAAGGTTAAAACAAAGGGATTTAATCTTTGAGATTGAGAATCAAAGAAAATTTATTAGATCTATTAAAAAATATATGTATTTATTAGAAAGGAAATATTATCATATTGCTACAGAATTCAAAAGATTACAAAGTATTTACAAATCTCAAGGAGCTAAAAATAAAAGGATGAATCTAGGCATGAAAATTTGTAAGTTTTCTAGATATGATCGTTACCTATTTTATTCTTATTCATATAATCTGCATTACAAAAATGAGTCAAATAGGTACAACATGATGTCTAGAAGAAGGGCAGTTTTAAAATGTTCTAGTTCTACTCATTTTGGACATATGGCAGTTTCTTGTGATTCTAATCAGTAAACTAGAAAAGTAATCATCTTGTGTGGAAGCCTAAAGTAAAAGAAAATAATTTAATTTTTCAAACTATACTTCATTCTGTTAAGAAAGAATTATGGGTACTAGATAGTGGTTGTTCTCACCATATGCCAATTGATAAGTCCAAATTTATTCAATATAAAACTCATCCAGGAGGATCTATCAAATTTGGAAATAATCAATGTTTGAAATCATTGGTAAATGGACAATTCTTTTTGATAATGAAATTCCTATAAATGATGTATACTATATTCAAGGAATGATATATAACCTTCTTAGTCTGAGTTAGGTATGTGATAATGGTTTTGATATAAAATTTTCTAATCTAGGATGTGAAATCAAGAAAAAGTCTAGTAAAACTATTGTTACAAGATACTAAACAAATGGTAATGTTTATAACCTTTTTGAGAACTTTGGAAAAGATGAAAGTAATTTTTGTTTTATGAGTCAAGTTGAAGAGACTAAACTCTGGCATAGAAGGATAGGACATATAAATTATTAGACTTTGATTAAGATAATTAATAATCAGAATGTTAGGAATTTACCAATCCTAACAAAACCCGAGAACAATGTTTGTAAAGAGTGTCAGGAGGGTAAACAAACAAAGGTCAATTTTAAGCCAAAAGAATATACTACTAAAAAGCCTTTATAATTGGTTCATACTGATTTGTGTGGACCAACAAGAAAAAACTATTTTTAAACAATGAAAGATACTTTATTCTTTTTATAGATGACAATACAAGATTTAATTGGGTCACCTTTCTAAAGCATAAAGTTGAAGCTAAATTGATAGGTTTAAAGTCTCTAGAAAGATGGTTGAAAAGGAATATGATTTAAAACTAAAATATCTTAGGTCATACAAGTTGGAGAATTTACTTCATAAGAACTTATTGATTATTGTAAAGAACATGGTATCAAAAGATAATATTATGTTCCTCGTACACCTCAACAAAATGGTGTAGTTGAAAGGAAAAATAAAAAAATGTAAAAGAAATGGCTAGGAAAATGTTGAAAGATTCAAGTTTATCTAATTATTACTAGAAAGAAGAAGTGCATATTGTTGTCTATATCTTAAATAGAGTTCATATAAGAGTAAATAAAAAAATTTAATCTCTATGAATTATGGATACTTTAAGATTTTTTGTAGCAAGTTTTATATTAAGAGAGATAGTGATCACAAGTACATTTATGTTTAATATCTTAGTTTGAACCTAAAAATTATACAGAAGCTAGTTCAAATAAACTTTAGATTAAAGCTATGAAAGAAGAGTTAGATCAAATTGAGCATAACAAAACATCAGAACTTGTTCCTAGACCTACAGACAAAAATGTGATTATTGCAAAAAAAAATTTTAGAACTATAAACTTGATGACAAAGGAAATGTAGATAGAAAAAAAGATAGATTAGTGTGCAAAGGGTGCTCTCAAATAGAGGGTATTGACTTTGATGAAAATTTTTCACCCATGGAAAGACTTGAGGCAATTAGGATGTTTCTATCTTATTCAATATATAAATTTTTTTAAGTCTCTCAAATGGATGTGAAAACAACTTTCTTAAATGGTGATTTAGTAGAAGTTTATATGGAACAACCTAAAGGGTTTGCATGTGCAAGAAAGGAAACATATGTTTATATACTTAGAAAATATTTATATGGTCTAAAACAAGCTCCAAGAGCTTGGTACTCTAAATTATATGAATATTTGAGAGAACATGGTTTTACAAAAGGGGCCATGGAGAAGATTTTTGAAATAATATCGGCCTCTCAAAAATCTCATTTGGGTTATATTAACAATCATAGGAAGGAAAACCTTCAGTCTCCTGGCCAATATCTTAGCTAATATTTTCTATGACACAATCAAAAGTGTAATTGGCCTCAAATTCTTGATGAGAGTTTTGTCTCCATCTTTACAGATAATCTTAATTTGTACACTATTTATTACATTCACAAAAGAGCCCACCTCTACAACTTCCCTATATACTTGCATCAAATTTTCACTAATGCATTCCACATTTTTCTTCTATATCTCAATAGGAAGCCCATCAAGCCCAAGGTCCTTGTCATTCTTAAGAGAAAGGTTAGCATATATGATCTCCTCTATAACTTTACATATTTTCAAATTCTAATAGAGTCCTCCTTGGATACTGTATTTTTGGGTAATGCTTCTAATTCTATCTCTAGATCATTTTTTCCTAGCTCATCATCTAAAAAGTGAGAATAGATTATTATAGAGTTGAAAAAAATTATTCATAATATATTCCTAATCATTAATAGTCCTATCCTATTACCAAATGGTATTAGTCTTCTCTTTTTATTTTTTACTTCTAAGGATCTAAAATAATAATTTTAACCCCTTATCTCTATACTCAAGCTACATCAATATGGCCCTAGCTCTAAGACCTTGAGCTCTAATATTATGTATCCTTTGCAGGAAATCCTTACCTTGGGTAAGGGAAAAAATGCCTCACAATTACAAGGGTCATTTTGAGTCATCTTCTAATCCTTAACAAGCCTTCTATGCATACCTATCTCAACATCTCTAAATTCTTTGGCTTTCTTCCTACCCATTATCTAGAAAAGGATGTTCAAAATTTTATCACATTGGCTCGACTTCTCCTTTTCACATCCAAAAGTTACATCTAACCTATCAGACTATATGATGTTGTGTACAAGATGTTTTGAATCTTCATCTTGTAATAGTCTAGTGTTAAGGGCAAAGGATTTCCTTTTAGGATTATGAGTATGAGTAGGGGAATAAAGAGTTAATTTGGAAAATATAGGGTAAATATTAGAGAGGGAGAATGGGATAACTCTCACATAACAACTATTATTGTCTATATAAATTTAGATACAATTGTGGAAAAAATGGGAGAGCACTCAAGCAAGAAAAAAAATTCAAATTCCTGTAGTTCACCACCAGGACATGGTGGACTGTGTGGAGATTCTGTGGCTAGGAAAGGACTGGAATTTGGTACGATTGTCAAGGGGATTCATGTGGCTCCTTTTTCACTTTCCGTTAAGCCAAATTAGGATGGGTCTAGCTTAAAGGTGTCATAATTTTATTTGGGTGGTACTAGGGACACCTAGTATCATCCTACTCTTTTGGTTGGTAATCCAATTTTGGAGAAGTGTCCTTCGACAGTTTCGAAGGATCATCCTTTTCAATCCTTTTCTGGTGCATCGATTAAATGACCCTTATTTAGGGCTGAGGTTTCTTTAGGTGAAGTAGTTTCTCCTTTGCTGGTGGAGAAGTAAGAGGATGAGAATCTTTCTGTGGACCCACATTGTGGGACAGCCTCTAAGGGTGCAAGCATAAGTGGTAAGGAAGGTGGTTTATCTGATTCTATAAAGTGGTATGATCTTGTGAGGAAGAAGCCAGTTGGTAATTCTTCTTTTCCTAATGTAATTGAGTTGATTGGAGATTTCCATAACAGTGATTTCTCTATCTTTGTTCCTAACCCTCTAGTGGATTTCTCTGTCTCCTCTGTGGACCTTACACTGGTGGGGAAATTTTTGGGTCCTTGCCCAAACATTGAAGTTGTGTGTTCTTTTGTAGGAAGGAAATGGGCACTTAAAGGTTGATCTGGATTATGTTCTTTGTGGGGGCCCTTGGGTGTTTAGTAGAATGACTTTGGCTTTAGGAAGTGGAGCCCTAACTAGGATTATAGTGACAATTTCTTCATGGTGACACTTGTTTGGGTTAGATTCCCTGGTTTACAATTGGAGTACTAGAATGAGGACGTCCTTAAGGGTTTGGCCTCTTCCTTCGGTGGAGAACTATTGTCTTTAGACACCTCAACTACAGCTAAATCTAGATTAGTTTTTCCTATGGTTTATGTGAATATTTGTCAGTTTGATCATCTTTCATTGACCATTACTATCAACTCTAAGTTGGGGAAATGGGAGTAGGAGGTGGATTTTGAATCTCTACCTTTTTCTTTCTTTATTTGCAAGAAGATGGGTCACTGGGCTAAAGTTTATCCTTGTAAGTTTAAGAAGGACCCAAATTCAAATGTGTTTAATGGAGAGCTTCTGAAGAAGGAGATCCAACGGATCTAGAAGGAAAAAAAAGCTTCCATAGAGGAAAAGGTTGCAGGTAGGAGTGAGGCTAAGGCTGCCAAGTCATCGAGGAAGGGCCAAGAAGTCTTAGGAGTTGGAGAAGGAAGGGAAGGCCTGGAGGAAGGAGAAATTGATGCATTGGTTGGGTCTAAAGAGTTCTACTCCTAGGAGAAAGTGTCAGAGTCATTGGTAATTATGAATAGTCACAAGCTACCCCTAGAGGATGTTGGATCTTCGATGAAGCCCCAGTCCTCGATGTCTTCTATTCCTTTGGAGATCATTGTTCCCATCCAACAGAGGGATTTAGACCTATATCCTTTTTTGGGGGTTGAAGCCTATTCCCAGAATGATCCCTATCAGGATGCACAACCTTGATTTGTGTTAATCGGGGATTCTTTCACCTCTAAGAATCTCGATAAAAATGACGATGTGGATGGTTCTTCTGCTCCAGATACTCTATCTAGAATTTGGGAAGAATATTCCTTAGATAGAGAAGGAATATTCTCATCATTTCCTAACCCTAATCCCAATTCAAGATATTTTATTAAGATTAAATATTAATCCTCTTATTTATTAAATTTATTTTTAATAAATATCTTCTCAAACCTAAAACCCTTGAAATAAATAAAACTTTATTTATTTCCTAAATTTCTTTTATCCCTAGAAAGCCTAGACTTTTCTAGAAAGTCTTTATCCTTATCCAAAGCCTAGACTCTTGTAGAAAGTCTTCATCCTTATCCCCTTGACTCAAACTCTAACCTTACCCCAAACTCTAACCTATCCTCCTAACCCAAACCTTTCCAAAAGCCTATAAATACTCCTCATTTCTAAGAGCAAAATACCCATTCACCTTTTATTTGAAGCATTGTTATCATGCTAATTTAGCTCTAGATTTAGTATAATCATTCTAATTTAGCTTACTTTCAAGCATTTTTAGCTCATCTTAATATAGAACTAATGGATTAACTTAGTTTGATTCTTGTTCATACATCATATCACATCTATTTTGGGCTTAAAAATCTACTTAATCATTATTAGTTGCATAATCTTGAGTTCTTGAAGCCTTAGGGGCAATTTTGGGTGTTCTACCCAATATTGTGCCATTTATGAGGTTTTCATGAAGCTTAAATCCTCCAAATCTGCATTAGGAAGATGCTCCAGGTGCTTTGAGAGCATATCCACATTCATTTAAATCAGCAAATCAAACAGTGGATGGGTGCATTTGTTTTAGCTCAATCTGAGGTGGCTTAGCTTAGATGTTCTTTTTTTGGATTGATTTTATGTTAGATTAGAACTTAATGTTTGACTGATTTGAGCCTTTCAAAACAGATACAGATAGCCTTGCTCACAATTACTAATCATAATTCATATTGAAAACCAAACAAATTTATAGTCAATTCATGCTGAGGGCAAAACAATCTTAGAGATAAATTGATATAACTAATCAAAATTTCCAATCTTACAATCAATTTGGTCAACTTTAAATCTACAATCTTACAATCAATTTCAATGCAAACCCCAAAAAGCCCCAAAACAATCCGAAATAGAGTGAAATGAAGATGAGCTTCAACTGAATATATTTCATTCCTCGAATCCTAAAATTGCTTTGGACTTGATTGATAACTGGACTTTAAATGACATTTTCTAAAATAAAATGCAGGGCATGACAACCATAGAGTTTAATTTCACCTTGAAAGTCCTGTGCTAAGGAAGGGATAATGATAGAGGACATGATTATATATCAAGTGAAATCTTGTGCTAAGGAAAATATCCAACTCCAATGTCTGGAAAGCTTACAATCAAGGGCATGTCTCAAAAATATCCATCTTCTTAAAAATAGAGCATCCTTTGTTTGTAACATAACATTGTTATGGTTTCAGTTTTTATATTGATGATTTCTTAATTGCTGTTACTATTTTTTAATTTTCCTCTAATTGTTTCTCTGTTGTTATACATTAATCAGCTGTCTCAAAATTCACAAAAACCAAAGGTCCTAATTTCTATTTTAATAAACTCTGACTGCTGAAAAGTTTCCTCATCTTTATACTGTTACACAGCAAACCTGTGGATCAGGCATGTATTTTTTCCTTAATACAGATAACAGAATCTAGTTAAGACTGTATGTCGAAAGCTAAAAACTTAATTGTTTATGGAAGCTGTTAAGCTCCATCCAAAATGTACTATTGATCAAATTTGAAAAATCTGAAAACATAACAGTTTGTTATGAAATTTTCAGCATCTGTTCTTCATGATCTACATATTTTGAATCGAAAACAACAAAAAATTGCATAAAATCACTGCATTTTCATAAATGTGAAAAAAAAAATCTGAATATTTTTATCTTTTGTACATTTTAATCAAGAGCTTAGCCACCGCTATTGTTTATACTCAGAGGTATCTATTAGACCTCAATCTCTTATGATTGCAAAGGCTTACATTGAAGAAAGATCTTCTAACACAACAAAATTGTCTAATTCGGTTTAAACCATTTCGTTCTCACTGTCAGAGTGGCAACTTGATATCCTCTCCAGAACTGTCTCCTTGAGATTGTGCCAGCCGCATGCCACTAAATTCTCCAACACTTCTCTCATAGATGGTCGCCAATTTGGCACTCTGTTTGTACAAACCAAACCCACTTGTAATACGCGTAACATCTGTTCAATGCACTTATCTTCAACAGTTCGTTCATCCAGCACTTTCATCTCCCCCCCACTCATGCATATTGTGTTGCGTACCCAATCCACGATGTCTCCATCCTCTCCATATTCTTCCTCGCCTGTAGCTTTCATCCCGCTAACCAGCTCCAATATCACCACTCCAAAACTGTATACATCGCTCTTCTCGTTCACTTTCAGCCTATTCGCATATTCTACATTCAAAAGATATCAAATTTATTAGATTTCCATAATCTATATATATGCTATATCAGTTTCCAGATTCGATTGTGTAGAGTTTTTTACCATTAACATTTCGGATCATACTACATAATCCATCATCACGATGCAAGAGAGCAAAAGGATCATAAGATTTCCTCTTGCTCTCTTGCATCCTGATGATGGGTCATGTAGTATGATCTGTTGATGGTAAAAAACTCTATACAATCGAATCCAGAAACTGTTGATTTGTTAAAAACTCTACACAATCTAATCCAAAAACTGATCTAGCATTCAAAAGAAAACTAAAAAATAAAATAATCTGTTCAAGAAAACTAATTTGTTAGAAATTGGGGGAGAGAAAGTGTTTGTACCTGGGGCTATATATCCGTGCGAGCCTACATACCCAGACACTGAATGTTCTTTTCCCAGCCTATTAAGCATTCTCGACACACCAAAGTCTGAAATTTTAGCGTGGAAATTCTCGTCCAGCAAGATGTTACTAGATTTGACATCCCTGTGCAATATTGGAGGGCAGCAATCATGATGCATATAACCAAGGCCACGAGCTGCACCAAGAGCGATCTGATAACGAATCAGCCATTGCAACACCATTTGTTGTCCTGGGCCAGAGTGCAGACGGTCGAACAAGCTGCCATTGGGCATGAACTCGTATACCAATAGCTTGAAATCTAAGTCTTCACTTGAAATGCAACACAGAAGCTTCAAGATGTTGGCGTGTCGGATGACTCCCAGCATATCCACCTCAACTTCCCCCATCTTAGTCTTTGCCTCCTCACCTTTGCTCTTAAAACTAAAATTCCCTCCTGATCTACTCATGTTCTTGATCTTCTTCACCGCCACTGATTGCCCGTTCTGTAGAACGACCTTGTAAACTTTTCTGGCACCTCCGGATCCGATCACGTTGGTCTCCTTTAAATTGTGGAGGATGTAGGTCTCGTCCACTTCTCTCGAATGGAACGGCGTCATCTTCCAGGGTGACGTGTAACTTGGCTTCACGAGATTCGAGCGGCGCAGACAAATGTAGCCCAGAGCCAAGGCTACTATAAACAAAACTGGCAACAGAATGATACCCAGAGTCCGATGTGGCAGCTTATGTGGAGAAGAATTACAGGAAGGTAGCATTAGATTCCGTCCCCCGCATAGCATCGGATTGTCCAGAAAGCTCTCCTTGTAAGCCGAACTGTCTAAGCCATCAGGAATTCGCCCAAACAAGTAATTGTTGGAAACATTGAAAGCAATCAGTTTCAACAGTCCCAACTCAGGAGGAACCCCTCCAGAGAGAAAATTGTTTGACAAATCAAGACTATTCATGTCGCTCGGAAACAAACCAGGGATTTCGCCTGAAAGTCGATTGTAGCCCAAATTCAGCTGGTTGAGTTTCTTCAACAACACTACTTCCTCAGGAATTTCACCTGACAGAAGATTATGGTGGAGCCGAAGAATATATACCAAAACTAAGCTCCCGAGCTCGTGGGGAATGGGTCCTGACAACTGGTTGTTGTTGGCTTCAAATACTAGAAGATTTGTCAGATGCCCAACTTGTGCAGGGATTGTTCCTTCGAACCGGTTGTTGCTTATCTTCAGTTGACGCAGATCCTTCGCTTGGCCGATTGCAGGTGAAATCATGCCTTCAAACTTATTGTTGTTCAGAAACAATCCCCGGAGATTGACAGCGCCCCATAGCCCAGGAGGAATCTCACCGCTCAGCTGGTTGTCGTCGATGTACAAATACCGCAGAGATTTGCAGTCATGAAGGGACCAAGGCAGAGTACCATTGAAATTGTTTGAAGTGGTTTCGAATCCACGCAACCCTCCTTGCAAGCAGAGATTCTTCGTCAGAGGGCCTTTCAACCCGCTTCTGGTCACATCAAGTTCAGTGAGATTTGAGTAAGTGCCCAAATTCTGGGGCAACCAGCCATTGAAGTTGTTGTCGCAGAGCATCAAGATACTCAAGTATCGTAGCATTCCTAGCTGAGGAGGTACTGTCCCGGTAAGCCGATTTGAGCACAGCTCAAGAACATTGAGATTTGTGAGATTGGCAATTCCATGAGGAATTGTGCCGTGAAGCTGATTCTCACAAAAGTTCAGACCCGTTAAGTTCCTCAGTCGATCAATGTTCGCCGGAATTCTCCCAGACAAGTTGTTCTCGTTGAGATTCAGTATTCTCAAATTTCAGAGACCCAATAAGCTGGTCGGAATTTCACCCCAGAGACGATTCTGCGACACATCCAGTTCCTCCAGCTGGGTTAAATTGCCCAAGGAAGTTGGGATAGCGCCCCCGAGATTATTACTCCACAAACACAGCGACTTTAGCTGCGTTAAAGTGCCCAGGAAAGTCGGCAGCTCGCCCCAGAGATTATTCTGGGAAATGTTCAGGTCCTCCAGCTTCGTTAAATTGGCCAAGAAAGTTGGGATTTTTCCTTGAAGGCTGCAGTTATATAGCCATAGCTTCTGCAGCTGCTTTAAATTGCCGAGCTCTCTGGGAACAACACCAGGCTGCAGAGGATTGCTGAAAATCGTGAAGTTTATCAGAGACTCTAAACTCTAAATAATTGAAAAGAATGATTCTACCTTTGTCATACAAGAAATTGGATATTTTTTAACACAAATTACAGTGCTACTAAAAGCAATAAGGGAATTACAATCATCTCTACAACATTCACATTGAAAATTTTGGACAAACTAGAATTGTGCCCAAAAATTTATATGATTTTGGTATTATACTCAATGTATATTTAAAATATATGTTAAAAGTCAAATTATTCCTTATAAAAGCTTTTAAATAGATCTAAAATTATAAATATTTCAATAATTAATTTGATCACAAAAAAATATACTATAAAATTTTTAAATGATAAAGATATTTTTCTTAATTTTTTAAAATAAAATAAAAAATAATTTATTTTATAAAATTTTGAAGTACAAATAGAAAATAAATGTGTAGAACCCAAATCATAAATCACTTTGCTTTATTTATATTTTTTATTTATTCTATTTTTATAAAACTAATATTGTGTATAATTATATCAATAATAAATTTAATTATAATAATATTGTAAAAGATTGCTTAATAATTTAAATTACTATTTTTAAAATTTTACTAATTTTTTTTAAAAAAAGTTTCTTCCTTTGTTTTCCTAATGTGTCTCTTTATTCCTTAGATTTTCCTCTACTATGCAATACTCACATTTGTTCATTTGTGGCAACTCTTTTTTTGTTTTCCCACACCCAAATCTACATTTTTGTTCCTAGGAGAACTACAGCGGAGGGGACAACAATAAATAGGGATTAAGCTGATCTTTAAAAGCCAATCAAAATTCAAATTTATTTTTAGATTTGTTTCTATTTTCTATGTGCATCATTTAAGATACATATTTTTTACAAGAGATATTACTGAAAGGATTTTGGGCACTATGTAATTGGAGCTTCAGATGTGTTTGCAGATTATCATAGTTTCTGGAAATATTACAGAGACTAGAAAACACACAAAATTGAGGCGCGTTGACAGATTGTCAGCAAAAAGATGTTACAAGCTTCAAGGTCAAAACAAATCAGTTAACTCTATTTATTTCTAATAAATCAGTTATTCTTTACAGATTAACTTCAGTTAACTCTATTTATTTCTAATAAATCAGTTATTCTTTACAAACAAATTGAATAGAAACAACTACATTATGAACTGAATTAATTGTTTGACGTGCCGAAATGACTCAGAATTTTGCAACTAATAGAAACAAAAAATACAGTTCTAAAACTTAATTTTTTAAATTTGCAATGGGGAGAAATGAAATATCTCTGCCGAAACACACGTTGTTGAAACATTTTGCATGCGTTAAAACGTGCAAGAATATATCATTCACTTTCAAGAATATATCCTTGTCTCTCAATTCAATGTAACGTCAAAAGCCACGCGCGTCTGATTGGAGTACTACGAAGTTGCATTAAAGTATGTCTGAAGATAATTCCCCAGGTTCGTCGGGAGTTTGGAGTCTCTAATTAACTTCACGGGTTTAAAGTAGCTGCAGAAGCTATGTCTATATAGCTGTAAATTGTCGAGCTCTCTGGGAATCACACCAGGCCGCAGAGGATTGCTGAAAATCGTGAAGTTTATCAGAGACTCCAAGACTACCGACAAACTTGGGGAATGGCCCATTTAAACTCATTTTGGTGGAGGAAGAGAGCTTCGAGCTTTGACAGCATTCCAATGGCTGGAGGAATGGAGCCACTGAAACCATTCCCTGCCAAGTTCAACTCTCTCAACTCGCTCAATTGGGAGATATTTGTGGGCAGTATTCCTGCGAACTGGTTCAGCGACAAATCAAGCTTTTGCAAACGCTTGCAATGCAAGAGGGCAATCGGGAATGGACCAGTGAAAGCATTGGCTTGGAGAGTCAAGGCCGTGAGATTGGGTAAGCTGCATATGGCAGAACTCAAGTTGCCAGAAATCAGCGAATCAGTGATATCAACACTGGTAACTGCGTTGAATCTATCACAAGAAATTCCTTTCCAAGCGCATGGATTTTGGTCAGACTCGTTCCAGTCGCTCAATTTATTACTGGTGTCGCTCCAATCTTCCATTCTGATTTTGACCAGAATCAGGTCGTCATGCGAGAGGGAAGTACAATGGCGAAGCAAAAGCAAGTAGGTGAGAATGAATGAGAAGGAAGGGAGAAGTGGGCGGAGCATGATTGCTGCACTGTGTTTTACAGAATAGGATTATAATTCAAGAACATGCTCACTTTGTCAATCCTGGAGAAGCTCAATCAAATTTAAAGGATTGTCGAGAAGTTAATTTCTATCCCACGTTAGCCACGATGCCCACTTGGTAGAAATCAGAAACAGGAAAATTCCCCAGAAATTGACAACGAATACTTTTATGCCAACTTCATAGTACTCCCACTCAGAAATGCGATTGGCTTTTGATGTTACATTGAATTCAAAGACAATGCTAGATGCTTGAACCCAGGTCTGGAATTTGATGCCCTTATTTGTCCTTTTTTTCATTTGTGAGTCGTATATAAGGCTGTGTTTACGCAGCAACATATTTGTATCTTTGTAAACAAAATATGTTACCAACATGTATGTTAGTCTATTGTATTAATGCACGTTAGTAATTTGCGAACAAATACAATAGACTAACACACATGTTGCTAACATATTTTGTTTATCAAGGTGCAAATATGTTGCTGCTAGACACAGCTGTATATGATGGTAGAAATTTATTGGACCGTAAGATTGACATGCTAAATTTTTGTAAAACCTTAAGTTTAATACTCTCAAATTTATTAATACATTATCAACATATGTTATAGATAATATAATCTTTTATGTATGACATATATGTATGATAAATTTAAGATATTTTATAATATATAAGTTTCTATTTTATTATTATATACTAATCTTAATTTTCAATCTTTTTAAAACTGAATATTATGTTTTTGTTTTATTTTTATATATTAATATTAATCTAGAATCTATATAAGACAAATATATGAATTTTAGAAAACTTGCTTATATTTATATTAATTTAAATTTTTTATAATAAAATATATAAACTTAGAAATGATTTAGTTAATTTGATATTTTTTATATATTACTAATTTATAATTATTTTTTCATTTTATATTTTTTTATCACAAATAAAAACATGCCATAGTTAATTTGAGAATTTTGAATATATAGAACACAAAGTCAAGAAGAGTTATCCCAATTTCAAACCAATAAAATAAAACAATTTTTCTTGGAGATTAGATTATTATATGTTTTACTTTTGAATAACTTTTTTTAAACTTACAATTATATAATATTACATGTTTTAAAATAGTATAAGATTATTTGCATTGCTTTATTAAGAATAAAATATTTAATATATGTATTATAAATTATATTTGATAAAATATTTAAATTTAAAATATTTTTTTAAATTAGTATCAATATTTTTTTTTAAAACTTAAAATGAAAGGTACTAAAATAATTAGAACGTTATAAAAAATTTGACCGTCAAATTCCAGACCTACTTGAACCATTGAAAGTGAATGAATCATTTAAAGCTTTACTAATTTTACGGTGTCCTTCCAATCTCGCTTCCATGATTTTAAGCAAAGTTAGGCGTCATAGTTGAGAATGAACGGAAAGAAAGTTGAGCTGGGGGTGCTGCCATTTGTAATTAAAATGCAAAAATGCTTAAAATTTATTGGATGGTATAACTTGAGAGGTAAATTTTTTATAAAATGATTAATATGACATATAAATTTATTAATATACATGTAAAATGAAAGATATTAAAATGACCAAACCGTCATGAAAAATTTATATTACGAGTAGAAGTGACCGTCAAATTCCAAGCCTGATTTGTAGAATCAATAGAGAATTGTTAAGATTGGGCATAAGTGTTCACCCCTGTCTATCGGCAAACTATATAACCTCAGGCTTTTATTAAGAAAAATAATTAAATGTCCCCTTGTTAAAACCATGCTTTTTAGTTCGTTGTTTAGGTGTTTTCCTATCGTCACCCATGACGTCAGAAAATTTGGAGCCGTGTGACTGCATTTTCCAAGTTTTGTCAAGGAGGAAAGTTCGTAGTGCGCTCAGTGTGAGATGCCATTTCGCTTCTGATGTTACTTTAGTACTGAAATATGCCGAAAGTTGCGGAGACGTGAACGACCCGCAACTTTTAAAAGTTGGGTCTTTTGTTTTGTTAGGCGACAATCCACATCTCATTGTCTAACAATAAGACAATACATAGGCACTGGCTAAATGGTAGAATATTGGCAACAATCCACATCGCAATGTCTCACAATAAGACAATACATAGGCACAATGTCATGCACTTTATGTGAGATGCCATTTTACTTTTGATGTTATGTTAGTACTGAATTATGACGAAAGTTGTGGAGATGTGAACGACCCGCAAGGCATTCGGTCACAATCATTTTTAAAAGTCCTTTTGTTAGGTGACAATCCACATCGGCTGTCTCGCAATAAGACAATCCACGTAGTTCTAGATATCTTTTATTCAAACTTAACTTATCTTCAAACTTCATTGTTATTAAGCACTTAATTTATTTGTTAGTAAGGTTTAGAAAAATAGATTACAAATGTAACAACATAAATGAAATAGAGTAGATTTGTAGTATAGAATGTTAGTTAATTATATTGTAGAAATGTATAATTAAAGCTAATGTTCATTATGGGAGCTTTGTTATTTCAAAAGAGTTTTTTGTTAATTTAATTTACAATTGTAAGCTTAGCTTGGAAAAAATTATTGTTAAATCATCTTATTTCATTTAAACTAGTCTCACGATATTGTACACAATTCAAATGGAAGAATTGAGTGCTACTATTTTTGCTGAGTGCAAAGTTGATTAGCTCCTTGATGGAGGTGATAGTGGTCTCTAATGTTTCACTTCAATTGATTTTGACTTATCGTGTTCTAGTGGGATGCATTTTACACAATAAATGGCAAGATTTTCATAGAAATTCTTCAGATTAGTGTTGCCTTTGCCTATGATTGGGCTGCTAGTTATTCTTGGGTTTTCCATCTTTCTATCAAATAGGGATTTAAATGTTGCTATTCAGCAAGATTAGATTTTAACATGACTTCATATATTTATTTTGTCAAAACAATCATATTTTGCATCCACAATGTCGTTCACACTTAAAAAACCCTCTCCAAATGGAAAAAAAACCTTATTAATTCTATTAAAAATATATTCGAATGAAACTAAGTTGAATGTTGAGCACTAAGGAGATTAGATTTTTGTTCTTAAAAAATTGAAGTTGTAAGGTTTGACAATTTTTGATCTTATCTAGAGTTGAGTAACATGCCAACACTACAACCTTATGGTTTTAGTTATATATCTATAGTATCAAGTATGTTGAGAGATATTTTTATTATTTAACTGAAATTAAATAACATATTAAACAAACTAAAATACAAAATAAAAATATTTGTCAACATATTTTTTTATATAATTAGTATTTTTACATTGAAATATTTTAAGTTTTTTACATTATGATCAGATATTATTGTTTATTACTGTTTATAATATATTACATGATTACATAATATATGCTAAGCATTGCTAGAAAATATAAGCATGAAATCAGTACTACAATAGATTAGATAAAATTTGAAGTCATAATGAAAACAATGTTTATTTGGTTCTCTCACTAAGCATGTCCATCTCTTGTCAGGGTTTTAATGAAATTTAAAAATTCAATAATAAAAAATATATTACATACATTAGAACCCATTTTACGTACCAGGTTATGTCAAACCTAGTAGTGCATGGTCATTCCATGCATTATCCAGGTAGCAAGTAAAGTTTATATAATATATTTCAAAGAAGAGAGAAAAAGATTATTGATGAAAAATAAAATAGGAATCCTTGAGCAAAAGGTTCTTGATGAGAACAAAAGATTCTAGATGAAATAGATGATTTAATAATAATTATTTTCAAACTAAGCTTATAATTGTGAATTAGATTAACAAATAACTCTTTTGAAATAACAAAGCTTCCATAATGAACATTGGCTATAATTATACACTAATTATATCAAAGGTGTTTCATATATGAAATGAACAACCCAATGTCTGATATCAAGGGTTCACATTTGCCGAGAGAACATGCAAGATAATTAAAATATATATGACCGTTCGATTGTTTTACCATTTTTCTTTAAACTTTATTTTATTTTCTAAAAGTTGGGCCCATGTTTTCTTTACTTTTCAACCCATTATATACAGCTTTTGCATGCCAATGTCAAAGGGAGAGTAAATGAGCAAAAAGGACATTGTTGTAGGAATAGGAAAAAACATATTTGCAAATAAAAAATCACTCGCTCATTCCTTTATATTCTATTTAGCATAAAGATATTTTTAATAAGTTTATTTCTATTTTTAATTTTATGAATTATTAAATGTTGATTTTAAAATTAATAGAAATTCTAGATTTAATTTATATAAATTATATATATTTTAATACGAGTTAGTTTACCAAAAATTAATATTATATATAAATTATATTTTATAATAAATAATCTAAAATCTAAATATTAAAATATTAACCTTTAAAATTAGTATAATTTAGTACAAAGAGAAAATAAATATATATTTATTTGAAATATAGTGTATAAATAGTTAACTATATATTTAGAATTTTTAAATATTATTATTATTTTTTTATATTATATATAGGAGGATAAAAAAAGGTTACATAATAGTATCAATGGAGAGTACAAAAGACGAGGCCCAACCTCACCAAAAAGTATCTACAACGGAAAGAGTATATTGAAAATAAGAGTACTTAATGCAGAATATCATTATGAGTGTCCATCCAAGCAATCCATCCTAGCGGACCCTCCATCCACGCAATGCTTTTTCTTTCCTAGATTTGGGTCAGCATTTATATCTTATCTTTTTTGGACTTGATGTTCTTCTTGATTTCCTAGTTAAGCCTTGCGCAGGTCCTCTCGAAAGTTTGCAGATCATCCATGTTCCTTCTCCAAGCGTATCCATGCTTCAACTCGTAGACAAAGAAGGTGGCATGACCATCCTTCAGTAATATTTTTAGCTTCTCCTTCTCCATCATCATCATGGTATGAACCTGCATGAAAATTTTTAAATGAGCGAGTTTCTAGAAAAAACTTAGTAAGAACCCTGGGGCTATTCTGAAACCTTTCTTCATTCCTACATTTCCAAATCTGCCAAATGATGTTAGAAGAGAGGATATTCCAAGAGAGATTAGAGTCTTTTTTAATACCATGTATATTACCAGTGATAATTTCAAGTATATTAACCTGTAAAGGATAAGTAATACCAAACATAGCCCAAATCTCTTTAACAAAAATGCAATAAAAAAGAATGTGTATGCTAGTTTTCGGTAATCTGCAAAGGCTGCAGAGCTCCTACATAGAAGAATCTTTTCTAATAGGAAGTTTTTCAAGAATAGTAAGCCATTTAAAGCACTTGATTTTTGGCTCAATATTACTTTTCAAAAGAATTTCAAAAAACTTCTTCCAACTATTATTATCAAGAGTGGAATACCAAAAAAAATTAACATAATCAATAATGGATTCATTAACACCAATAATATTGTAAATATTCTTAGCTTTAATCTTAGATATAATGGTTTTTTTAGGCCATTTGCACTTCAGATATCTATGAGAATCACCATGACAAATAGAAGGCAGATTATTAGCAGCTTTAAGGATCATTTTATAAGTTTTCTTTTGAGAATCAAGGATAGAAAATTTTCTTTTAAGCTCTTACCATTCAATAATTCAATCTTTATCAAAAAGATCAATCATTTGAGTGATGCCAAGATTGGACCAATGTCAAGCAAAGCAGCCTTGAGAGAGGGCAAGGGGTTTACCAGACAAGTGAAGGTTCCACCGAATGGACCTTTCTCCGAATAGATGCTTATCATCATGGAAGTCCTTGTTAAGGGTATGCTTCTTAATTTGATCCCAGGCTTTCCAAATGGACTTAAAAATAGCAGAGCCTTAGACCACCATAGGGAAGTCCCCAAGAACTAAGTCAGAAAAAGGAAGATTCTTCCAATATTTTTCTTTCTTAGGGAAACCCCTTTCTATATTGTGCCTAACAAGGACCGTCCATGGGTCGTTACCATCCATCGAGAGAAAAATTCATTTGGCGGCAAGGGTAGTTCCCTACAACTTGAGATCCTTCAACCCTAATCCTCCAAGAATTTTATCTGTCTGGCACCAGTCCCATTTAACAGCGTGCATTTTGTTATTACCTTTCCATCAGACCAAAGAAAGTTTCTAACAGCTTTTTGAATTTCCAAAACTTGGTAATTACTGAACATTGAGGCGGAAGAGTAATAAATATTATATGAAGAAAGAATCTTTTGACAAACCTGGACCCTGCCAACAAGAGACAAAGATCTATTATGCCATTTATTTAGCTTCTTGATAATCTTATCCTTGACCCAACACCATATATCCTCAAGGGAGGGCTCAACATAGAAAGGGATGCCCAGGTACCTAACAATCTTATTAGGGCCTCCCCACTAAAATTTGAAATGCTTAAACCAATTAGGGGGTTGATCATGCCTTCCTAGGTAGATGGACATGGTTTGAGATAGCCGAGCATCAAAGATAGAGAAAAAGAAACTAAGTTTGTTTTGCAGGGCCTCAAAGTTATCCTCAGTGGCTTTGAAGAAAATGTTGGTGTCATCAGCAAACTGTCAGTTGATAAGCTCTTCATGATTTGGGAGAGAGATACCTTTCACAACAAAGGATAGGGAGTTATCACACAAAATGTAAAAAAGGGCTTCCAAGGCAATGACAAATAAGGCAGGGGCTAAAGGGCACCCTTGTTTGACAGATCTTCTAGGGGGGAAGGGGTCGGAGAGAGAGCCATTAACATCGACCTAGGCAAGAGTGTCTTTAAGAAACATCTGGATAGTCATGCAAAATTTATTAGGAAACCCAAAAGCCTTGAGCATCATGTGAATAAAATTCCACTCCACTCTGTCATAAGCTTTTTCAAAGTCCAAAAGAAACATAGTAGCATTCTGCCGAGATTGATTAGCGCAGCTCATAGCTTCCCAACTAGTGATTAAGTTCTTGAGAATGTATCCATCTTTGATAAAACCAGTCTGGGTGGTAGAGATGATGTTGGGCGGGATATCCACAAGTCTTAAAGCAATAATTTTAGCAAGGATTTTGTAGGAGACATTAAGAAGCGTGATAGGCCTCCAGTTCTTAATGAGTGCTTTATCACCATCCTTGGGGATAAGTTTAATAATTCCTCTATTAATAGTGGGCCCAAGAGAGCCATTGGCAAGGGCCTCATTATAAATTTCTTGCAAATATTTACATATCCAACTAATGTTGGCTTTATAGAACTCAACAGGAAGACCATCAGGCCCAGGCGCCTTACCATTGTGAAGAGAGTTGATAGCTTTCTCAATCTCATCCAAAGAGATATCTAAGGATAATCGATCGGCATGAGAGTTCAAAATTTTCCTCGAAACAATCTGCTTACATTTAGTTCTAAGGTCTGCAGCCTCCATAGAATCTTCAGATGTGAAGAGGACTTTATAGTACTCGGTAAAGGATTTTTAAATGATGTTGGGGTCAGTAACATCTTGGTTATCTAAGAATAATCTTTCAATGGCTTCATTAGAGTGCTTATGCTTTAATAAATTAAAGAAGAATTTGGAACCATGGTCACCAAATTGGAGCCAATGAGCGTGAGCTCTAACCTTGGCTCCTTTGATTTTGACCATTTGATGCTTCCTCAGGGCCTCTTTAGAAAAAATAACATGAGCATTGAGATCCTCGTTCGAGGGATTATTTTGGATGTTGGCTTCAGCCCTCTAAGGTCAGAGGAGAGGATCTTTTTGGTGAATCTATAATCCTTGGCCTTCTTTTGCCCTATGGTCTTAAGTAAATTCTACCAGGCAACAAGATTCTTATTCCAAGTGTCAATGTGGGAACAAGAGGGAGGGTTGGGTCTGTTAATGTGCTGGATAATGTGGATGGCTACCAGAACATCCTCATCCTTGAGGAGATTAGTGTTGAGGATGAACTTAGAGTTGGGATCTCTAGAGAGCACAGGGTTGATGGGGAGGCTGATACAGGCTGAGATAGGATGATGATCAGAGAGGCTAGTGGAGGTGACATGAACATAGTTCCCATGATTATCAAGAAGAAAGGAGAAATTTTTTTTATTACCATAAAAATCATCTAATCTAGAGTAGATTCTAGAAGTTCCTTGCTGAAAATTACACCAGGTATGCCATAATCTAGGGTTAGTATCCTTATTACCAGATAGGGGATCAAAGAGATGTTTGGAGTAAATCATTCTAGACCAATGAATTTTCTCTTGGTCTTTCCAGGCAAATGAAAGGCCCGTAGACTTGTTGTCCCAGGATTTCATCATATTAAAATCCCCTCCAATAAGCCAAGGGATGTTAGGGAGAGACATCAACCAATTCCAGAGATTCATTCTTTCCTTGGCATCGTTAGGAGCATAGATAGTGCATATACCAAATTTGTGATTGTGATAATTAATGGTGACCCAAACAGCTCTGTTACATGGGGAGAGGCCATTGCCAGTGATATGGTTACTCCAATTGATTTTTAAATTACCCTACTCCCTCTCTCTCTCTCTCTCTAGAGAGAGAGATATCCCATTCCCTCCTTGTGCTTTACCTATATCTCTCTACATCTATCTCCTCATTTATACAACTCTCTCTATATTTCCATCTCCTTATCTTTATCTCTCCTTATGCTTGTCTCTATATACATCTCCATCTATTTATATCTCTCTTTGTCTCACTCTATCTTCATCTTCATCTCCACCTCTATCTTCTTCATTCCTTGTCTATTTCTATACACATCTTCCTCTCTCTATATTTATCCCCCCATCCCTCTCCCCCACTCTTTTTCTTTCTAGATCTATTGCAAACATAACATGGGCATTTTGGTAATGGAGCCATATTATCCTTCCAATCAAGTTTGGATCCCAATAAATAGATAGATAGTTTCTTTGAAGCTATCATTTTTGCATTGATACCTTTGTTGAAAAAACATCATCACTTTCTTAAGTGCCTACTAACTGATCCCAAGTACTACACACATATATGCAAAAAATAGACGAGAATTTTCTCAATTAACCTTTCAAACCTCTTTGACGTACCCATTGCACACCAAAAGTGCAATTTCTATTATAATATAATTAACAAGCATTTATCACAAGACTTCAATGTGGAATGGAAGAAACATTCTACACTACAAATTTACACTTTGTTTCATTTATGATGTTATAGTCCTAATCCATTTTTCTAAACCTTACTAACAAATAGATTAAGTACTTAATAAAAATAAAATTTGAAAATAAAATAATATTCAACAAAAGATATTTCATCACATACTTCACATATATTTTTCTAAAGATTGATATACTAATTATGTCCTAGGCATTTTCTATTTATTAAACCCTGACCTAATTACGCCATAGGCGTTTCCATTCTAGAAATCCCCGACCTCTTTTGTTTAATCAATGGATGCAATTGGTAGAGAAGGCAATGACTGCCATTAGGAACTTGTTGATTGTCCATCCTACATGACCCTGTAGAGAACTTGATCGTCCCTGCTACACCCTGTCCTGTTGATCTCTATGGAGATAGGTGGCTGGTTGATGACATCGGTACTGTACAAGACCATTTGGGAGCTTTCCCATATTTTTTGATTGTTTTAACTTGCACTCTTTTTCTTCATTTCTTTTTCCTCCTCAACCAATTGCTTCGACCAAAATAACTTTCCCCATATGCCAAATTACACTCAAATTTGCATATTCGGCCTGCGAATACATTAATTACCTACTTTATGGCAATAATCAATTTCTAATTACTTTTTCAAAGAAAAATAAAGATCTATGCCTATTTGAGGATTGTGGGTAATTCTTACTCTGGGAAAAAATTTGTCTACACTTCGAAAATCGACAAGCCATTTTTGACATAGCATCAAAAGGAATTGAGAGTCGCTGCCATTCAATCCATCTTAAATCCTCTCTACCAGATCTATGTCTTCTCCAATTAAGAAGTGGGCAATGTCTAAAAATGCCTCTCTCTCTCTCTCTAATTTCAAGAGATTCATAACTATTCTTTACTATCTGCTAGATAATAAGTTACTCGACAGTTGCTCATGAAGGCTTTCCAGTTCCTTCTTCCATTTCCTTGGATCCCATTCATTTTGGAGCTTCCTTGCTAAAACTTTCAAAGCCAAAGGAAAAAAAATACACATTCCAACCAACTCTTCAACCATAGCTTGCAAATCATCTACTGGTTTAGAGTGACCGAAAGTGTGCCAACATAATAACTCTCGAGCATTTTCTAAATCCAATAATTTGATATTGTATAATTCTATATTAGAATTGACAAACAAAAACTAGTCTCTAGATGTCACCAAAATTAGATTGCCATCTCCAACAACATCCTTAAAAAATAATAGATTCTGTATTTGCATTGTATTATCTATATCATAAAAAATAATCAGCACACGTCTCAACCATCACAGACATTTTTGAAGCATGGTCCTCCCACTAAGTGTGTTCTCAAATTATGATTTGTGATCACATAGAAGATCCCTAAGAATATCATTTTGTAGAGAAACTATGTCACATTTTCCCACCTTAGACAAGAAATAAGATATATGGAATTGGGAATGCTTAGAGTTGTAGAGATGAGTAACCAAAGTAGACTTGTCTGATCCACCAAGTCCTACAATACCCACAACCTTCACTCCATTTATTTCACTTTTATTCAAAACGTCCCTTTTGAAATGCTCTGCCACTTAATGGAATCCCACTAGATATTCACCCACATTGATTTCTTCCCTTCTCACCTCTTTTAATACAATCTCCACAATTTCTTCCAAACGATTTCCATGGTCATTGAAATAAATTCCAAAACTCGTTAGAAACCCAAAGCTAATACAAACAACTGCACACCAAATATTTTGAGACCATGTAAATACTTACTCCTCATCTTTTTTGATATTCATGCTAGTACTGAAAGAGACTTTATTGAGGGGACTTATCCAGTTGTCAAGTTGTTGTTTGTCAATTCTGTCTTTGTCTCTATGTTGCCGAAAGGCTTTGGCATATGCTCTATTGCCAACATAGAGAAGATTTGAAGGTTAAATGTCATAAAAGATGGGGATGATCTTACTAGAATTAGAATCAAACATCCATAAAAGCTCATTCAAACACCAAGCAGATTGTGCATATGTTTGGGAGAAAATAGCGATCTGAACAGAGGCACTGCAAATGACAGATTTAATTGTAGAGGCTAAGAAAGTTCCCACCTGAAATTCTTGTTCATTGAGAAATGAAATGGTATTCTATATTGCATATAGGGTATCTTGATGATAATAATAGTTATGAAAGTAAGGTTGTAATATCCATGAGCTAGTTCTTATCGTTTTCTTCTCGCAAAAACATATGCATCATTTTACATATAGATCATAATTTTGAAAGTATAATGCTAGGGAGATTATTAGATCCACGAAGAGTTGAATTTATGAGATTGTGATAAGCTCCAAGGCCTAATAATTAGATGGCCTTAATGTCTATCAACACCTTATTAACTTAAAGGGTTTAGACTATATGGATCACCAAAGACCATGCCATATTGAGGGGACTTGGATGATACCTCCATAAGTAACTAGAGAAACTGATACAAAGCATGGGTCATGCGAATCCCATAGTCTAGTTTGAGAATTGATCAAAATTAACATAAAAAATCTTGACAATTTTTTTTTTCAAGAAACCAAAATTTCTATAGAAGATATAGTTTCTCTTTCTTCAATAAATTGGAAGAGGGGCCAATGTCAATGTGTGAGAGGATCTATTGGATAATTGGCTTGTTTTTAATTGGATCATTGGAGGCTTACTCCTTGTTGGATAGCTCATAGAAAGTATTTATTAGTGGAAGCTAAGTTTTTCTTGATTTTGGACCTTATTCTTCATTTTCAAGTAAAGGCAATGCTTCGCTCTCACATTAAATTTGTTTGTTCTATTTTCTATTCTATTCCTTGGATTTTAGTTAAGCATTTTAATGATATCCTTAGCCTTAATAAGAAATTGGATGGATCGAGTTGGTTGGATCCTTCTTTACCTTTGTTTTGAGATAATTTATCAAGTTTCTATGTTTTCATGAAAGTCAAACCCAATAACAACATGTTTACTTGCAAAAATCTAGAATATATGAGTTTGATTTAATTAATGGAATGCAAGGTCAATTTCTAGTTACAAATTATTGGGTACACGATAATAGGGTCTCTTCTTCTAAGATAGTTGGGTGAGAGATAGTTAAGGAGTGAGTTTAATGAGAAGCTACTTCTTTGCTGCTTTGTTCTGACACATTTATTTAGCCGTCATTGTTTTCCCATTATTGTGTTCTTTTTTGTTAGTTTTTATTATCACAATTCATGAGGTTGAGATAATGTTGAAGAATACACTCCAAGAAGCATCAATTTACAACAGAAGAGCACATGAGAGTAGAAAAAATATTTTGTTGCTTTTAGTTCTACCTGAAACCATGCGATGTAAAAGCAGTTAACAACATTTTGATAGGACTCGGTGGACATTCTTATAGAAATGTAGAGAATTTAAGTGAAAATTTAACATGCATTGATGGGGCCACGTCATCATTTCCTATCTATTAGAATCTCCAGACTTGTTAGTAAAATATAGAAAGTTGTGAGCATAGGGTTCAGATGAAGAGAAGCTAGAAAGAGCCATTGGAGTTGCAAGAAAGGTGAATGGACTCTTACACAAGCTGGTCAATGATGGATTCATCTATTTGAAAGCTTGAAAACTGGTGGAAGCTAGAGTCATCCATTTAGAAGATAAAGAGATATATAGGGATAGAGAGTGATAGAGAGATGGCAAGATAGAGATAGATATAGAGGGAGAGATGGGAGAAGAAATATGGAGATGTAGAGATTAAAAGGTATAGGAAGAGGGTGATAGAGAGAGGAGTGGGAGCATGGGAGAAAAATAGATAGACATAAGAGATAGATCAAGAGGTAAAGATAGAAAGAGATCTAGGGAGATACATACAGAGACATAAAGAGGGAGAGATATTAAGATACATAGATGATGAGATATATTGATAGAAAGATAAGGAGATCTAGAGAGGATGAGAGGGAGTAAAAAATAAATGGACAAATACTTACATGACCTTTCAATAACTCTACGACGTACCCATTACACACTAAAGTGTGATTTCTAGTTTTAAATCTAATGATTGCAACTTGGTGGAATAGATAGTAACTACCATTGGGAAAATGTTAGCCCTCCATAGTTTGGTAGAGGAGACAATGAATTTTTTCCTAATGGCAAGGAAAAAAACCAAAACTACACAAGTAGTTATTGAAAATCTTCCATACATCAACTACTAAAATTAAAATGAATCTGCTAAAGATAACATATATTCTCTAAATTTGGCTAACTGAGGGACTTTTGTGTAATGTTAGAGATGGTAAGTCTCATTAATGATATACTGATATGCCAAACTACACAAATTTGACTTTGCAGTGGGTTGATTTATTTTTATATTGCATGGATTTATTGGTAATTGGAAGATATGATAAGATATGGTTGATTTATTACTTGGAACTTTTGAGAAAATATAATCAGCATATGTAAAGATAAAATCCATAGCTTTTGCTAGAGCCCTCCCTAGGTAAAATGGAGGCATGCAGCTAGATATACATGTAAAATGTGGATGCATAGACAAGGCACATGAACTCTTTCATAGTGAATAGACTGCAATGATTTGAAGGCCTAATAAAAACAACTTTGGAAGGAAAAATGCTGAAATCTATAACCATTGCTAAAATGTGGAAGACAAAGAAGATTTGCAGAAAATAATTTTGGTGAACAGACTATAAATTTTTTTGAGTTAAAGCATGTGTGTGAAATGTGGAAAAGATATATGAACTCTTTTACAAAGAAATCTCATTTCATGGGATGTCATGATTACAAAGTTGCACATAACGGTTTTGTTGAGAAGGGTTTAGACAAGTGAAAGAAGATCTTGTGGAAGACATAAACTCATACAAAAAATAGACCAAGTTTTTTTTTCCTGTTTTACTATCCACAACTCCTCGGTGTGTCTATTGCACACCAAGGTGCGATTGCTAGTTTTTATATTAACTGTCTGGATTGTCTTATTGTGCACACCACGATGTGGATGTTCACCTAACAAAAAGAAAGACCAGGAATTTTTAAAATGATTGTGACCAAATACCTTGCCCGTCAAATATTACATGTATAACATCTCTTCTATTTTACAAAAATATTCCATGTAATTATATATAAAACATTAATTTAATTTCATAAATTTTAATTTAAAATTATAACACATTAATAATATAATAATATAATTTCAAAATAATTCATTAAAAATGTCCTAAGAAATTATAATATATAAATATGAAAACATAAAGTAAAAATTTAAAAAATACCATTTACTTCAAATGAAATAATATTTTTAAATAAAATAGTACTAGAAACATTATAAATTTATTTAAATAAATTTAAAAACATGTTTAATTAATATATAATTTATTTTTAAAAATATTAACTTTTCCAAAAATAATCATTATGCTACGCAACTCATGGAATGTTTAATTAATATATAATTTAATTTTAATAATATTAAGTTTAAAAAAAACCATATGCTACACAACTCACGAATTGTTCGGATTGGTTAGGATATGGTTATGATTAGACGGTTGCACAGGAGGCTATGGTCATAGGCAAGACATGATGTGCATTGGCTATGAGGCTAGTGCAAATATCTGACATGGGCTAAGCTCTCTACAAAATGCTGGACAGTGATTTTTTTGTAGTTTTCAACTACAAAATCTGCAGATCATGAAGAACATATGCTAGAAATTTTGCAAAAATTTGTTGCATTTTTTGGTTTTTGAAATTTGGTCAATGGTAGATTTTGTAGGGAGCTTAACCACATCTCAAATATTTGACCCCATAGTTAGTGCTTGCAGGTTGTTCATGTCTCCACAACTTTTGTCGTTTCTTAGTGTATCATCTTAAAATGGAAGCACTTCCATCTTGATAGGTTTAGCACCCTCTTTAAGTGCATTTTCATGATAAATTTGCATTTCTAGGATGCATTTCCACTTTCAATTCCTTCTTTCTAGGTGAAATTAGGGTTAGGATCCTGAGGATTCTCCTTGATTTCCTTTCTCTATGTCTCTATTTTCTAGGTAGGATCTAGGTATAGGTCCTCCTAGTCCTCATCTCATTCATTATAGGTCTCTGTGCCTTCTCCTGGCACTTTGCCCTGTTGTTGCACTATGCCAAGTCTCTAGGCATCCTTAGGACCTCCTATTCTCAACACTGACTGGATTTGGACCTCTGGATCAAGGTCAAGGTTGAGGTTGACTTTGACCTAGGTCAAAGTTAAGGTTGTCCTTGACCTCTATTGGGTTCTGATCCCCCTTTTCAAATTTGGTTTACAACAGGCCCCAAAATCAATGTCAGGCCCCTGGATCTGAATGTGGAAGGGTTTTAATTCAAACTTAATTTAATTCTTTTCCCTCCTTAGTTGGTTATTGTTATTGGACCATAATTGGAGGTGAAATTTGAATTATGGGCCCTTACATTGCCTGATGAGACTTTCCTTGAAACCTCTATAAAGATTCCCTCTTGCCTTCATTTTCAACAACAAGATGATCAAGATTTTATCAAGCAAGCAAGCGATGGTGAAGTGAAAATGCAAGATTGCAAGAGGATGATATAGAAGATCAAGCCATTGTGGATATCAAGTATTTTTGTGGACAAACCATTATGGACATTCATTGGAGCAAGAGGGGTTCCTTCTTCCTTGATCCACCATTTTCAATATTCAAGCATTCAAAGATACAATCATGGGGTAGTAATTAAGGATTATGAGTTTGGTAAAAGTACTTTAGCCTTGTGGGCTTGGTATGCTTTCTTATCATATTAAAATCTATGCATTATTTTCTCATATCAATTCATGCTAGGGTTTCAATTTAGAGGATTAGATCTTGGCATTACACATTCAATACACACACATATTCTATTACATCCAGCTATTCATGGAGGTGGAGATCACCAAAATAAGGGTTTGACTAAGGCAAAACCCTATATAGCCACCCCAAAACACCATTTTCAAATATCTACAGTCGCTGTTTCAAGAGTTGCATAGCAGATCTGTGTACCCATTTGGCCAAACTTCCAAAATTCGTGAACATAATTTTCGTCAGAGCAGTGCAGGTCAATGTCAAAGTTTAGGGGTAAGATTGTGCCCCGGAGTAAGATCTTACCTCTGTCATTGGGTCAAGGTTGACCTTCCTCAGAATTGGAAAAGCTTTCTGGGTTTTCTCCATCTTTGTTTTCCTATCCCAAATTCATTTGCAGAATTTCCTGAAACTAAACATAGACACCAAAAAATAGGTATGTCCAGATCAGTTTTATTATGAGGTATGTATTTCATCTTATCTAATTTTAAGCATTTCCAGATTCAGATTATTTATCATTATCAATTCATATGTATTGTGGGGAATGTTGGTTTAGGATGTCTATTAGGTACATTGTTAAAACCCTATCTATCCTCATTTCCACACCTTACATTTTGGTGAACCCGTTTACGACAAATCTTTCTTTTTGGTGTTAGATTTGCATTCTATGTTAGATCTTACATGCTTATAAAAGTAGATTTATTTTATGCTCTTTCATTTATATTTCAAAAATACAAAAAAATTGCAAAAATTCCTTTAAAAATACAAAAATATTTACATCTTTCATTCTTGTAGTATTATTTTGTGTTCAACATGTTTGATTCTTGTTTTGAATACTTTGATGAGGCTTTTATTGTACAAAAGGATAGATCCCTTAATGATGTACATGGAAGTGAGGATGAAAATTGTTCGAATGAGATCTCCATTGATCCTATTCCTATTTCACTCTCCTCCACAACCTCTTCAATTGACATTTACCATAGGGTGTGTGCATGGTTACCTTCATGTTCCACTATTTTCAATATGTATACACCTAAAGTGATATATCCTAAACCTTTGTTGATGGTAAAAGGATGTCCTCAAATCATAATTAAGGGTAAATCTAGAGATCCTTTAGATTTCCTGAATATCATAGATTCCATTTTACTTGCTTATCACACACTAAATAACCCTCAACCTACTGTTCTAGTTTCTTTACCACCTTCTCAACCTATGCTTCCTCAAGCTCCTAGGTTGTCATCTAATTTTAAGGAGTATGACTTAGTAGAACAATTGCATGCCACTCCTGCTAAGATATCTTTATGGGAATTACTTCAAACTTCTCCGACATATCATGAGGCATTGCAAAAGGCTTTATCTACTCTTCCCACTTTGCCTTCTAATCAAGAGAACATTCATTCTATTTTGGAGTGCATGCATACTATGCCTTTTGTACCTCCTATTGTGTTTACTAATGACGATTTACCTTCTCTTGAGGTGCAGAATCAATATGATGCTCTTATGGTTGCTGTTTCTATTAATCTGAGTATCATTCGTAGAACATTAATTGACAATGGATCTAGGCTTAATGTTTGTAGCATGGATATGCTTAAGGAAATTAAGGCTGATCTCACAACTATTCAACCTAATAATGTTCCTATACGTAGATTTGACAATATTGCAAAGAGAACTTTGGGCATTATTACCCACCCATTAAAGTTGGTCCAGTTATTCTAAATACACTTATTCACATTATGCCTGGACCTCTCAATTATAACATTCATTTAGGTAGAGCTTGGTTACATACTATGCATGTAGTTCCTTCTACTCTTCATTGCAAGGTTAGGTTTATCTATAATAACTTAATGTATACATTACATGCAGATGATGCACCGAATTCTTGCTTAAATGTGGAATATGTTAAATTTCATGAGTCTCTCCAACTAAGAAAATAGATTGAAAAGAAACCTGAGATAAAAAAAATTGAAGCTCCATCTTCTTCTTGGAATGAGGATGATTGAGGGACATTGGACTTTAATCCTACTTTCATTGAAGAATATAAGGTCTTTGATTTGGAATTTATGAAACAACATTTAGTGAATTTGAAAAACAAGTTTTTACTCCTTCCTTGCTTTCTAAGGAATTAAAAAGTAACTTTTGTTGTCGCCTTGATTGAAGAAACAATTGAAACAATAAAACTTGATTGCTATGATATTGTGACATACGTTGCTCCTTGGACTCCATCTGATATGGCTGATAGATATGGTTCTGGTTATTATTTGTTCCTTCCTTATTATCTAGTTATTATATATGTGGTGGACAGTTGAATTTGGTTAACCTGTTCCTCCTTGACATTAATCAAAGACCTACTTTTGATATCTTTCCTGAAGATGAAGCCTTAGTGGATTTTTTAGGGGTTTATGAGGATTTACCTAAGTTTCATCACAAACGATGGAAACCTTATTTTTTAAGTACAGATTCTTATTTTGGAGAACATGATGAACATAATATTTCTTCTTTACCAATGGATTCTCTAATACAAAGGGATTTTCTAATAACTAAGACTCTTGATGTTCAAATGGATGAAAATGACTTTGAAAAGATGATAAAAATTGGGAAATGTTTGAATCAGGAAGAACATGATCAGTTGGTTTCCCTCTTGAATTTAAGGACATTTTTTCTTGGACATATTCAGATATGCTAAGTATAGATTCCAAGATTGTTCCTCACAATATTTTTCTCAAACTGAATGTAAAACCTGTGAAGCAGAAAATTTAAAAGATGAATCCATGAATTTATTTATTAGTTAAGGCTAAAATTAAAAGATTATTGGATGCTGGATTCATCCACTCTATTGATTAATCAGACTGGATTTCAAACATTGTGCTTGTTTCAAAAGGAGAAAATAAGATAAGGATGTGTATTGACTTTAGAGATTTAAATAAAGCATCCTTAAAAGATGATTTCCTGTTACTTAATATTGATATGATTGTGGATTCAACAACAGGTCATGCTTTATTATCTTTTATGGATGGCTTTTCTGGCTATAATCAATTTTTTATTCCTCCTAAAGATCAATTTAAGACCGCATTTATAACACCTTGTGGAACATTTTGTTGGGTCATGGTGCCTGTTGGATTAAAAAATGTGGGAGCAACTTATCCACTAGCTATGACCTTGATTTTTCATGATTACATTCATAAGATTCTTGAGGATTATGTGGATGATATATTGGTGAAATCTATACAAAGAGAAGATCATGTTATCATTTTATGACATATATTTGAATGGATTATAAGTTACAATATGAGATTGAATCCTAAGAAATGTGTCTTTGGAGTTGATTCTGGTAAATTATTAGGGTTTATAATCTCTAAGCGAGGCATAGAGGTAGATACTGAAAAGATTGAAGCTATTGTTAATATGCCTCCTCCTAAGAATATTTCTCAGTTATGAAGCTTACAAGGAAAAATTCAAGCTATTCATCACTTTATTGCCAACTTAGCTGATAAAACTATTCCTTTTACTTCCTTTCTTAGAAAGGATACCGCTTTCTCTTGGAATGATGAATGTAAACAATCCTTTGAGAAATTTAAGGAGTATCTCACCAATCCTCCTATTTTGCAACCTGCTCAATTTGATAAACCCTTAAATATCTGTATACTTTAGCCACTCTAAAAGTGGTGAGTGCGCTATTAGCTCAGTATGATAGTGAAGGTAAGGAAAGACCTATGTACTACATTAGTCAAACTTTACTTGATTACAAAACAAGATACACAAATTTGGAAAGACAATGCTTAGCTGTAGTTTATGCTTGCCAGAAACTCAGGCATTATCTCTTAAATTATGAAGTCAATGTGATTGTTAAATTCAATCCTTTGAAACATCTTTTCTCAAAAACTGATCTCTCTGGCTGTTTGGAAAAATGGGTGATGTTTCTTACAGAATTTGATCTTAATTTCATTTCTCAAAAGTTGATTAAGGGACAAGATTTAATAGATTATTTGGTTGAAGCTCCTCATCCTCATTTAGCTACATGTTTTACTTCAATAGAATTCGCTGATGAAAACATTCTAGCCATTAAACAGGATGATGTTTGGGAATTATATTTTCATGGATCTAGATGTAAAATAGGTTCTGATGTTGGTATTATCTTGATCCCTCCTACGAAAAAACCAATCCCTTTATCGTACAAATTAACCTTTCCTTGTAATAATAACATTGTGGAGTATGAAGGTCTTATAACTGGCCTACAAGCAACTTCATCCCTTAACATCAAACACTTACAAATATATGGAGATTCACAATTGATTGTTGAACAAATTAAAGGAGGTTATCAGACTAAGAATGATAAAATGACACAATATAGATATTTGGCTCTTGATGTGCTTTCATAATTCTCTTCTTATACAATTCAAACTTTACCTAGGAAAGATAATCAACATGCAGACGCCATGGAAAGCGTAGCTTCTTTGATTTTTCTTGAGAATTACACTGAAAATTTTCAATTTTCTATACAAATTCTTAAAAACCCTATAATTTCTAATAAGGTTATCTTTGATTGTTTCAATTTGCATTTGGATGAATGGTATTCTCATATCTTTCATTTCTTGAAAGATGGTACTTTTCTTGAATCAACAACAAGGAACACGGGTAATCATATTAGGAAGCTTGTAGCATGTTACATCATCTTAGGAGACACACTTTACAAATTTTCTTATGAGGGTTTACTATTAAGATGTCTTAATAGAATCAAAATTCTGATAGCTTTGGCAGAAGCTCATTCTAGTTCTTATGGGGGACATTTTGGTGGAAAATCTCTAGTCAATAGATTGTGTAGAATGGGATATTATTGGCAAAAATTGGAACAAGATTCTTTCATGTTTGTTAAGAAATATCCTCAATATCAACAACATAGTAATTTGATTCATGCTCTTGCTCATGAGCTTCGTAATCAAGTTTTTACATGGCCTTTTAGTATTTGGGGTTTTGACCTTATTGGAAAAATCTCTCCAGCATCTTCTGAAGGACATACATACATCCCAACTGCTATAGATTATTTCACAAAGTGGGTAGAAGCTTTTCTTCTTCATTCAACCACTACAAATTTTATTTGCGATTTATTCTTAACAATATCATAACATGATTTGGTATTCCTTCGACGATAGTTTCAGATAATGGTACCTCTTTTAAGAACAAACAAGTCATGAAATTCTTGGAGAAATATCAAATTCAACATAGATTTTTGACTCTGTACTATCCTCAATCTAATGGTCAAGTTGAAGCATCGAACAAAATCATTGAACAAATTTTCAGAAAAATAGTTAACAAGCATGCGAAAGATTGGCATACCCAACTAACCTATGCTTTATGGGCTTATAGGACTAGTGTTCGTACTGCTACGGGTACTTCTCCTTATAATCTTGTCTATGGTACTAATGCTATTATGTCTTTAGAATTAGAAATACCTTCTTTACGTGTTTTATTTTATGGGATAATCGACAAGAATACATTTCAAGAAAAATAATACAAGAATTAGAAATGTTGGATGAACAACGAATACATGCTTTAGAACATATAAAAGCTTATCATAAATCTCTTTAGAAATAGTACAATCATAAGGTAATTGAATGAACATTTTCAGTAGGTGATTTAGTCCTATATGATAATCAATTAAATGTGAATGCTTTACCTGGTGAAAAAGGAAAGTTTAGCCCTAATTGGCTTGGACCTTTTGTTGTGATTGAAGACTTTGGTTCAGGTGCTTATAAACTTGCTTATATGGATGGTGTTTCTTTTAAGGAACCTATCAATATTATGCACTTCAAACATTTTTATCCTTAATTTCTATCTTTCTTTCCTTGTGTATTTTTGTATTCCTTATAAAATAATTATGTTTGTTTTATAGGTTATGCAGTTTTAGCAAAATTACATTTGAATACATTTATGCACCTTCTTTCTTTCTATTAATTTTTATGTTATTGATGAAAATATAGTGATCAAACATAGAACTAATTAGTAGAGAAAGTTTTCCATCTATAAAATCTTTTGAGTTTTGAATACATATGTGGCCCAAGGCCCTATTTATCACTACTTCTATCTCTATGCTTTGATGGTCGATGACTCCCAGATCTTTCTAGTCTATGATAAGAAGATGTAGATCTATGTGTTTGTGAGTGGCTCCTTGATATGCTCATATCGCACATACACTCTGAGGCCCTCTATAAGTCAGCTATCAGTTTCTCTTCTCTCTCTCTACAAAACCTCAACTCTCATTGGACACATGCAAAGATATCAGATGCCTACCAGGATCTCTATGACCAATGGAAGACTCTCACTCATCGGCTGGTAGTCAGTAGGATATACATGTATCTTTTAGAACCTTAGATACAAAACTCCTCCACCCTACTACGCTAGTTGTAGAATAAAAATACATTTATCAATTTAGAGCTCTTTCCTCATAAATTAAGTTAAATTTTCAAATCAATTTCATATTCCATACTTGGATCTCCCTCCTGGGTGTCACCAAAGGATCTAGATGGTGGGGGCATGGTGTGAATACTCTCTCCATGCTTGCTGCGTCTAGGTCTCGACTGTGGTGTCTCTATATGGGCATGTGGAGTTCATTGTGATCTCAGTGGTGATGTGTGAAAAATGTGCACATCCGCACTAGTATCACCAGCTGAGGGCATCTCCTCTGCTCTCTCCTCCTCCATGGGGTCTCCCTCAGAGATGGGATCATTCTAATCTCTATGATCCTCATCAACCTCTTCTATGCCACTATCCTAGTGTGTCCTCTCTGAAAGGCCTAGATCACCTGTGCGATAATCCTCAGGGAAGATGTGGTGGGTTCCCTTCAGACTCTAGCACTTGATGTAGTCTAATCTCATGCCTAAATAGGAAATATTTGGTGGTACCTCTATATCCTCTATCTCATTTGCATCACTATCTACTATGTTTTCTATTGATGGTTGGTGTATGGTGCCACGTCTCTGATAGTACCTTGTTGGATGTGCATAATGAGGTAGTGCTCTGGGGACTCCTTGTAAAAGGCCAAACTGTCTCATCACCCGATCATAGTAGTATGGCATCACTGTGTGACTCTGATGACCCTCTACCAGCTTGCACTACTATGAATGTCTCATTTGGTGTCATGTATCTGGCCACTCTATCATCTGGTAGTAGGGTCTCCATATCACATCTGTGCCTGGAATACGGTCTAGAAATACCCTCCAATAGAGGATATCTCTGAACTATCAGACATCCCTCAGAGGATAAGCAAAGACTCTCGGTGTGCTAGCATCTACCATCACTGGAATGCCCTACAATCATGTACACGCAAAATGCTCAAACAACCAAATATGAAAAAGCGTGCATATCGTAAGACTCTCTCTTTGATATCTCACCAACTGACATAGCTCATGGTATAGGTGGGCTAGCATGCTGCAACCCCATGAGAAAACAATCCTATCACTCTCCATCCTCCATACAAGATGGGTGAAAAGTGTAGAAAAGACTATACCCTTTGTGTTGGGTACCACAACCAAGGATAGTATACATAGCATCGCTCTCCATACCAAAGGTGTAGGGCCTACCAGTATGGATGATAAAGTGATTTGATCTTCCCAGGTTCGCATATGTTGAACTTGTCCCAAATGATACTCTACATCTACATGGATCTCCTCAAAACCTCATTGTGCTCTCAGTCTAACATTCTCACCTTGAATCAGAAGCCACAAGATTATGTAGACATCCTCCAGTGTTATAGTGATCTCACCTAAGGGAAGATGAAAGGAGCATGTATCCTCATCTCACCTCTCTATGAGAGCCGATAACATGGCTGGGTAAAGTATGATCTATGGTAGAACTATCACCCAGTACAACCCTATGTCTCTTAGCAACTGAATCTCATCCTCGCTCAGCTCAGAAAGTCTCTCTCTGACGACCCCTAGTACAACCCTCCAAAGTGATGCTCTCGAAGATGAACCAGGTCCTGTAAGCACAACCAAACATCATATCAAGATTATGCAACATCAAATCTATAAATCCAACTTGACTAGGTCAAGGTTGACCTCAGTTAGGTCAAGGTCAACCTTCCTAGTTCAAGGTCAACTTTCCTAGGTCAGAGCTGACCTTTTTGGGTCAAGGTCGACCTCACCCTAGACAAGGTGGAAACCTTCCAGTTCATGTCAACCTTTTTGGGTCAAGGTCGACATAACTGGGTTAGGGTCAACCTTTAAGGGTCAGGGTCAACCTTGCCTACAAAAATCAAGAATTTGTGAAGTACATAAACCAATAACAACAAACTCACCTCAGGAAGCAGTCGTCCGGTAGCCAAACATTGTCTCAGGATCTCCATGTACGTCGCTCAAAGTTCCTCTCTACTCGGCTTTCTATTTTCTCTCTTTGAATCTACAAAAAGTAAGAATGAATAAGTATGATTTTTCTTTCCTTATTTATAGCTTAAAATTAGGGGTTTATTAGGGTTTACTTAATGTTAAAACTGAATTTCCCTTCGTATGCATTTAGATATACATTCACTCTTTTCATCATAACTCAAGTTTGGTAACTCTATTTTCTGTGCCATCAGTGGCATTGGAATTGTGATTCAGATATCTAACTCCTTGAATCAGTTTAAGAAGGATAAAAATAGTTCTAATTGGTTTAGGAAAGTACTTTTCAACAAACTACATATCCAATGTATAAAGTTATCCTTATCGCACCGTTTCACCCTTCAAAAGTAGAAAGCCAAAACAGGGGGGCATAAGGGGCTCTATGCACTTCTTAGATTTAATTTAGTAAGTTTTAGGTGATATATGGATTTTCATTAACCTTGTGTGTTGCAGGTTCTAATGGTTTTCTGTAGGATCTCTACATCGAGGACTTGGCTATATCCTTTTTACTTACTTTGATGTTTTCTTACTTTAGCTTGCATATTCACATAGTGTCATATCTAAGCTAAAGTGGGGGATAAATCTATCATCTTAAAATGGAAGAACTTCCATCTTGATAGGTTTAGTACCCTATTTCAGTGTATTTTCATGATAGATTTTCTTTTAGGATGCATTTGCACTTGATTCCTTCTTTCTAGGTGAAATTAGGGTTAGGATCCCGAGGATTCTCCTTGATTTCCCTTCTCTATGTCTCTATTTTATAGGTAGGATCTAGGTACAGGTCATCCTAGTCATCATCTCATTCATTCTAGGTCTCTCTACCTTCTCCTGGCACTCTGCCCCATTTTCCCACTATTCCAAGTCTCTTGGCATCCCTGGGACCTACTGTTCTCAACATTGACTAGATTTGGACCTCTGGGTCAAGGTCGAGGTCGACCTTGAACTAGGTCATGGTTGAGGTCAAATTTGACCTAGGTCAAAGTCGAGGTCATCCTTGACCTCTATTGGGTTCTGATCCCCCTTTTCAAATTTGGTTCACAGCGGGCCCTGAAGTAAATGTCGGGCCCCTGGATTTGAATGCAGAAGGGTTTTAATTTGAAATTCATTTAATTCTTTTCCCTCCTTAGTTGGCTATTGTGATTGCACCATAATTCGAGGTGAAATTTGAATAATGGGCCCTTACATTGCATGAGGAGCCTTTCCTTGAAACCTTTATAAAGACTCTCTCTTGCCTTCATTTTCAACAATACGATGATCAAGATTTCATCAAGCAAGCAAGAAATGGTGAAGTGAAGATGAAAGATTACAAGAGGATGATATAGAAGATCAAGCCATTGTGGATATCAAGAATTTTTGTGGACAAACCATTGTGGACATTCATTGGAGCAAGAAGGATTCCTTCTTCCTTGATCCACCATTTTCAATATTCAAGCATTCAAAGATACAATCATGGGGTAGAAATTATGGATTGTGAGTTTGGTAAGAGTACTTTAGCCTTGGGGGCTTTGTATGCTTTCTAATCACATTCAATTCTATGCATTATTTTCTCATATCAATTCATGCTAGGGTTTCAATCTAGAGGATTAGATCATGGCTTTACACATTCAATACACACACATATTCTATTACATTCGGCTATTCGTGGAGGTGGAGATCACCAAAATGGGGGTTTGACTCTGGTAAAACCCTATATAGCCACCCCAAAACACCATTTTCAGATATCTACAGTCGCTATTTTGGGAGTTGTAGAGCAGATCTGAGTACCCTTTTCACCAAACTTCTCAGATCTGCAAATAGAATTTCCATTGGAGCAGTGCAAGTCAAGGTTGACTTTTAGGGGTAAGATTGTGCCCTAGGGTAAGATCTTACCCCTGTCCTTGGGTTAAGGTTGAACTTCCTCAAAATTGGAAAAGCTTTCTGGGTTTTCTCCATCTCTATTTTCCTATCCTAGATTCAGTTGCAGAATTTCCTGAAACTAATGTTCACAGACACCAGAAAATAGGTATTTCCAAATCAGTTTTATTATGAGGTATGTATTTCATCTGATCTAATTTCAAGCATTTCTAGATTCACATTATTTATCATTATCAATTCATATGTATTGTGGGGAATATTGGTTTAGGATATCTATTAGGTACATTGTTAAAACCCTACCTATCCTCATTTTCACACCTTACACTCAATACAAACGTAACATTAAAAGTGAAATGGCATCCTAGCGATTCTCCATTATACTTTCTTTCCATTCATTCTCAATAATTTTCTTTTTCTTCTTTCTCGCATGATGCTCAATTTTTCTTAAAATCATAAAAGGGGGATTAGAGGGACAACATTACATTAGTAATGCTTTGAGAAACTATAATAAATCATTCATGTTCAAGAACATATCCTTTGTTGAAATAAATTAATTACAACAAAATACCTTGGTCGACACAAACTGAGAAGGCTCTCAAAACACATGTTTCATGTGCAACCATTTTTGCCACCGTCCAGCCACCTTTCTCAATCATATTTCATAAATGTTACATCTAAATGCCTCTCTACAGTTATTGTAAATTTATCATCAATTTGCCCATAAATAGAATGCATGGTCCTGGCATTTTCAATGCTCAAGTTTGAGAAGTCTTGTGTTATGTTTAAGTCTTTGAGTGTTCTATTTTTTCTCATGGTATCAGAGTGATGAGTGAGGACTGGTGAGTGCCATTGCCAAGAGAGCAGAGGATTGGAATTGAATGTTGATAGAGAGCAGCCCACGTTGGAGAGGATAATCTATGTGCTGTATGGAGCAAGCAAGAAAAAATTACAAAAGCCACTATTGGGAGGAGGAGAAAAATTTGATGTCTGTTAGAGATCAAACTTGAGTTTAGGAATGGTATGTATTGAAGGATAAAAGGATCTAGTGCTGTATGGGATAGTATCGCATACTATTTTTATATTGAACTTTCTCTATTTTGTTGTGATATTGAAATAAGTGTTGAACTATTGAATGTTCTTGTTATTCATACGTTGTTAATGGTCTTTTGCTTATTTCAAATTGTTGAAGAGGGATCTTTTATGTGAGATAGTGAGGATTGTTTGGTAATATGGTAATAAAGTGTATGGGAAAGATGTTATTCTCATGAGTGACTTTTGTAAGATTTGTGTGGCAATTAAGAAAAGTGAAAAGTGGTAACTTTTGGTTGAACTGAAGAGTTTGATAAATCTCTTTTAATCTTTGCAATTCATAAGGTTTTTGAAGTCCTCGTTTGTTTGGCTCATAAGAAGGCCGACATCAACACACAATATTTGTGAGAGGCTTGGTGTTTGTGTGTTTCAGAGTGTTATTGTGTCTTTCTAATATGGCTGCCTTTGAGAACTCTAATATTGTGGTTAGTGAAAAATTAGATGGCTCTAATTATGCTAGTTGGAAATGTGAGATGTAGTTGATTTTACAAATGAAAGGTTTATGGAAAATAGCAATAGAACAAAAACCTACAAATCAAAGAAAACATGAAAAAAGGGATAAATTGGATTTGAATGCACATGCTACACTTTTATGGAAAATTATTGAAAGGATTAGGCCTCATGTTCAAAATTTAAAAACAAAAAAGGAAATATGGGAAACTTTGAAAACAATGTATGAAAGAACTAGCAAGTTAAAAGTGATGGACATTAAGAGATAGTTAACTCATTTGAAAATGAAAGGAGGAGATAACATGAATGATCATATTGCTAAATTAAAAAATTTAATCTAAATCAACTTGCAATGATGAAGGTTGAGTATAAAGACTCTAAAATTATAATCTTTTTAATTGAAAGTCTTCTAGATGAGTAAAATAATTTCATTTGTACATTGGAACTAACTAAAAAATTTGAGAATATCAAAGTAGAAGAAGTGTATGGTGCTTTGTTGAATGAAGAAGAAAGGCTTAAAAAGTTTACAAGTGAATCTAGCAAGAGTCACACATTTATAGCTAGAGGAAAATATAATAATTATAATCAAGGTAGATCATATCAAAATCAAAGAACTAATCAAGGAAATCAATATAGCAATACTCAAAGACAGTGGAATCAACCAAGGGACAATCAAAATAAACAAAGTTATTGAAGGCCAAAAAATGAATGGAGAAATTAAAAAAGTAATTTTAAAGGAGAAAGTGCTATCATATGTTATAATTGTGGACAAGGACATAAAAATGATCAATGTTTTAAGAAATCAAAAATGAGATTTAATCAAAGAAGACAATAAAATTTTGTTCAAGAAGAGGGTGACCATCATATAATGATAACTTCATTAGCTACTCAAGTGATTCAAGTAAGGCATGGTATATTGATTCAAGAGCTAGAGAACATATGACTTACAAAAAAATATCTTTAGCTCTTTAGAGGAGACAAAAGGTACCAAAATATTTCTTGGTGATGATACTTCACACATGACATTAAAGGAATGGGCACAATTTCAATGAAAGGAAATAATTGTAATCAATTGGAGATAACTAATGTGAATCTTGTACCTAAGTTGACCAAAAATATTCTTTCAGTGAGTCAAATAACTCAACATGGTTATAAGGTGGAATTTTATTCAGATAAGTGTTTAATCAAGAATATTAATGATGGATACAAGATCGTGGCCATAGCAGTTGAGAATGATGGAATATAAAATTTTTTAGCATTTGTTGATAAGAAAGCTTATATTACTACAAGGTAATCCTTAAGTGAGCTTTGACATAATATATATGGTCACTTAAACTATCAAAGTTTGGCTATGCTTTCAAAGATGGATATGGTTGATGGAATACCATGGATAAAGGTAAACACAAATGTGTGTGAGGGATGCATTGTTGGTAAACAACATAGAGACACTTTTGAAAGGTCTACATGGAGGGCAAGAAAAAGCCTTGAACTTGTTCATAGTGATTTGTGTGGTCCTATGAATCCCACATCAAAGGGAGGAGCTAGGTACATTTTGACACTCATTGATGATTTTTCAAGGAAAGTTTGGGTTTACTTCTTAAAGCAAAAGGATGAGGTATTTCATAAATTTGAAAAGTTTAAAGCTCTTGTGGAAAATTAAAGTGGGAATAAGATCAAGTGAATAAGAACTAATAATGGTGGAGAATATGTAAATAATAAGTTCAAATCATTTTGTGAGGATCATGGGATCAAGAGAGAAATGACTATTAGATATACCCATCAACAAAATGGTGTTGTTGAAAGGAAGAATATGAATTTAATAGAAATGACATGTATGATACAATCCAAGGGTCTTCCTTTATTTTTATGGTTTGAGGCTGTTAATACTGCATCTCATGTTTTAAATAAATCTCCCACAGGATGTTTGCAAAACATTACTCCCAAAGAAGCATGGAGTGGAAGGAAACCGAATGTTAAGTATTTTAGAGTGTTTGGATGTGAAGCATATGCTCATATACCAGATGAGATTAGAGAAAGGAAATTTGATAAGAATAGTGTTAAGTGCATCTTTGTGGGATATGATGATCAAAGGAAATGATTTAGGTTGTATGATCCTATTGTAGAAGGTGTGTTTACAAATAGGGATGTCAAGTTCAATGAAGGGTTTGATGATATGACAAAATCCTCTCCCATTCCACAGATCACCATAGATAATCATGAATCTTCAAATAATTTTGACATTGGTGAAAGTTCTAAGGAGATCTCTGATATAGTTGAGGAATCTAGTCCTCCCCTAAAGACCAAGAGTATTCAAGATATTTATCAAAGGACTGAACAAATTAATTATGCTTTAATGGCCACAATAATGAAGACCAATGATCCTCAAATATATGATGATGCTAAAGGAAAACATAAATGGGAACAAGCTATGCAAAGTGAGTATGATTCTTTGATAAAGAATAAAATTTGGAAATTGTTGGACTTACCTAAGGGTAAGAATGTGGTTAACAATAAATGGGTGTATAAAACTAAGTTTAAGTCAGATGGGAGCACTAAAAAACATAAGGCAAGACTAGTGGCGAAGGGGTATTCACAAAAAGAGGGAATTGATTAAATAGAAACATTTGCTCTAGTAGCAAAGGTTAGTACTATGAGGACTATTATAGCATTGGAAGCTCATTTCAAATGGTGCCCTCTTCACCAAATGGATGTTAAAAATACATTTTTGAATGGTGAAATTGATGAAGAAATCTATATTACTTAGCCTCAAGGATTAGAAATTCCAAGATAAGAACACTTGGTTTGCTAGTTAAGGAAGTCTTCATATGGTTTGAAACAAGCTCCAAGGGAATGAGCTCCAAGGGCTTGGTATGCTAAAATTGATGAATATTGCCAAACTCAAGGCTTCCATAATAGTCCTCACATGATCCAAATTTGTATGTGAAGGATTTTGATGATGGTGGCATCATAATTATTGTGCTTTATTTTGATGATAATATCATTACATAGTATAACATGAATCAAATCAGTAACATAAAGTTAAAATTACAAGATACTTTTGAGATGACAGATCTTGGTTTTCTACATTACTTTCTTAGCATACAAGTATGGAAAAAGGATGATGGTATTTATCTCTCTCAAACAAAGTATGTTCTAGACTTGCTAAAAAAGTTTAGAATCCAAGATTGTAAGAGTGTCTCTACTCCAGTTGCTCTAGGACTAAAGTTAAACAAAGATATGGAAGGTGAAGATGTTGATCCTACCTTATACAACCAATTAGTTGGTAGTCTTGTGTGATTGACTCACACTCGACCATATATTTCTTTTGTAGTAAGTGTTGTTTCCAATTTTTTGAGTTCTCCTAAGGTCCCATAGTAGATAGTAGTCAAACGAATATTAAGATATGTTCAAGGGACTTTAACAATGAGGTCTATTACTCATCTCATGGAGATCTTTCACTTATTGGATATATAGATTCAGATTGGGCAGGATGTGGAGATGACTGCAAATCAACTACAGGTTATGTTATCTATCTTGGTTTAGGTCTCATTTCATGGTGTGGCAAAAATCAATCTACTATTGCTCTATCTACTATAGAGGCTGAATATACTGCAGCAAATGAAGTAGCAAAAGAAATAACTTGGCTACAGGCTCTTCCATCAATATTCAAGAAACATCAAGCATGACCCTCTTTAGTTCATTGTGACAATAAAAGTGCTATCTTATTGTCCAAGAATCTAGAGTTTCATGCTCGCACAAAACATATTGAGGTCTATCATCATTATATCAGGCATCTCATCCAGCAACAAGTGATTCATCTTCAATATTGCAAGATAGATGACCAGATTGCTGATATATTCACCAAGACATTATGTGAAACTAAGTATGTATTTCTTAGACATCTTTTAGACTTACGAAGAGTCACCTGACTGTCTCATGGTTATCATTCAGAGGGGATTCTAATGAATTCCAACCAAATTGTATTTAGAGAATAATGAATGATGATTGTAAATAGATACCTAACAAGCCTTTAGGCCAGGACCTTGTGTGTTCTATTTTTTCTCATCCTTGTCTCTCAATTCAATGTAACATCAAAAGCCAAGCAAGTCTGAATACGAGTACTACGAAGTTGCCTTAAAGTATGTCTGAAAATAATTTTAATGGGCCATTCCCCAAGTTTGTCGGGAGTTTGGAGTCTCTAATTAACTTCACCGTTTTCAGCAATCCTCCCAGAGAGCTCGGCAATTTGAAGCAGCTGCAGAAGCTATGTCTATATAATTGCAGCCTTGAAGGAGAAATCCCAACTTTCTTGGGCACTTTAACGCAGCTGAAGTTGTTGTGTTTGTGGACTAATAATCTCGGGGGTTGGGCAATTTAACGCAGCTGGAGGAATTGGATGTGTCGCAGAATCGTCTCTGGGGTGAAATTCCGACCAGTTTATTGGCTCTCTCAAATTGGAGAGTACTGAATCTCAACGAGAACAACTTGTCTGGGAGAATTTCGGCGAACATTGATCGACTGACGAGCTTAACGGGTCTGAACTTCTGTGAGAATCAGCTTCACGGCACAATCCCTCTTGGAATTGCCAAACTCACAAATCTCAATGTTCTTAAGCTGTGTTCAAATCGGCTTACCGGGATGGTACCTCCTCGGCTAGGAATGCTACGATACTTGAGTAACTTGATGCTCTACGACAACAACTTCAATGGCTGGTTGCCCCAGAGTTTGGGCACTTACTCAAATCTCACTTATCTTGATGTGACCAGAAGCGGGTTGGAGGGTTGCGTGGCTTCGAATACACTTCGAATCCTGGGCTATGTGGTGCTCTCAATCTCCGGGGAATGTTTCTGAACAACAATAAGTTTGAAGGTAAGATTTCACCTGCGATCAACCAAGCGAAGGATCTGAGTCGATTGAAGATAAGCAACAACCGCTTCGAAGGAACAATCCCTGCACAAGTTGGACAACTGACAAATCTTCTAGTAGTTGAAGACACCAACAACTAGTTTTTAGGACCCATTCCCCACGAGCTCAGGAGCTTAATTCTGCTATATAATCTTCCGTCAGATGAAATTCCCGAGGAAGTAGTGTCATTGAAGAAACTCAGCAAGCTCAATTTGGGTTACAATCGACTTTCAGGCGAAATCCCTGGTTTGTTTTCGAGCAACATGAATAGTCTTGATTTGTCAAACAATTTGTCAGAATTTGATGCTACCTTCCTGTAATTCCTCTCCACATAAGCTGCCACATCGGACTTTGGGTATTATTCTATTGCCACCTTTGCTTATAGTAGTCTTGGGTCTGGGATAAATTTGTCTGCCACGCTCGAACCTCAGGAAACCAAGTTACACGTCATCCTGGAAGAGGACGCCGTTCCATTCGAGAGAAGTCGACGAGACATGCATCCTCCGCAATGTGAAGGAGAGAAACGTGCCAGAAAAGTTTACAAGGTCGTTCTACAAAACGGGCAACCAGTGGCGGCAAAGAAGATCAAGAACATGAGCAGATCAGGAGGAAATAATTTTAAGAGCAAAAGTGAGGAGGCAAAGAATAAGATGGGGGAAGTTGAGGTGGATACATTGGGAGTCATCCGACAGGCCAACATCTTGAAGCTTCTGTGTTGCATTTCAAATGAAGACTCCGATTTCAAGCTGTTGGTATACGAGTTCATGCCCAATGGCAGCTTGTTCGACCGTCTACACTCTGGCCCAGGACATCAAATGGTGTTGCAAGTACCCAAACTCTGGGGCAACCAGCCATTGGAGTTGTTGTCGTAGAGCATGAAGTTACTCAAGTATCGTAGCATTCCTAGCCGAGGAGGTACTGTCCCGGTAAGCCGATTTGAACACAGTTGAAGAACAGTGAGATTTGTGAGATAGGCAATTCCATGAGGAATTGTGCCGTGAAGCTGATTCTCACAAAAGTTCAGAACCGTTAAGCTCGTCAGTCGATCAATGTTGGTCGGAATTCTCCCAAACAAGTTGTTCTCGTTGAGATTCAGTACTCTCAAATTTGAGAGAGCCAATAAACTAAATGTCCCCTTTTATTAAGAAAAAAAAATTAAATGTCCCCTTAGTAAAACCATGCTTTTTAGTTGGCTGTTTAGATGTTTACCTAACGTCAGAAAATTTGGAGCCGTGTGACTGAATAATTTTCCAAGTATTGTCAAGGAGAAAAGTTTGTAGGGGCTAACTTTCAATAGTCGTGAGGGCTAACTTCATCAACATGTAGCCGTTGCATGGAATATCGTAAGACCTTCATTTTTTTTAGAAATGTAAAATGGACACTTTACTACTTATAACTAAGGTTTGAAGGTGTGGCTCATCATGCAATTATTGGAAATATTCAAGAATTAACCAAGTTACTGAAAGGGGAGTGGTGAATCAGTAACTTCAAATTTTTTCAATATTAGATGTATTAACATATAGTTCACTTTATCCTTTTGCATATAGAAAGCATGAAACATAAAAGCATTCACAACAATGACACATAGATTTGGTTACCCAGAAACCTTCCAAAAGAAAGTAAAACTGGGGTGGGGATGAAACCCACAAAGCTTTAATACTGCAGTATAAAGTTGGCCGGTTAAGGCTTACATTGATCACTTCTGATGATCTGCCCTGCTAGGAGCAATAAGGACTGCTAGGTCCACCTTGTTAGAGGTTTTACAAACATACAATGAAGTATGCACTTGGTTAAGAGATTTTACAAAGACTGTTAAGTCTACCCGGTTAAAAGATTTCAAGCTGATTCACCTGTTAGGATGAAACAGTAGATCTCTTACTTTGCAACTGGATTTCTGAATGAGATTTGCTGATGTACTGATCACCTTTTGTGATGAATTTTGTCTCTGCTACTCCTTATGTATAGTAGCCCTTTGTAATTCACTAGTTTCTGCTTTTTATCTCTTCTTTTTATTCCACATTCATATTACTTGGTATTTGTACAACATTGTTTATATACAAGTCTAAACAATTAATTACAATTACAAAGTCGGCTTAACAAATAAACATAAGTGCTACTAAGTCGGCCCAAGTATGGTTACATGGTTCCTGCAAACTAACTCGGTGACTTTCTGATACTCGGCGTCCACTACATTACTCGGCATCATCATGCACTCGGTAGAAGTGAAGGCTCCGTTCATACTAACCACTCGGTAAGTTTCAAACTCGGTAAATACTTGTGACTTGGTAGACATAATGTCACTCGGTTTACACTGTCTTGCTCGATTTGCACTGTCCTGCTCGATTTGCACTGTCCTACTCGGTTTGCACTGTTCTGCTCGGTTTGCACTCAGGATGCAAATAAGTGTTGTCACTAGTGGCAATCCTACTTAATGCCAACAATCTCCCCCTTTGGCATTAGTGACAAAAACAGTTATTGCCCAAAACTTATATACATGAACCATGCTGAGATTTATTTTAATTTTTCAAAATTTATCTTTGTCATAGGGCTTTATAAATTATCTCCCCCTTTCAATGCACTAACTTTGCACTAACTTTTTCTTCTATACATATCTCCCCCTTTTTGACGATAATGCCAAAGGTGTATATACAAGTGTTTTACAGGGAGAATCTAAAATTTGATAGAAAAATAGAATGTACCTTCATTATCAGTGCCAGAGTTCTATCCCAATTTTCTTGCAGAATCTTGCATGTTTGGATTGCAATTTGAACTTCTGCAAAGAGTGCAATCATGTGATTTGCTATTGAGAACTGATTGTCATGAATTAATGTTTTGGAATGTTCAGTGTGCTTATACATTGTATTCATGATGGGAAGAATCATGTTCTGAATGTCTAGCAGTGTGGACCGGATCCTTGTGTCTTCTTTCAGTAGTTCTGACTGCATATTTGATAGGAATGAGATTTTCATGTGATGAGCAGAGTTTGAACTTGGTTCAAGTTGCAGCTTCTGTATGCTAATCTTCAAATCCTCATCAATTTTATTCATTTTATCCTTGACATCCTTGGTGAACGCGGCAACATTGCATAGTTTGGCCAAAAGAGAGGTAACATTCGAATAGGAAGATTCAATGTTTGTCAAAACTGAAGATAATTCTGCTTGATTAATAGCTATGTGCTGAGCAATGTGCTCAAGCACTTTATTGTTAAATTTCTTCTCAGCTTTTTTAGCTAACTTGTCTGTCCCAGATGAATCCTCATTGTACTTATTTACCGCTTCTGCTAATTGTAACAAAACATGTTGAGAGGAGTCTACTTTAATACCTAATGCTTCTGACAAAATGTCCTTAGCATCCTTAATGATTTTATATTCCTTGTCTCTCTCCTCTTTAAGCTTCTTTTGCTTCACTTTCCTTTGGATGAGTTCACCTATATTTTGCATTTGATTCGCTGATAGATTTGCAAAATCCAATGTTGGAATCTCTATTTCCTCATCTAGGTCTATATCCTCTACTATATTCTTGCCCAAAAATCTTATACTCGGTTGAGCCTTAGGCTTATCTATTATGGTACTTAATGCCTTAGTAGTAGAGATAGTAGACATAGTAGGACTGGCTATAAAGAATGGTATACTGTCTACTGGAGAACTTAAAGTATTTACACTTGTAGAATCAAAAACTGGAATACTTACTGCTGGAAAACTTGATGAAATAGGAGACTGCAACTTGGTAGAAGAAATGGTAGTTACTTTTGTTGTTGCTATAGGTGATTGGACAAATGTTGAAGTTGTCACAACCATGCTTGAAGATGTCTCCAGGCTAGATGTAGCAACTTTTGCTGGAGAGGTAGGAAGAGATGCAATGACTTCTGCCGCTATCCTCATGGTATCATCTACCTCAGTGGCTTCTTCCTATTCATCACTGTCATCTTCAATGTCTTTTATTATAACTGATTCAGTACTCGGTTGGTGAAGATGGTATATGTTCTTCCATGTGGCATTTGCACTCTTCACAACCGATTCAATATTGTTAATCAAAATTAAACAAGTATTGAACTTCAGTGTCATCTTATTTTCATTCTCCTTCAATGCCTTCTTTATTTCATCATTTTTCAAGCTCGGCATTAACTGTTTCAGGGTTTGATCAAATATATCTTTTACAGTTTGCCTTGCATTGGCCCATCTCATTTTTATTTGATCTAATAAAGCTCCTGGAATCTGTTGGGCTGTTTGATCAGGAGAGTATTTCCACTGTCCCATCTTTTCAATGACATCATCTTCAATCTCCTTTTGTTTTGTTTCCGATCTTATTTCATATTTTAAAGATTTTATATTACTTACTCCAGATCCTGATCCTTCTCTCAAAAGTTTGATCTTCTCTTGAAGGGTTAGAGGAGGCTTTTTTAATATTATATCTTTGCCCTTTTTGTCTACCTTACCCTTTGCACTTCTCCTTGTAAATACGACAGTGGGAGGCTTAGGTACCTTGGTGATGAATACCTTTCCTTTCTTCTTTGCAGGTTCTGGTTCCTCTATTTTCTCATCCTTTTTCTCTTCTTCTTCAATGTCTTCTCCTCTACCCTCGGTTAGCATTTGCATTTTGGCTATCCTCTTTTTTCCTTTATTTACTGCCTGTGGAAGCTTTATAGTTAATTCAATTCTCACTTTTGCTTCTTCATATGTCCCAAAATATGGAGCTTTGGGATCAACAGGCTAATTAAGGAGGGCTTCAATGATATTCTTTATTTCATCAATGTTTACCTCATAAGGAAGAGGTTTCACATGTACAATCCTCGGTTTAGCTGCTTGAATGTATACTTTGTCACAGTCCACCATGAAACAAATATCATCCTTATAATCCTCCACCAACTTTTGTGGAATCCAAAATCTGTTGTTCATTTTCTCCTTGAAAGACTCAAAATAACTATCCATGATGTTCTCAAAATTTTCACCCATTTCTGAAATATATTCATTTATCTCATAAAGAATTGGCACATCCTTTCTCCATACTACTTTTCCTTTGGAAGGGAAGAATTTCTAAACATAGAAAAATAAACAGACCAGTAGAGATCCAAATTTACATGGATTGTTTTTGGAAGTTTGAATGCTTTCCATGTTCTTGTTAAACTGTTTTAACAACAAATCTGCAAGGTCAAATGATAAATTATTCTTTACCACTTTGTATGCTAGGTCTATGGCTTCGCAAGGAACACTATTCTGCCAACTTGAACTGTATATTTTATGAGCAATGATGTGTGTTCCAAACTTCAGTTCAGCATTAGTAATGTTGCTTACTTTCATGCCTCTACCGTCCCACTTGGCTAGGGTTTTCTTCTCCAGCTCCGGCCGACCTAGGGTTTTGGTAGATTTAACTTTTTTTAACATGGGAAGACCAGTGATTCAGTGAATCATCTTCTTAGTGATCTCTATGGGTTGGTCAAGCCAAATCTTGCCTTCGTGTACACGACTGAGAATGTATCTAACCCATTTCTCCCGAAAGTTTCAAGGTAAATGTGTAATGTGAACTAATCCCTTGTCTTCCAGATATTTGTGCTCTGGTTTTAAAACACCATTCGCACACAGTTCTTCACGCACAATATCTAGCTCTAGGTTTCCCATCTCTTGAATTGCACAATTGAAATGATTGTGAATATCGTTAACAAGTAGTACCTTAGGAGGAATTTGAGATTGAGCTCCGTTCGGGTCTAGGGTTGCTACAATTGTGGGCATGAGTTTGAAATCTGGTGCTCTCCATTCCCCTTGGATTATCATTTCTGTTCCTTTCTTCGCTGAAGCACTGGATGATGCCATGGTAGCTCACAGAGAATTCTTTTCGCAAAAGTATTTGAATTGCTTGATTGCTCTGGAAATTTTTTGCTCTCAAAATGCTAAAGTTTGCAGTGAAGAATGAGTTTGATTTCTTTCATTTTGTTTACAACTCTGTCATTAATGCTTAGTAGAAATCAGGGTATGAATTCCGACAGACTGTCACCCACTATGAATTAATTGCTCGGTAAAGACTTCGCAACTCGGTGAACTTGAGAATTCATATTGCTCTGACCTCGCTCGGTAAAAACTGATACCGACCTTCCTGTGATCTTATTGCATCTTGTATGCCGATTTAGATCTTTCTTTTAATTCAGTTCTAGAACTGCTTGAAATTTGTCTATGAGAATACAGTTCCAGTGCTTTCTTGAGAATTTAGTTTGAGTCAGTAGAGCCACCCATTCCATTACTTGGACTGGTTTGCTCGGTAGATTTAGGAATCCACTGTTGTCTCATCTGTTTCCTGATCTTAGTTGCTTCATTCTTCTTTCCATCTTCAACTTCACTAGCATTCATGCAATTTTTGGCTATATGACCGAGTTTAGTGCATTTGAAACATCTTATGGTAGTATCTCTTTTCCTTAGATGATGTTTTATGCAGTTCATGTCAATGTGTCCATATTCTCCATAGTAATGACATCTACACCAAGTGTTGTAATCCCATCCAAATATTGCTTTCATAATTTGTTCTGCTAGATTGAATGTTTTGGATCTGCACTTGGATGCCTTGTGACCTTGTTTGTTGCATTTGTGACAATTACCTTTGAATCTTCATTTTTCCTTGCATTCATTTGCTTTGTGACCATGCTGATTGCAGTTGTAGCATTTTTCATTGAATTTTGTTTTTTCATTGCTCTAACATTTATTTGAAGTATGTCCTATTTTGCCACAATGATTACAAGTAGGTTTCTGATTCCTTTGAGTACCTTGCTTAGAAGATTCACCTTCTCCTTTGTATCCAAGTCCTACTTTTCCTTTTTGCCTATGAAGATTTTGATCATGCAGCTGATTTAAGTCTTCTTGGTTCTTCAGCATTCTTTCATTGATTTGTTTTTTGGTGTTTAGGTCATCCACCAATCTTAGATTGATTTGCTTTTCAGATCTTAGTTCTTCTCTTGTGCTTTCTATTTCTGATCTTAGAGTCAGAATTTCCTCATTTGTATGGGAGATCTGATCAATTAGGTTTTCTAGCTGAAGGGTTTTATTTTGGACTTCATTGTTCCTTCCATCTAATTCATCTTTCAACTTGTTTCTTTGTTCTAAGATCTCACAAAATCTTGTTGAGTGTAGTTCTTGTTCTCTTTTTAATTTTCTCACTTCTTCCTACAGAGACCCATTCTTTTCTAGGAGTTCTTTTACAGCATTGTTTACTTCATCTGAGCCATTTGAGGGAAAAAGATCTTCAATCTTTTCTTCAATGTAATTATGATCATTCATCTGATTTGCAAGTTCCTTCCTTCTTCTTAGGGATTGGGAAAGATGTTCTTTTGCTTTTTTAAGTTTAGCTATGGCCATTTCCAGATCTAGCTTTTCATTTTCAATCACCTTGTTCAGTTTGAATACCTCCATTGTCCTGGATCTTTGCTCAAGCTAGTTAAGCTTTATCTTGAGAGCCAATAAGCTATGATACCAATTGTTGGAAATATTCAAGAATTAACCAAGTTACTGAGAGGGGAGGGGTGAATTAGTAACTTCAAATTTTTTCAATATCAGATGTATTAACATATAGTTCACTTTATCCTTTTGCATATAGAAAGCATGAAACATAAAAGTATTTACAACAATGACACATAGATTTGGTTACCCAGAAACCTTCCAAAAGAAAGTAAAATTGGGGTGGGGATGAAACCCACAAAGCTTTAATACTGTAGTATAAAGTTGGCCAGTTAAGGCTTACATTGATCACTTCTGATGATCTGCCCTGCTAGGAGCAATAAGGACTGCTAGGTCCACCTTGTTAGAGGTTTTACAAACATACAATGAAGTATGCACTCGGTTAAGAGATTTTACAAAGACTGTTAAGTCTATCCGGTTAAAAGATTTCAAGCTGATTCACCTGTTAGAATGAAACAGTAGATCTCTTACTTTGCAACTGGATTGCTGAATGAGATTCGCTGATGTACTGATCACCTTTTGTGATGAATTTTGTCTCTGCTGCTCCTTATGTATAGTAGCCCTTTGTAATTCACTAGTTTCTACTTTTTATCTCTTCTTTTTATTCCACATTCATATTACTTGATATTTGTACAACATTGTTTATATACAAGTCTAAATAATTAATTACAATTACAAAATCAGCTTAACAAATAAACATAAGTGCTACTAAGTCAGCCCAAGTATGGTTACACGGTTCCTGCAAACTAACTCGGTGACTTTCTGATACTCGGCGTCCACTGCATTACTCAGCATCGTCATGCACTCGGTAGAAGTGAAGGCTTTGTTCATACTAACCACTCGGTAAGTTTCAAACTTGGTAAATACTTGTGACTCAGTAGACATAATGTCACTCAGTTTACACTGTCCTGCTCGATTTGCACTATCCTGCTCGGTTTGCACTATTCTGCTCGGTTTGCACTGTCTTACTCGGTTTGCACTGTTCTTCTCAGTTTGCATTCAGGATGCAAATAAGTGTTGTCACTAGTGGCAATCCTGCTTAATGCCAACAGCAACTTGTTAAAATAGCATGCCTAGTTAAACATGTACAAAAATTGGCTTTTTAAAGGTTTGACCAAAACTTAATCTAAAAATCTCTAGTAGTTGAATTTAAAAATATCATTTGTTATTAGTGAGTGATTGTATTTCTATAGAAAATATGACATATATGCAACTTAAATGGACAATATACCTATTAGTAATCATAAATATTGTTATATCTAACTTTTAAATCCAACACAAAAGGACCAATGCTTCAACACAAAAAAAATATTTGTTGTTATAAAAATAACACATTATTATATAAAATACAACCTATATTGAACACAAAGGGACCAATAGTTGAACACTAAAACTTTTTGACAATCTCACGCATTTCATGGGAAAATATAAGGCATTTTGGTTGTGTTCACCTTTTATATTTGTGATAAAACCAATTATTAATATGAAATATTCTAATGCATATACATTGCCACCCCAATAGTTGTACACATAGAATAGTATTTGTGCACTAAGATGACAATACTTGTTTAAGTGGGCATCTTATTTTTTAATTGACACACATATGATAGATAGTTATGATATATTATTTGAGACAAAAGGTTATCTATTTCCCTTGTTTATGTTATTTTAATATAACATTTATAGGTTCTCGTGTGTTCAAGTATTGGTCTATTTTTTATCAACATTTGGATTTATTTAATTTACATTTGGAATATTTAATCACAATATATAGTAAAAATGTCGTGTAAGACTGGATAATATATTCACTAGTGACCGCACAACTATTAGACCCCGCACAACTATTGGTCCCTCTCCCCTAGTGCGCTCAGTGTGAGATGGCATTTCTATTTTGATGTTACGTTAGTATTGAAATATGACAAAAGTTGCGGAGACATGAATGACCCGCAACTCAAGGCATTTTGTCTTTGCTTTTGTTAGGCGACAATCTACATCGCAGTGTCGCATAATATCCATGTACGTGTACCTAGTTCTAATTAATATGGAAAAATTAGTATATTTATACTTAGAGAAATATGTGTAGTACATGATAAAATACCTTTTATTGAAACTTAATTTATCTTCAAATTTTATTGTTATTAAGCACTTAATCTATTTTTTAGTAAGGTTTAGAAAAATAGATTACAAATGTAACAACATAAATGCGTAGATTTGTACTATAGAATGTTTCTTTTATTTTACATTGAAGTATTGTGACAAATGTTTGCTAATTATATTATAGTAGTATATAATTATAGCTAATGTTCATTATAGGAGCTTTGTTATTTCAAAAGAGTTATTTGTTAATTTAATTCACAATTGTAAGCTTAGCTTGAAATAAATTATTGTTAAATCATCTATTTTATTTGAACAATTCTCACAGTAATGTACACAATTCAAATGGAAAAATTGAGTGCCACTATTTTTGCTGAGTGCAAAGTAGATTAGCTCCTTCATGGACGTGATAGTGGTCTCTAATGGTTCACTTCAATTGATTTTGACTTATTGTGTTCTAGTGGGATGCATTTTACACAAGAAATGACAAGATTTTCATAGAAATTCTTCGGATTAGTGTTGCCTTTGCCTGTGATTGGGCTACTAGTTATTATTGGGATCTCCATCTTTCTATCAAATAGGGATTTTAATGTTGTTACTTGACAAAGTTAGATTTTAACATGACTCAATTTCATAAATGTTTCTCTCCTGCAATATCACTTCATATATTTATTTCCTCAAAACAATCATATTTTGCATCCACAATTTTGTTCACACTCATAAAACCTCTCCAAATGAAAAAAAAAAACTTATTAATTCAATTAAAAATATATTTGAACAAAACTAAGTTGAATGTTGAGGACTACAGAGATTAGATTTTTGTTCTTAAAAATTGAAATTGTAAGGTTTGACAAGTTTTGATCTTATCTAGAGTTGAGTAACATGCCAACACTATAACATTATGATTTTACTTATATATCTATAGTATCAAGTATGTCGAGAGATATTTTTATTATTTAACTTGAATTAAATAACATATTAAAAAAACTAAAATATAAAATAAAATACTTGTCAACATATTTTCTATATAATTAGTATTTCTGCATTAAACTATTTTAAATTTTTTATATTATGGTCAGATATTATTATTTGTAATATATTACATGGCTACATAATATATGCTAAGCATTGCTAGAAAACATGAGCCCGAAATCTGTACTACAATAGATTAGATAAATTTTGAAGTCATAATCAAAACACAATTTATTTGGTTCTCTCACTAAGCTTGTCCTCTCGTGTTAGGGTTTTAATGAAATTTAATTATTCAATAACAAAAAACATAATACGTACATTGGAATCCATTTTACCTACTAGGTTAGGTTGAACCTAGTAGTGTGGTCATTCCATGAATTATCCCTAGCAAGTAAAGTTTATATAGTAGATTTCAAAGGTGAGAGCAAAAGATTCTTGATGAAAAAGAAAATAAAATAGGAATCTTTGAGCAAAAGATTCTTGATGAAAGCAAAAGATTCTTAATTAGAATAACAAATAACTATTTGAAATAACAAAGGTCCCATAATGAACATTAACTAGAATTATACATTAATATAATATAATTAATAGGCATTTATCACAAGACTTCAATGTAGAATAGAAGAAACATTCTATGCTACAAATTTACACTTTGTTTCATTTATGGTGTTACATTCATAATCTATTTTTCTAAACCTTACTAACAAATAGATTAAGTACTTAATAGCATTAAAATTTGAAAATAAATTAATATTCAACAAAAGATATTTCATCACATACTTCACATATATTTTTCTAAAGATTGATATACTAATTATGCCCTAGGCATTTTCTATTTAGTAAGCCCCACGTAATTACGTTGAAGGTTTACTATGTGAAATGAATGACCTGAAATGCAAAATGAATGGTCCACATTTTTATAGGAAGGTGAACGACCATATAAATAATCATAGCCATAAAACTTTATTTTCCCACTTGCTGTAGTTCAATTACCATAGAAATAATCATAGCCATAAAAACCTTATTTCTATTGGTTGATCCCATGCACAAAATGAACATCCTCTTGTCCATTTTTGTGATTGAATTATTTAACTTAGAACAATTACTTCTTTAGTGGGCTCATATGCCAGATTTGAAATCGCGTGGATGTGACTGAGATTGACTGATCTTGTGAAGGAACAAGTTTGTCAGAAAAATTTGGTAAATTAAATTTCCTTAGCATTAATGCCAAGCACCAAGATTCACCTTCAAAGAAATCTAAAACATCAGATTCTAAGAAGTCTAAAAGAAGATGACATTCCATATCCTAGGTACTTGCACTCACTATATTGGCTTCTATTATCAGCCATACTCTCTTTTAGAATCATCTGTGTATATTCACTTGAAGCCAAAAAAATTCTCAAGAAATTCAGGTTTGAATATACTTGATCTACCACTCCTCTTTTCTTTATTTATAATTCATTCCTATGCATTTCTCAGTCTTCATGTTATTGTTATTAAAATAACATTTTAATGGCGACAAAAATGATAAATCCAAATTACAATGTGGAGATAAACACCCTGCCCAAGGAGGTAGATCACAACAAGCAACATTTCAATTTCAATTTATAAAATGATCTATCATAATTTTTTAATTATTTATGTAATAATCTATCATAATTTTAAGTTATTTATATATGTAAATGTTAGAATAACTGAGAGGGGGGTGAATCAGTTATCCACTATCCCAAATACAAAATGTATATCCAAAAATAATTTAAACAAATTTATACAGCTTGGTAACATATAATAGTAAACTGTTTGTGCTTTTACCGATTACCAGTTAATAACTTATAGTAACTACCGATCAAATCTAATATGCAACATGTAAAGTATGATATCCAACAATCATCACAATCAACACATAACATAAGAGATTTAACGTGGAAACCATGTAAAGGGAAAACCACCTGGGACCGGCAACCCAAAAATTGTTCACTCTTCTGAAGTGAGGTTGGTGAAGATCCAACCCTGTTAAAGGTTACAAAACACACTCTAAGGTGTGGCCTTGTCACAGGATTTAACACTAACCGTTATTGTCCAACCAACATTCACTATGGGGTTGACAAGATAACAAATGTGCATTCTATGAATGACATTACAAGACTTTCAAGTCTACTAGGTTAAGAGATTTATCTGATTACAATGGTTAAACTGTAAAAATAGTTGATCTGATTACAATAAAACTTCTATTGCAGATATTCAAATCTATTCTTAAGCTCATAAAAATCCTTTGATCAATATTTCTATTCAATTCATCAACATTCAATAACTTATTGTCCCTTGGTTATAGTCTTTCTAACGCTCGGTAATCTCTGCAGTTCGTTTCTCCTTAAACAGTTTGATCAGGAATGCATGAAGCTTGTTCATGCGATATCTCTGCAGTATTCTTTCCTCCGACATAAGTTTCGTAATGAAACCCTAGTCTCTTAAATAGACAAGTAAACCATTTTCTTTTCATCCATAAGATTTTGTCACTTAATCTCCTTCATTGGTTTTGCTGCTTAAACCTTCCTCGGCTAATGTGTCAGTAACACGTTTCAAATCTATCCTTTAGATCTTCCTTGAATTTTGCTCACCGTTGATCTTGTAACAAACTTTATCTTTCACCTTGTGATCATACACTTTACAACTCATCAAATTCTATTAGCTAAACAAATCATTTAGTTCTTTTGTTCATTCTCAATTAACAAAGAAATGCATCAGTGAACACAAGCTCAGTTTATACTGTGCTCGGTATACACTACACTACTCGGTGTATACTGGAATGCTTCATTAACTGACAATGCTGCTTTGTAACATTTTGCTCCGAACTTCATAACAGACTAATGCAACATAATCAAGTCAACAATATGAAGTCATAGAATCATCAATTAGTTACCAAAGGTATTCCTTATCCTCAGCTGTCATATCCATCTTTCTCAATGTAGATATCTTGGTTCTTCATCTTTCTCTTCTCTTCTACAGATGTGTTAGATGTTTGCAACTCCATGATAAGTACTGTCAAAACTAGTTGACATCAATGACAACATAAAATTGATTCAATTATCTTACATAACAATTCAATGCTCAGTGATCTCTAATCACTTGAAGTTCTTCAATCAGGTTCTCAATCAGTTGTAGTTCATCAGTAAACAAACATTTATAATGTATGAACCTATATTGATTATGAAGTATGATTATCTTCTTAATATAGAGACTTTTTAAGTCTTGTCTAGATTCTTATTAGTGGATGCATTGTTGATTTAACCCACCCCCCCCCCCCCCCCCCTCTCTCTCTCACTCACACACACATAAAAGAGGCTATCTTACTAATGGAGTATGATGACCTTCTTGATATAGATGTCTTTTAAGTCATGTTTCGATCCCTACATTGTTGATTTGGATCTTTCATTTCTTCAATAATTGTTCTTGATCCTTACTCCAGTATCTCTCCCTCTCTATCCCATATCTTTATATCCTTGCTCCACTATCTTTATTATTAGTTTTTCAAATTTTTTTTTAGGGATCTAATATAAGTAAACAATATAGACCTAATAAGTAAATATATTTTAATATTATAATTTATTTACTTATTACTTATGGATCAATATGGGTTTTATATATTTACTTATTAAAATATATAAATATTAAATTATTAAATATTAAATATAGACCTAATATAAGTTTATTTGATTATATAAATATTAATTATAGGTCTATAGATTTGTTCTTAATTTTATGCAAATAAAAAATTCTGATGTAGATGTATTAAATATATAACTAAACACTAATAATATAATAAATATAGGTCTATATTATAGAAGTTATTTTTTTACTTAATTAATAATTATATTTATAATGTGTATTTATTTAGTATAATATGAAATGTGTGAATGAGCAAGAGATATGACAAATTAGTATATTTAAATTTATTAACTATTTAAAACTAAACAAATGAATTAGTATATTTAGATATTTAATATATGTAACCTATAAAATTTACACCCATATTTCTCTATTGTCATATCGCTTTCACTCATTCCCACATTTCATATTTTTCCTCCTTATCTTTATCTCTATATTTATCACACACACACACACACACACACTCCTGTCTCTCTCTCTCTCTCTCTCTCATGATTCCTTTATATTTCTTTGTCTCATTCTCTCTATCTTCCTATCTCTCTCTATATTTATCTCTTCCTCTTCTTCTCTCTATCTCGTCATCTATTTGTCTCCCTCTTCCTCTCTCACTCTATCTTCATCTCTACGTCTATATTCATCTCCTTATACATCCATCTCTCCCCCCCTCTCTCCCTATCCTTGTTCCTACATCTCTATATCTATATGTAGAGTCAAAAGTTGCATAGCCCAATTTGCAATTTACATTACACTTTTGTAGCTACTTTAGTGTCCATTCCCCTACTATTTTTGTACATTCATTTTAGCCCCTATATTAGCCTCTTCCCTCCTAGCATGCTTAAAATTCCCTTTCAACAACTATCTTTCAACATCACCTTTGCATAAATCACATTTTTCCTTTACCACCTATCATTTTTTAGCATGATTTCTTTAGACACTAGCATGTCGGGTGAATGTTTGCACACCGTGCATTTTTCTACCAACATCCCAACATTTAAATGTTGGTTTTGAGCATGCTTTCTAATTTTTACCTTCCTTGGTCAGTGGAAATAGTTGAGAATATTCTACAGTAGCCCACAAGTCTCCTTTTCCTTCATTTTCCTCTCTTTTAAATTTATCCTTTTACTCTATTCAAGTTGCTCTTGGAAATATCTCTCTTGGTTATTGCACAAAAACTCGCTAGCTCCTTGATGTTTCCCTCTTTCTTGCAATATCTTGCACTATCTTTCTCTCTCACTTGGTACAACAATCTCTTGCAAAAACCTTGATATATCATCTTTCTCAAGCTTATTTGATAATATTTTTTCTTCTCTTTAGTATTTTTGAGCACTTTAGGGTTTATCAAATCCTTATCTATCATTTGTCTCACGTAGGAGGGGTTTCCTTTCACCAAGGAGGGTTGGTTTCTATTATGTTGTCATTTATTTATCTATGTATCTCTTCAATCTATCTATCTATCTGGATGTTGTGGAGGTGGAAACACCAAAGTAGGGACTTGACGAGGAAACTCTCTGAATAGTTCCAAACATTTTTCCTCTCTTGTGTGTGTGGACATTTGTACTAGCATCGTCGGTCGAGATGCTCATATTTTGACTAAAAAATTTCTGTCGTTTATAATTTCTATTTCTTTAATCATTTTTTTTTCATTATTAATTTATCTTTAATAAGATATCTTCACTAGTTTATTCAATCAGAGGTATTTGAATATGTGTTGTGAAATTTCAAAGGAACATAGTTTCCTATCCATACGGGTTTGATCTACTCCACTCTACATATGCATATGCATATGCATATACATATACATATATTCCCCTTTATCTATATCTCTCCATATATTTATTGTCTTTTTTCTCCATCTATTTCAATCTCATTATCCTCTACATTTCTCACTACCTCTTTATATATATCACTTCCTATCTCTATCTCTATCTTAATCTTACTAACTCTCACTCTCTCCTTTTCTATATATTTATCTCTTCCATCTCTTTCTTCCCTCTCTCATCTATTCAAACATAATATGAGCTTGATGGTAATGGAGCCTAATGGTCTTCCTATTTCAAATGTGTTGTTTTGGTAATGTTTGGATCCCTATAAGTGGCTCAGGCATAGTTAATTTCAAGCTATCACTACTCTAATGAGGCCTTTGCTACAAAAACCACACCATTTTGTAAAGGGTATACCAACTGAGATATTTACTACAAACATGTATGCAAATAATAAACCAAATTGTTCATAATTAACCTTCTAAACCTCTTCCCCATACCCATTGCAGACCAAGGTGCGATTACTAGTTTCAAATCTAACGGTTACAACTAGTGGAATAGATAGTGACTACCATTGGGAAAATATTGGCTGTCCATAGTTTGGTAGAGGAGAAAATGATTTTTTTCCTCATGAAAAGAAAACAAACCAAAACTACACAAGAGCTACAAGGCAGCATAGTTCCTACCAAGTGCAACATGTAGATTGATTTAGTAGGTATAGTGTATCAAATTAGAAAGGACGTACAACAATTTTTTGTTGGATTGAAATTTTTTTTATTATTGCAATCACTACTGAAGCAAAGGCAAAATTTTATAGATAAGTAAATTGTCTTTGGTCAAAAAGCCTCAATAGTTGAATCATATGGCTTCAAAGAGTTTATTTGAAAAAGAAACACACCAAAAAAGTCTAGGTTGGGAATAATGGTTTCTTTTTTATGAGTGGAATCTTCTGCCAACACTTGCCTTTAAGTTCCATTTATCTAGATCATCACTAAATTAAGTAGTTGGCAAAGAATGGAGATTGGTCTACTGTAGTGTTAGCCTAAGTGGCCATATTGTATGCTAAATATAAATGACTAAAAACAATCAAGTCAAAATATCTACAAAAGTGCCAGGCTTCATCTAAGATGATGTTCAATCTCTGGTCTTGTAGTAGTTCTTCAAACCATTGATCACTAAAACCCTTCAACCTCCATTAATTTGAAACTAGATGCAGTAGCCAATTTGATCCCTTCTAGAGTAGCCAAAGCTTCCACTTCACTATTAGATTTGGAACCTAAAAAGAAGGAAGCCCCTTTAACAAATAAACTAGAAGATGAGAAAAACAATACACCTATTCTGGCGAGGCTTGGGTTACCTCTAGGTGTACCATCAAAATTTCATTTTATAACAATTAGTTTAGGCAGTATCCAAGAGGGTAAATTCAGCTTAGAGGTTTTTTTGTTTACTCCATTAATAGTGGAAAATTTGGCTTGATTTTAGATGAATGTATCATAATTTTATTCCAATAGAAATCTCAAAAATTTTAAATAGGAATTGCTTAATTTGATCAATAATGATGGCTTCTGCTATGTAAATTTTTGTTTCTATAAGAAAGCTTCTTTTTTCCTCTAAATTTTTAAGAAGTTTAATAACAAGAATTGTTTTATTTGATAAAAAATTATGGCTTTAGCTTTAGTTTTGTGGAAATGTTTGTTTATACTAATATAAAGAATTTGTGTTTTTTTCTTTAATTTTGAAATTTTGGTTTTTGTTAGTAAGTATTTTTTTAGGGAAATTTTGAAATATTTTGTTCTACATATTTTGGTACATTCTCAGTTTTGTTTTGAACATCTTAGACCTAACTTCTAGACCTATTCTCGAATGACACACAACCTTGAAGTTAGATTGGTGACAAGACCAAAGTACCAAAATGATGACCTCTGGAAATCTCAAAGATCTATTAGCTAACATTATTTTATTTAATTAAGAAGAGTGATCTTTGTTCACATTCCTTGAAAAATATTGTCTAATGAATCATTATCATTTGTTTAAGACAAATTGTTAAAATTATTTTATTCAATTAAGAAGAGTGATCTCTGTTCACATTCCTAAAAAATCTGGTCTAATGAATATTTATCATTTATTTAAGACTAAATTTGAACTAAGGTGCTACATTCTAGACATATTATATCCAATATCTAATTCATTCTGATTTCCATGTTTAGAAATTGGATAAATGTACCAAAATGTTTACCTATAGGAATATCAATTATCTTATCACAAGGGTTCTCAAATTTCTTTGAGGATCAATGTTTAAATTTTAAAAAAAATTGGTTTCACAAGTGAGTGTTTTTTAAATAGAGTTGAAATATGGACTCAGGTGCTACATTTGTTTGGTAATTTTGAGGATGATTTGTATAATAATGATTTTTATGATCTTGGTCTCAAGTGAAGCATTACTCTTCCACCTGTTAAGTTTATTCTTGCTGGATATGTGGTGCTATTTAATAATAATAATAATAATATTAACTCTACAAAGATCTTGTACTAGTTCAATGAATCTAGATTTCATTCAGAATCTTTGGCTCACAAAATTTGTATTAAAACCAAGACAAACTATTGAAATTGAGACAATCAATAGCCTTAAGTCATCTAAAAACTATGATGAAAATGGAGATAGTCGTAAGTCTCCTGGATGAGAGTTTGGCATCTGGGAAAAATTATGGCACAAAGAGATTTTAAGAAAGTTATCGTTCCTAAGCCATAAACTTGTGGCACTTAAAAAAAAATAGAGCCTAGTAAACATGCCAAAGAGGGATTTGGTGACTGGCATCTTCCCTAGAAACAGTTCTGGCAAAAACAAGAATTTGGAAAACCTATTACCCCTATAGGCCAGAACTACATGCCAATTTTAGAAAACTAGAGCGTATTAATTGCATGAAACATGAGGGATTTTGGGTTTGGTCCCTTTCTTGGCCGATAAGTCCTTTTGCCGCCACAAGTATCCTTAGACCAAGAAACAATAGCATTAATTGCAATGGAAAATCATAAATTAGGAAAACTCAATAGAATAAATATTTGTAATAATATCAAGATGACCCTTTTTCAAACTTCTCAAATAATAAAATCAAATATTTCCAATAAATAATAACATAATATCGAAGTGGCCCTTTCTCCAACCTAAGATCAAATATTTCTAACAAATAATAGAAAAATTGGGTACCTTAAATACGATGAAACAAATATTTCACTGGAAACTTAATTCTTCAAATAAAATAAATATTAAAGCATCCCCTTTCCTCTTCAAATCAAGTAAGTATACAATACTTGAGCCACACAATTTAGTCTTAATATATTATAATTAAATCCTAAAAGATTATTAGGTAGCAAGAAGGAAAAGAGAATTCCAAAACACACAAATCTAAAAACTTCTTGTACAAGACTCAATCATTTATCAAATGTTTTCCAGTAGAAAATTAATAGTGAAAAAAGTCATGAAACCTAAAACCGTCGTATTGACAATGCAATTCGCTAGAGCTATGTTGTTGATCTTCCCCACCACTGCAAAAAATTGTGACAAAGACAATGTTGTAATGGATGTTGTTCAAACCCCCTACATTCCATGATAGCACAATCATTTATGAGGTTGAAAGAAGTGGGAATCAATGGGCTTCACAAACCCTGACTCAACCAAAGTATCAACAATAAGCATCACCTTCTCTTGGTTTGTTTTTCCTCCACTCGGTAAAGCTTTGTCTAAAGAACCCTTTTTAAGGGACATTTTTTGTAGGCCTAAAATGTGAGGGGCTTTTTTACTCTCCTAGAATATGAGGCCACCTTAGTGGAAGGAGGAGAAGAAGCCATCACAATTGCACCCTCTAGAATATGTGACCCACATAGATCCTTGTTGTCTTGAACTTGAGAAGGAAGGTTGGTGACTATCTACCCATCATGTTGATCCCCTAAAGAAGGAGCTTGATCCTCTTTCCTTGAAGCCTCCTCATGATCCACATGTTGGAATTGGACACCCGAAGAGATTTCAATTGGAATTTTTTTCTCTGGGATCAAGTCATGAAGAGCATCAAACCTATTTAGAGTAACTTCATTCTGTCTATCCAACTGGGTTCTCTTCTTTCCTCTTCCTCTATTTTGAGACTTAACATGAATGAAACTTTCCTTATTTGTAGGATCATCAGACATAGGGGCCTTCTTCTTATCCTTTCTAAGAATAGAGTTAGGAGAATTAGAAACTGCTAATGAAGAAGATTTATTTTTTGGACATCTACACTATAAATGACCATATTCATGAAAAATTCTACATCTAAATGGTAAGGTCTCATAGTCCAGCTACTGGATCCAAGAAGGTGTTCCCAAATATATTTACATAGAGTCCAGTAAAGGGTTATTTAAATAAAATTCTACACAAATAAAATCATAAGTAATTACCTTTTGATCTTGAGTTTGCATCGTTGAACCCATAGGTTTGCCAAGAAGTAGTGAGATTGAATGTAATGTCTTCCCTCCAGAATTCTAATGGAAGCCTCAACAGTCTAACCCATATAGGCACTCGAGAGGGGAGATCCTACACTGAGTTGAAGACACTATCAAAAGGTTTGATAGAGTCCCACCTAGTTGAAGAAATAAGGGCCACCCTCAAAAGCCCTATTCCTATTTAACATGATATAAAAAAATACTAGAAAATAGTTATTGGCTGCCAAAAGTAACTCCATATCTCCTTCGAGGTTCTAGAATCGGTCTACCCAAGACTCTAAAATAGGTAAATAGAGATGAAGACCCATGAAATTTCATATGAGAGCATGATTACACCAGTATTCAAAATCCTCCAAAACTTTCTCAGGTTGAATAACCAAAACTGGAAGATCCTGGGACCTCTCCAAACAACCATTCACCTTCTTCATGCGAAAAACCTCTTTCGAAGAAGAATATCCTTGCCCCAGTTGGGGTTTACCTATATGATCCTTTGTGCAAGAATGCACTGATGAAGATGGGTCAACCATTTCTAAATCTCTAGAGCTCATCAGAATAGAGGACTTTCCTCTATTCTCCATGGATAAAAGACAAACCCAGTAGATAAAATGAATGAGATGATTGGTAATTCTAAGAAGTCCAAAAGAAGATGACATTCCATATCCTAGCTACTTGCACTCACTATATTGGCTTCCATTATCAGCCATACCCTCTTTTCGAATCATCTATGTATATTCACTTGAAGTCAACAAAATTCTCAAGAAATTCAGATTTGAATATACCTCATCTACCATTCCTCATTTCTTTATTTATAATTCATTCCTATGTATTTCTCAGTCTTCATGTTATTGTTATTAAAATAATATTTTAACGATGACAAACATTATAAATCCAAATTAGAATGTGGAAATAAACACCCTACCCAAGGAGGTAGATCACAACAAGCAACATTTCAATTTCAATTTATAAAATGATCTATCATAATTTTTAATTATTTATGTAATAATATATCATAATTTTTAACTATTTATATATGCAAACAAACATTTATAATGTATGAACCTACATTGATAATGAAGTATGATTATCTTCTTAAGATAGAGACTATTTAAGTCATGTCCAGATTCTTATTAGTGGATGCATTATTGATTTGAAGCTTCTCTCTCTCTCTCTCTCTCTCTCACACACACACACACACACACACACACACACACACACAATGAACCTATCTTGCTAATGTAGTACGATGACCTTCTTGATATAGATGTCTTTTAAGTCATGTTTCGATCCCTACATTGTTGATTTGGAGCTTTCATTTCCTCAATAATGGTTCTCGATCCTTACTCCGATATCTCTCCCTCTCTGTCCCATATCTTTATTTCCCAACTCCACTATCTTTATTATTAGTTTTTTAATATATATTTTTTAGCGATCTAATATAAGTAAACAATATAGACCAAATAAGTAAATATATTTTAATATTATAATTTATTTAATTATTACTTATGGATCAATATGGGTTTAATAGTTTTACTTATTAAAATATGTAAATATTTAATTATTAAATATTAAATATTAAATATGGACCTAATATAAGTTTATTTGATTATATAAATATTAATTATAGGTCTATAGATTTGTTCTTAATTTTATGCAAATAAAAAATTCTGATGTAGATGTATTAAATATATAACTAAAAATTAATAATATGATAAATATGGGTCTATATATTATAGAACTTATTATTTTTACTTTGTAAATAAGTATATTTATAATGTGTATTTATTTAGTATAATATGAAATGTGTGAATGAGCAAGAGATATGACGAATGAATATATTTATTTATTAACTATTTAAAACTAAAAAAATGAATTAGTATATTTCTATATTTAATATATGTAACATATAAAATTTAGACCCATATTTCTCTATTGTCATATCCCTTTCACTCATTCCCACATTTCATGTTTTTTCTCCTTATCTTTATCTCTACATTTATCACTCACATACACATACTTCCTATTTTTTAATTCCTAGCTCTATCTCTATCTCTATCTCTATCTCTCTCCCCCCTCTCTCTTTATCTTTCTCCCCCTCTCCACATTACAATTCTTTATCACCTCCCCACCCCCTCTCTCTCTCTCTCTCTCACACACACACACACACACACACACACACAGATAGAGAGAGATAGAGAGAGAGAGAGAGATAGAGAGAGAGAGAGAGAGACGCTTGCATGCATAGACACACTCATACTCACACTAACATAGACACACATACTAACTATATCTCAATTTGTCTCTCCCTCACATGGTTCCTTTATATTTCTTTGTCTCATTCTCTCTATCTTCCTATCTCTCTCTATATTTATCTCTTCATCTTCTTCTCTCTATCTCATCATCTATCTGTCTCCCTCTATATTCCTCTCCTTATACATCCATCTCTTACTCCCTATCTCCCTATCCTTGTTCCTACACCTCTATATCTATATATGTAGAGTCAAAATTTGCATTTCCCCATTTGCATTTTAGATTACACTTTTGTAGCTACTTTAGTGTCCATTCCCATACTATTTTTGTACATTCATTTCAGCCCCTATATTAGCCTCTTGCCTCTTAGCATGCTCAAAAATACCTTTTAGCAACTATCTTTCAGCATCACCTTTGCATAAATCACATTTTTGCTTTGCCACCTATCATTATTTAGCATGATTTCCTTAGACACTAGCATGTCATGTGAATGTTTGCACATCGCGCATTTATCTACCAACATCCCAACATTTAAATGTTGGTTTTGAGCATGCTTTCTAATTTTCACCTTCCTTGGTCAGTGGAAATAGTTGAGAATCTTCTACAATAGCCTGTAAGCCTCCTTTTCCCTCCTTTTTCTCTCTTTTAAATTTATCCTTTTACTCTATTCAAGTTTCTCTTGGAAATCTCTCTTGGTTATTACATAAAAACTCGCTAGCGCCTTGATGTTTCCCTCTTGCTCACGATATCTTGCACTATCTGTCTCTCTCACTTGCTATGCCAATCTCTTACAACAACCTTGACTATGCTCATCTTTCTCAAGCTTATTTGATAATATCTTTTCTTCTCTTTAGTATTTTTGAGCACTTTAGGGTTTATCACATCCTTATCTATCATTTATCTCATGTAGTAGGGGTTTCCTTTTGCCAAGGAGGGTTGGTTTCTATTATGTTGTCATTTATTTATCTATGTATCTTTTCAATCTATCTATCTATCTATCTGGTTGTTGTGGAGGTGGAAACACCAAAGTAGGGACTTGATGAGGCAACTCTCCAAATAGTTCCAAACATTTTTCCTCTCTCGTGTGTGTGGACATTTGCACTAGCATCGTCAGTCGTGATGCTCATATTTCGACTAAGAACTTTCTGTCATCTAAAATTTCTATTTCTTTAACGAAAATCTATTTTTTTCATTATTAATTTATCTTTAATAAGACATCTTCACTAGTTTATCCAATTAGAGGTATCTTAATATGCATTGTGAAATTTCAAAGGAACATAGTCGCCATTCCATACAGGTTAGATTTACTCCACTCTACATATACATATACTTATACATATGCATAATATGCATATGCATATGCATATACATATACATATACGTATACATATATTCCCCTTTATCTATATCTATCCATAAATTTAATCTCTTGTTTCTCCCTCTATTTTGACCTCATTATCCTCTACATTTCTCACTACCTCTTTATATATATCACTTCCTATCTCTATCTTAATCTTACTAACTCTCACTCTCTCATTTTCTATATATTTATCTCTTCCATCTATTTTTTCCATCTCTCATCTATTCAAACATAACATGAGCTTGATGGTAATGGAGCCTAATGGTCTTCCTATTTCAAATGTGTTATTTTGGTAACGTTTGGATCTCTATAAGTGACTTAGGCATAGTTGATTTCAAGCTATCACTTCTCCAATGAGACCTTTTCTACAAAAACCACATCATTTTGTAAAGGGTATACCAATTGAGATATTTACTACACACATGTATGCAAATAATAGACCAAATTGTTTCATAATTAACCTTCTAAATCTCTTCACCCAACCCATTGCACACCAAGGTACGATTGTAGGATTGCTAGTTTTAAATGTAACAGTTGCAACTAGTGGAATAGATAGTGACCATTGAGAAAATCTTGGCCGTACATAATTTGGTAGAGGAGACAATGACTTTTTTTCCTCATGGCAGGAAAATAAACCATAAGTACGCAAGTAGTTATTGAAAATCTTCCATACATCAACTACTAAAATTAAAATGAATATGCTTTTACAATATTTATTCTCTAAATTTGGGTCACTGTGGAAGTTTTGTGTGATGTGAGTGATGGTAAGTCTCATTAATGGTGCACTGATATGCCTGACTACGCAGATTTGAATTTGTAGTCGGTTGATTTTTTTAATATTGCATGGATTTATTGGTAACTGTTTGATATGATAAGATATGGTTGATTTATTGCTTGGAACTTTTGGGGCCTGTTTGGTGCATGGAATATGGGCTCTAATTTTGGAATTAGATTTTTGGATTATTAAATTCCATGTTTGTGTCCATCCAAACAAGCAGGAATTGAAATTTCAAAATTCTAATTTTGCCGACAAAATAGGCATTTCATCTTCCACTTGAAAAGGTGGAATTAGAAATTCAGGCTCTAATTCCACTTTTCAAATGCCAATTTTATGTGTCCATCGGGTCTGCTTGTTGTTTAAAATATTTGACATTCAAATTTTTTGATCATTTCATTTTCCATTTTCACCATTCGCTACTCTGCAGAGCAAATCGACTACTCTGTGGCTACCTAGGAAAATATAGGTTTAAATCTAGATTAGGTTTGTGTATGCTGCTTTTTAAACAATAATGTAAATGGAAAGGTAAACTCCCTTTGGACTTCAAAACTGGTATCTGGTTTGGTGGCTAGGTGGTTAGGCTTCCCTGAAGCCTCTGGGGTTTTGAGGGAGGGTCCTATATTTCATCCAAACTTAGTAGAACCCTAAGAAATGGCAATAACCGGTCTCAAAATCACTAAGAAAAAAAATCCTCCTAGGTAACATAGCACAACACCCAAAATGTACATATAAAACCAAAACCCATCTTTCACCCATTTCAACTGTCATTTTTCATAGGCCACGAATCATTTATCTGGCATTACTTTTTGAAACCCATATCAGAAATCTAGACTAATGATAGAGAACCTATTTATAAAACAATCCATAGCCTAGAAATATAACAGAAACCCATCTCATTGCTCCTGTAACCATAACCTATAATAAGCATACATCAACCAAAGCTGGGTCTCCATTTAGCACGAGGCACCAACCTATATGGATCTTCTCAGTCATCTTCCAGGTGAACCAAACAGTTCCAACACATATTCCAGATATCATTTTGAGGATATGTATCTTCCAGAATTGTAGCATATTCCAAAATTGACTATATCCAACATTTCATATTCCATGCACCAAATGGGCCCTTGAAGAAATATAGTTAGCAAATGTAAAGCTAAAAGCCATAGCCTTTGGTAGCGCCCTTCCTGGGTAAAATGGACGCACACAACTAGATATACATGTAAAATGTGGATGCACAGACAAGGCACATTAACTCTTTCATAGAGAAGTATGGCGTCTTAGTGAATAGACTGTAGTGGTTTGAAGGCCTAATGAAAATGGATTATGAAGGAAAAATGTTGAAATCCATAACCATTTCCAATGTCCTTGTTGCCTACCAAAATGGGAGTTTTGTAAAAGGGTACAAACATGAAGACCTAAGAAGATCTTTGTCAAAAATTATAGTTAGAACATGTCATAAAGATGTGCATAAAATATGAGATTACAAACAATGACATGTGGTTGTTAGGGCTTACAATGATCACGGGATATGCCAAAATGGTTGTTTGAAAGATGGGTTCTTTTCTCAGGTAGTGGTTATGTAGCCAACTAAAACGTATAATATATAAGAAGAGTTTTAAAAAAAACTAAGTCTACCCCTTGGTAAGATATATGTTTTATTTTGCTGTTCAAACGTTTCTCTTTTTTTAAGGTAGTGGCTATTTAGCCACGAAAATCTTTTTCTTTCTATAACTTTTTTGTAAATTTTTGGAAAAAAACTAAGTGTTTCCCCTTTGTATGGAAAAATATATGAACTCTTTTACAAGGAAATCTCATTTCATGAGATGGCATGATTACAGAATCGCACAAAATGATATTGTTGAGAAGGCTTTAGACAAGTGAAAGCAGATCTTGTGGAAGACATAAAATCATACAAAAAATAGACCAAGTTTTTTTTCTGTTCTACTATCCTCAACTCTTCGACATGCCTATTGCACATCAAGATGCCATTGTTAGTTTCTATATTAATTATCTAGATTGTCTTATTGTGCGACACTGCGATGTGGATGTTCACCTAACAAAAGGAAAGACCTGGACTTTTTTAAATGATTGTGACCAAATGCCTTGCAGGTGGGCATTACATGTATAACATCTCTTCCATTTTATAAAAATATTCCATATAATTATATATAAAACATTAATTTAATTTCATAAATTTTAATTTAAAATTATACATATTAATATTATAATAATATGATTTCAAAATATTTCATTAAAAATGCCCTATAAAATTATAATATAAATATGAAAACATAAAAAAAATAAAAAATAATACCATTTACTTAAAATGAAAAAATATTTTTACATCAAATAGTAAACATTATAACTTTATTAAAATAAATTAAAAAATTATGTTTAATTAATATATAGTTTATTTTTAAAAATATTAACTTTTCCAAAAATAATCCTTACACTACACAACTCAAGGAATGTTTAATTAATATATAATTTAATTTTAATAATATTAACTTTTCAAAAAAAACCATACGCTGCACAACTCACATATTGGTTAGGATACGGTTACGATTAGATGGTTGCACGAGAGGTTATGGCCATAGGCATGACATGATGGGCATTGTCTATGAAGCTGGTGCAAATATTTCGCAAGGGCTAAGCTCCCTACAAAACACACCAAAGACAAAAATATGTCAAACTTTTTTTTTCCAGATTCGTGAAAGCACAGTGATTTTTTTACAAATTTTTTGTGGTTTTCGACCACAAAATATGTAGATCATGAAGAGCAGATGCTGAAAATTTCATGAAAATCTGTTATATTTTTGGGTTTTTAAAAAGGGTACATTTTGTAGGGAGCTTAACTACATCCCAAATATTTGACCCCATAGCCGATGCTTGTAGGTTGTTCACGTCTCCACAACTTTCATCGTTTCTCAATACTAATGTAACATCAAAAGAGAAATGACATCCTAGTGATTCTCCATTATACTTTCTTTCTTTTCATTCTCAACTATTTGCTTTTGCTTCCTTCTCGCATGGCGCCCAATTTTGCTTATTAAAATCATAAAAAGGAGATCAGAGGGATATCATTAAACTAGCACATGCATCAAAAGAAGGTGCAAGGGATAAGCCGATAGGTGTTTGATGTGAAAGCATAATTGAAGGTTTACATATTAAAAGGAAGTGTGAAAAACAATGCAATTGCATTCAAAGATAACCCAAAAGAGTGGATTGCTGAGACAAACAAACATTCCATTTATCTTCCTCATTTGATCAAAACTTTTGACATTTTCAACTTGCATGCATTCTTTATGACATTATTAAAACTAATAAGAGACCATCCTGTATATGCAAGCACTGTATTTACTATTTAAGTGATAGTGTTTAAGAAATTCTAAATGTCAGAAGACACCTTGTGGTTATCACAAGAACTATCCTCCTTGCCAACATGGGACAATGCTGTTGTCACTTAAAATTTCATTTCTTACAATTTTTTCCCAATGCCAATTTTTTAATCTCAATATTGCTAGTAACTGAGATGCATATAAATTTTAATCAAGCATTTCACTTACAAATTACAAAGTGAATTTTTGCTAGTACATGGTTATGACTTTAACTATGCAATATTTTTAAAATAAATATTTAAGATCACACTACATGATCCATCGTCAAGAAGAGGAGTGCGTCTAGATTGCAGAGCATGATCATAACATTTCCTCTTTCTTTTTAAGGAACATTCTCTACAACACGTGCACATTTTTATTCTCTTCTTGATGATGGATGACAGAGGGTTATCCAAATATTGACATTAAAACAACTACATAATTAAGGCCAAAAGTAAGCACTTTCCCTATGATAGATGTCGACATAATATGTATCTTGAGTGAATTTTTGTTTATTGTTGATCATAATGTATAACTTACAATTATTCAATCTTAGTTTTTGTTTCCCAAAAATAAGTCCATCCAATGTAAACATCACAACCTGCAGCACTGCTTCACAATTTACACCTCTAACTCAATAATTTTGTAAAACAATGCTTCAAAATTTATGACTCTAATTCAATGAGTTTAATGTGTTCCTCAAACACAATACTAAGAATTTGTATATTTTATAAATAATATCTGGTTCACAAATTCCTTCAATATTAACAAAGCACTTGCAAGCATGCAAAATGTGGAATCATAGACAAAGCACCCGCATTGTTTGATAGAATGCCTCAAAGAGATGTCATGTCAAGGAATGAAATGAAATGAGTGTACAATGTGCGTAAAGTGGATTTCTCAAGGAATCTTTGTTAGAAATTAAAACCTCTACCCACATTCTGCATAAGCACATTATCTAACTAGGTAGTAAACTAATCTATCCAAAACTAAAAATCTATCAAACTGCATTCATGTTTGCATCATGCATATGATTTACAAATGAACTTACTCCAACATACCATCCCTGTGAATAGAATCTTTCTATCACCCTTCCAATATAATTTCACATTTGTACTCTTTTTTTTCTAAAGTACTAATTTTCATAAGCTTGACGTGACCTTCCTTGTCTTCTTTTAAGCATCAAATAATCCCAATGAAAGGTGGTGCACTTCTAGATCGAAAGAGTGCACAATCTCCTGCACTAATTTTATGGCCATCTTAGAAATCCAAATGAAGTCAACCCTTTCTCTATGCATTTTTGTTGAAAATTATATTTAAACATAACCAAACAAGTACAATATGCAAACCTTTCAATGATATCAATTCAAAGAAACTCATTAAATACATCTAATTGTTGGCATTCTAGAGATTGAACAACTTTGGGTAACAATTTAGTAAAGGAAAGACAATAGATTGGAATTACCTACAACAAGAACAATCTATTATACATGCTTCTACTTAACAGATTGTTGTCCAAAATTGATGGCAAGCAAAAGAATATGAAATTGAATATTCTGATGTGCATGTTTCTCCCAAGCAAAGAGGAAAAATACAGGAAATTACAAAAAAAAGATGATCATGGCAATGCAAACAAATTCACAGTAGATGAACCAAAATATGAGCCCAAAAAGTCTACTTTCTTCTGTTCTTGATTCTCTATCACATGTAAACTATCAAATATAACTTATCTTTTATAACTTCCTTTGATTTTAAAATTCTTATGTACAATCCTTTATCAACCTTTGGTAAAGCATATGGATCTTTGAATCTAATCGACACCAAGTTGCCCGCTAGATAACCAATCTGGAGCAATAAATAAATTAAAAGAATGATTCTACTTGTCATACAAGAAACTGGATATTTTTTTAATACAAATTACAATGCTTCTAGAAGCAATAAGGGAATTACAATCATCTCTACAACATTCACGTTGAAAATTTTGGACAAACCAGAATTGTGCCTAGAAACTTACGTGGTTTTGGTATAATACCCAAAGTACATTTAAATATATGTTAAAAGTTAAATTGTTCCTTATAAAAGATTTTAAATAGATCTAAAATTATAAATATTTCAATAATTAATTTGATCATAAAAAGTATACTATAAAATTTTAAATGATAAAGGTATTTTTCTTATTTTTTTAAAATTAAATAAAAAATAATATATTTTATAAAATCTAAAAGTGCAAATTCTCCCCATGCTTCTCCCATCGCCTCGCCACCTAACACAAAACTCCCCCCTCCTGCTTCCTACACACGTCAACTTGCTTCTCATGCCTCGCCCATCACCTCGCCACCTATTTTAGGTTTCCCTCCATCCAAAACTGATGACATGGAAGTCTTGATGCTTTCTGGCTCCAACAATGAAGGTCTGGATGACAAATTTGTCCTTTCCCAATAAAAAAAAAGGGGCCGCCCCTTAGGATCTAAAAATAAACAATTAAGTGGTAAGAATGGCTTACCCTCTATGAATATGGATATTGTGGGGTCCATAGACCCTAAGCGTCCCCTTCTCTCAGAAAGTTCATCATGAATTGTATCTCCTGGAATGTTAGGGGGCTTGAATCCCTAGATAGGAAATATGTCGTTAAGCATTTCCTTGATTCTGTCAATCATATGGATTTTTTAATGATGCAAGAGCTTAAAGCTACTGAGTTTATCCTTGAAAGTAACTTCAACTTCATTTGGAAGGATGCTATTAAGATCCTTTCCAACCACACCAGAGGTAAAGGAGGAGTGGGCCTCCTGATTGATCCCAAATGGGCTCCTTGTATTACTAACAAAGGGGTCTCTCCCTGCAATAGAGCTATGTCGGCTACCCTATCTTTTAACACTGTTCCCTTTGGTATATGCTCCATTTACACCTCCAATGACTACAAAGAATGGGTGAGCCTTTGGGATTGGCTCTCGGAGCTTCCCAATATCCCTTGGATTGTTGGGGGTGATTTTAATATGATTGAAGACCAGGAAGATAAGGCCGACAGTCTTCCCTTTTCCTGGAAGGACCAAGAAAGTCTCCACTGGAATAGATTCAAATCATCTAAACTCCTTTTCAATCTGCTTACTAGAAATTCTAATAACCATAATGGCATTTGGCACACTTGGTGCAATTTTCAACAGAATCCCTCTAGAATCTACGCCAGGCTTGACAGATTTTACGCCAATAAGAATTTATTCTCTTTCCTCCCTAACAACTATGGGGATATGATCACTATTTCTCCCACCTCTCTCTCAAACCACCACCCCATCACTGCCCGTATCAGACTCAACAATGCCCCTACTTTTCAAAAGGTTGCTAACCCAAGATTCATTATAAACAACTCTCTCCTGAAAGATCAAGATGTCCTTGCCGCCATTCAGCTTATTAGAATTGTTAACCATAATTCCCTCACCTCTCTCTCTCTCTTGTTGACTTATGGAACCACAATATTTATGCTTGGCACAACCTCCTTAAGACCATTGGTCAAAAGAAGGCTACGGACTACAGATACTCGGAAAAGATCCTCTCTGCTAGACTTCAATCTGCTGAAGCCAATGTCCAGTCTTTTCCCCAAGATATCACTCTCTGTGCACAAGTTGCTCAGGCTCATAATAGCCTCAGGAACCATTAGAAAATTAAAATCAAGGGAGCCAAGATCAGATCTCGGGCTCATTGGATCCAAAATGGTGACAGAGGCTCTAAATTTTTCTTCAATTTTCTCAAACAAAAGCGAGCCAATGAATCTATTACTAGAATTCTTGTGCATAATCAAGAGATCAATCAGGAAGAGGGTATAAAAGAAGCTTTTGCCAACTTTTATAGTAATCTATTTTCCTCTAAGGACTCTGCTAAAGCCAAGACACTCAGACACTGCTTTAAAAATCTTATCCCCAATATTTTGTCCATTGATGACAGTCAGCTTCTTAATCAAAATATATCCCTTGAAGAAATTGAAAAGGCTATTAATACTATGAAGAATGACAAGGCCCCTAGCCTAGATGGTCTCTCTAGTGAATTCTATAAATCTAATCTGGACTGGATATGCAAGGATCTCTATGATCTTTACTCAGATGCCTACAACAAAGGAACTCTTGGTTGTCTCATTAATAGAGGCATTATAAAACTTATCCCCAAGGAGGGAGACAAGGCTCTCCTAAAAAATTGGAGATCTATTACCCTCCTCAATGTCTCATATAAAATCCTTGCCAAGATCTTGGCTTTGAGGCTTGAATCTATTCTCCCAAAGTTTATCAACTCCACTCAAACGGGCTTCATCAAAGGGCGATACATTCTTGAAAATATTATTACTAGTTGGGAAGCCATGAGTTGGTCCAAGCTCTTGAATCAGAACTCCGCTATGTTACTCCTTGATTTTGAAAAGGCTTATGACCGTATTGAATGGGACTTCATCCTTATGATGTTAGAATCTTTTGGCTTCCCCCCTCTGTTCTGTAACTTTGTCAAGATCCTTCTCAAGGATGCCTCGGCTCAGGTTGAAGTCAATGGCTGCCTATCTGCCCCCTTCCCTCTTGGTAGATCCATTAGGCAAGGCTACCCTTGGCCCCTGCCCTCTTTGTCATAGCCTCTGATGCCTTATCTTACATTCTTAAGGACAACTCTCTTTCCCCTACTGTTAAAGGTATAACCCTTCCCAATCAAGTTGATCTTATAAATTGCCAATTTGTTGATGATACTTCCTTATTCTTTGAAGTTAATGAGGCCAATTTTAATGCACTTCAAGATAAGCTTGACACCTTCTGCACTATCTCTGGCTCCCATATCTCTCAATCCAAATCCATTTGCCTCAGTTGGTCTGAGAAACCCCCTGACTGGTTTGCCAACTTTGGTTTCCTTTGGGGAGGCCCTCATAAGATTGTGCACTACTTGGGCATCTCCTTCTCCATTGATCCTTCTCTTAAAGATATGTGGCTCTAGGTGAAGAATAAGATCTTTAATAAACTTAACAAATGGCACAACAGGTCCCTATCTCTCGCTGGCAGAGTCCAGGTTTGCCAAAAAATTCTTTCTTCCTACAATGTTTACTACTCTTCTCCTTGGAAGTTTAATAATTATCAAATCTTGGAGATTCAAAAGACCATTAGGAACTTTCTTTGGTTTGATGGGAAGGGTAATAAGAAGTTTCACGCTATCAAATGGGACTGGTGTCAAGCTGACAAGCTCCTTGGAGGATTGGGCCTAAAGAATATTAGAACTCAAGGCACTGCTTTAGCCACCAAATGGATCTTTCACTCACTGGAGGGTGAATAACCTTGGAAGGTCCTTATTAGATGCAATATTGAAAGAGGGATCCCTAAAAAAGCTAGAACTTGGAAGAATATCCCCTTCTGTGATATTATTATGGGTGACTTCCCTGTTCTTGTTCAGGGATCCTTGGTCTTCAAAACAATTTGGAAAGCTTGGGAACATACTAAAAAATTCATCACTAATAGAGCCTTCTTTGATCAAAATCTCCTCTACGGTGAATGATCCATTTGGTGGAATTTGCACATTGCTAGTAAACCTCTTGCCCTTCCCCAAAGCCGCTCTGCCAAGCATTGGAACAATCTGGGAATTTCTCAATTCATTTCCCTTTTTGAGAATGATAGACTCATTAGCTGGGAAGATATTAGCTCTCATTAAAATATTCCTCCCTCTCAAAAGAAGACCTATAATCTGATTGTCAAAGCCAACAAAGATTTGCCTTCTTGCTGCCATGTTGACTCTCAAAGATTTCTCAAGATGAAGTGGTCGGATGGTACCATTTTGGAAAATTTAAAAGCTAAAAACATCTATAATATTATTGTTGTTAACAACAACATCACTGGTCATATTAACAGACTTTGGTACTCTAACCTTGATGACAACAATTGGAAGAAGCATCTGAACAGACTTTGGAAGGCTCCTATTGAACCCAAAATCAAGTGTTTTAAATGGTTACTGCTTCTCGATAGATTGCCTATTTTGAAGGATCATAACAACAACCCTCTTTGCTCTTTTTGTGGGGGTCTGGAAACTAGCAGGCATATTCTTTTTTACTGTGCTTTTGCCAAAAGTATCTAGCAAATGTTTGGTATTTACTATCCTATGGGTGTTACTACTTTTGAAATTGTCACTAGTTTTATTGATAATGTTAAAAGTGCTATGAATATTTTTTGGCACATGCTTTCTTCTAATATTCTCTGGCAGCTTTGGAAATGCAGAAATGAAGAGAGGTATCAAGACTCCCTTAGATCCCTTACTGAGTTTTTTCAAAAATTCACGCACTTTAAAATTTCCTTGCAGGTGAACGTTAACATGACCTTGGAAAAGAAGAAGCTTAAAAGGTTCCTGCGTATGGGTCATTCTACCATGTTTCTATATGAGCCAAAAGATGGATATGACTGGAGGAATCACATGGATAATTTCTTCAACTTTGAAGAAATGCTGAAAAAGCTCACCAAGGAGATCACTAGCAACAAGAATGTCACCGATAGACAGATTGTGATGCTGCAGCAAATCCAAGATAAGAAAAGCATTGTCTGGATGGAAGGCCCTAGGGGTTGGACTGCTTGGATTGATGACAACAATGTTGTCCTTACTTAATATGTTTCTTTTTATATATTGTATCTTTTTGTAAAACTCTTCGTAAACTTGTGTGGGTGAGGTAGAGCCTCTCCGGCTGTATAATCTCATTGTAACTTTTTGATTTTTTGATCTCCTTATAGTTAATTCAAAAAAGTGCAAATAGAAAATAAATGCGTAGAACCCAAACAATAAATCACTTTGCTTTATTTATATTTTTTTATTTATTCTAATTTTATAAAACCAATATTGTGTATAATTATATCAATAATAAATTTAATTATAATATATATTATAAAAAATTGTTTAATTATTTAAATTACTATTTTAAGAATTTTACTATTTTAAAAAAAAAAGTTTCTCCCTTTATTTTCTTAATGTGTCTCTGTATTTCTTAGTTTTTCCTTTACTATGCAATACTCACAATTGTTCATTTGTGGCGACTCTATTTTTGTTTTCCCACACCCAAATCTATATTTTAGTTCTGCAGTGGAGGGGACAACATTAAATAGTGATTAAGCTAATCTTTAACTGCCAATCAAAATTTAGATTTATTTTTAGATTTGCTTCTGTTTGCTATGTGCAACATTTAAAATGCAATTTTTTTTACAGGAGATATTAGTCAAAGGATTAATTGGAGCTTCAGATGTGTTTGCGGATTATCATAGGTTCTGCAAAGATTACGGAGACTGGAGAACACACAAAATTGAGGTGTGTTGGTAGATTGTCAGCAAAAACATGTTAGAGCTTCAAGGTCAAAAACAAGATGTTGTTCCGAGCTTCAAGGTCAAAACAAGATCCCAAACAATCCACATGCCTTATCTTCCTTTGCACATTTTGCATATGGTAATGGGGGCATTTACATTACATCTATCAATATTCCTTTATCCCTTAGGCTTTGGATGGACATTTATCCCTGATGGAAAAAGAAAGAAACACCTTCGTAGACTACTGACGGTCATTCTAGGAGGCTGCAATATTTTTGAGGCAAAATAATTCACATTCCCTATTAATGCTTCCACATTTTGCAGGCATGCCCAAAGTGGAAACATAAATGGTAGAATCTGGACTTACGTCTATTGACTATTTCTGACTAAAAAATTGTCAACATTGAAGGAAATTGTTTAATTACCAGTCTTTATGTTCAAGTAGAGATGCTCATCTGAAACTTTGCCTTGGCATCTTTGCTCCATGCGCTACATTGACGCCTCTTGAGAACAGAAGAACATAATTGTAAAAGATGAATGAAGCCATAGGTAGGTTAGCCAGAAGATTTGCGGATGAGGAAGTTCCTGCACGTGAGCAGGGGAGATGCTAAAGCATAACACAATGTGGAGGTGCTACGATGAGATGGGTTATTACGGTGTCCTAGACAAGCTTTTATTCATTGTAGCTAAAGGTAAGCATGATGATGTTGAAGGAGTGGGGAAATTTACTGACGCTGCTGTAGACATGCTATTGAAATGTGGTGCTTAGCCTGCAGGAATCTATGCAATTCATGCTACAGAAAAAGAACTACCTTAGACATTGCTATGGAATTTCTAGACAAAGTTGTGAGCACAGTTGGTGGAATGCCCTTTGTCAAAGAATCTTTGCTTGCAAGGAGGCTGCGTGGCTTCAAATCCACTTCAAACAATTTCAACTGTACTCTGCCTTGGTCCCTTCATGACTGCAAATCTCTGCGGTATCTATACATCGACGGCAACCAGCTGAGCGGTGAGATTCCTCTGGGGCTATTGGGTGCTGTCAATCTCCGGGGATTGTTTCTAAAGGCAAGATTTCACCTACAATCAGCCAAGCGAAGGATCTGAGTCGATTGAAGATAAGCAACAACTGGTTCGAAGGAACACTCTCTGCACAAATTGGACAACGGACAAATCTTATAGCATTTGAAGACACCAACAGCAGGTTTTCAGGACCCATTCCCCACGAGCTCAGGAGCTTAATTCTGGTATATATTCTTCGGGCAGGCAAACCAAGGTTTCTGGGTGTGAATTTCTAAAAATTTATGCAGTATGTCACACTTGGTAGTTAAGGTTCGACTGTTGCTTTTATGTTGCTCAGAGGTTAATTTACCCCCTTCTGACTGGTAAATCATTTCACAATTTCTCGTTGAACCAACTTAAATCTGGTCCAGAAGGCACTGTTTACAGCCTCGGAATGAAAGGTCAATATTCAATCAATTCTTTCTTCTCCACGTTTGCTGAAAAACCACCCAAACCCAAGCAAAAATCCAATTCAAATTTTTAAAAAAAATCATACTCAGAAATTTTGCACTATCACCAAGAAAAACACATTCAATTTTCTGAACGTCAGCACAAGTTTTCCCTGTCAAAGGCTCCATCTTCTAGTGTAGAAGGGTTCCCATCGTATTTGTTGGAGGCTTAGTCGATCAAAACACTGTTAGTGAATAGATAATGGTCTCTCGTTGCAGAACATAAAGATTTCCCTCTTCATGCCTTCCGAAAAACCCTGTTTAAGACTCCTCCAATCAAATTTACAGTGCCAAGTTAAATAGTGTTGTTCTCAATGAGTCTACCACGGATCAAGTCTTGCTGAGTGCAAGGCTCCGACATCATAAGGGATGAGGCTAAGATTGTGCCATGGGCGATTTTGGTAGATTAGATACCCCTCAGTCCTTGGCTCTTAGCCAAAGAGGCTTTAGGCACAAGTGTGCCCGTATCAGGTTGCTAAAACATATTTGTGGTGGGCCTTTGTTGATTGGTTGCTCGCAGGCTTCATGCCTCTACTCAGCTGCCTTGTAGGTCTAAACCCTCTATAACATAACTGAAAGATGAAATACTTCTAATCTAACATGTAAACACTCATGAAACTTCATACACTTGACACATGTATTTTGGTATTGCAGAAACCCTTGTTAGAAGGTAAAAACTGCGGTGGGTATGACACCCACAAAACTTCACTACTACAATAATAAAGTTGTCTGTTAGGGCTTATGATTTTGATCACTTCTAATGATCTTACCTTGTTAGGAGTAACATTCAAGACCTATTATGATCTACCTTGTTAGAGGATTTTAGCAACATTGTTAAGTGTGCACTCGGTTAAGAGATTTACAAAAGACTGTTAGGTCTACTTTGTTAAGAGATTTTGTTTACCACAATTGTTAGAAAGTAATAGTAAATTGATCTGGATGTAGAAAATTACTTTATTGAATTTTAGATCTATTTGGTCCTTATCTGATATCACCTTTCTGTGATAGATTTGTCTTCCAAATACTGCTCGGTAGCCTCTGGTCTGATTTTGATTCAATTCTAAATACTTGTTCAATGCTTAGCTTCATAACCTTGTTTGATCTTCAGATGTCTCCTATAGGCGGCTACTTCTCAAGTGTGATAATACAAGCTGACATCTTGACAAATCTTATATCATAAAGATTTGACCTAATTGGGGTTATGGAATCATCTAGAAAACATTAGATCTACGATTCATATGAATGACCTAAATCAATATTGCATAAGGATCATTACCAATTAATTGTTGCATCTCCAATAAATCTTTACCTCAATTTATGTAAACTATTTTCTAGATTTTTATAAACCATTTGCCTTGTTTTCTATTCCATTCCAAACTTCTATATCATTCCTTTATCACTCGGTAAATACTGCATTCTTGTCTCGGTAAAATACCAATGCTCGGTAAATATGAATGCTCGGTTATAACTGTACTCAGTGTGTTGGAGCTATCAAAAATCCATTCAATTTTGAGCCCATATTCAGAAAATTTCACCAAGTCAAAGTTTGTAACTTTCAAAGAACAGTTAAAAGACCTGATTTCAAATGCATGTAGAAATGGGCCTGACGAATTTCATGTGACACAGCTTGGGGAATGGGTTCAGCACCTTTCATTTGATATATGCAATGGATTCCAGCTCCTAATTGAAGAATCTAAAGTGTTTAGGGAGTACCCATTTCAAGGTGTTCACCTGAATCTACACTTTTGTCTATAGTGTCAAATCACTGTAGCAGGCCCTATTTGCATTTGAATATCTTCCGGCCTGTTGAGTTTCATGCCTCGCCACTTTGGGAAGGTTTATAATGTATATCAGAGAGCTTATGTTCCAAGGCTCAATCATTTTTGAATCCCCCAAAGTTGGCTTTCCAGTTTTGTCCTATTTCTCTAATCTGCCTGATTTTAGTCAGTGACCCTGTTTAGCTGGTTATAATTTTTGACCCTATGATCCAATTGAGAATTTTCCTTTTGCGTCATTTTCTAGGGGTCAAATAATCCTTGTGTTTCAATTTCTAGGCAATGACGAATCCATTTGCCTAGATTGCCAAACTGATTCTGTTTGCAATTTCTAACATTTTAATGAAGGTCAGTTTCACAGTTTAGTCGGAGGCCCTGTTCGAATAAGTGCATCAAGTACCCTGTGATTGATCAAGAGATGCCGGTCATTGCATCTTGTTTTCAGCATAAGAAGGAAGGTTCATGCCAATTTTCAGCCTCCCATGTGTCCGTCTGACATGTTTTCTAGAGCCATTTAGATTGCAGAATGTTAAGTTTTTCACCAATGCATAGTTCAGTTTTGTGAATGGCTCACTTCAAGATCTTGCTATTTATGCCCGGTTCAAGGTCAACCATATTTGAAGGTTGTTTTGTAATGTAGACATGAAGGTGATTCTTCATGATGAGTTTCAGCTTATGACAAATCCGATTGATCACTTTGCTCGATCAATTCTAATTGCAATTTCTATAAATTTGATGGTTTTCAGTTCAGGGTGTTCTAAGGGCACAACTTCGGGGATTATTTTCGGATAACCAATTGATCATATGATGAAACTAATTATGGCCTTGTTTTCTGTGTATGAAAGAGAATCTTCGCCCAGGATTTCATGTTATGAAGTTTCCATTTGATCGGATTGCCAGGTCAGACAAAATGTGTTCAACAATGATGAAAAGTGTAGATAGCGTATTTCTTTAAAGTAGCCATTTTCTTAAATTCATAGATTTTGTACCGTTGATCATTTTTAGTTGGCGGTCAGTTCATTTTGATCCTTTCTAATGAAACTTCTTCCAGTTCTAGTGGCTTGTCTCCAGCTCAGCATCTGATATTTTTTGATCGTCTCTTTCCGAGGCAGTCGACAGTGATTTTCAACTTGTGTTCGCCGGTAGTTTTGAGTGAGCGTTTTCAAACTTTAAAATCTCTTGGCTCGTTCATTTTTAGGCGATGCCATTTTGTAGGGTTGTTGCCTATAGTACAAAATTTATGTCGACCAATTTTCAGCTTCCAACGATTTGTTTTGAGCAGTGTTTTTTAAGGGTGACTGGAGGTGTTTTATTAAGTTTTGGCGACTGGCGAAGTTTTGAATTTTGAAGTTTTTAAAGGTTTCCTGTTATCCGGATTGGATCCGGTTGTACACGCCAGTCGTCCTAGATTGTTTTTCGGGACCAGTTGTTTGAGTTCGAAAATATTTTAGGCTGGACCCGCTTGGGGTCCAGCCTGCCTCATTATTTTAAAAAACAAACTGTTATGGCGTGAAAGTTTTAAGTGAAATATGAAGTATCATGCATAACAAAATATGTGATTCCATGGCTAATAGTGTTTAAATTGTTTGATAAAGTTTTCAAAGGTCACCACAAGGAATAGAGTGATAAATTTGCAATTGAGAGTTTACTCATGATTTCTGAATTTATCAAGCATTGGCCTGCAGTCACAGGAAGAAAGTTGCTCTTGGAGTTTTTAGCCTTTCAAACTCACTGTCGATGGATATCCTTTGATGTTGCCTCAATGGTTTTGGAGTGCACTCTATGCAAAGGCAAGTTTGTTAAAAGTTGTGAGTTGATAGAGGAGTATGCTTGCCTCCCCTGCAACACTTTCTCTGTTTTATGTGAACAGAGCACATAGAGGAGGAGTTTCTTTGTGTATTGGCATTGTCAGTAGTGTCCATTGTGCTTTATTTGAGCAGGCCTTGTGCACAATGTATGGAGGATTTGCATGGCACTAAACAAAGAAGCTTCCATGCCCATGTATAGATAGGATTGTTGTTTCAAATGTGGGAACGTATATGCCAATATGAGAGCTGCATATTGTAAAGTTGGACTGGTGTAGTTCTTTTAAAACATCCTACGCATGCCAGTTGGTGTTCCACGCACCTGCTGTAGCAAACACACAAATAGGAGGGCTGTGTATTTTTAAAAAGATGCTATGTGCGCACCAAATAGTGAGGCGCTGCATGTTAGAGAAGATATGCAGGCCCGTGAACACCAGATCTCTAGGTCTTCTTACAAGGTTGCTATACAGAGCAAGGAAGAGGCTGCACGCGCTTTCAGTTGTGTGGTGCATAAATTTTGTTCAGATTGTTGAAGACACAAATCAAAGAATGTGGCGTGAACTTCAATTGGAAGGTGCTAGTTGCGGGCTTTGCAGAGGAGCTGTGAGTTTGGTAGGAGGTTTGTGAGCACTTTGCTAGGGACTGAACACACCAACATGAGATATGCACATGTTATTGGCTGTTACGCTTGAGCAGCGCACTCATTGCTAAAAGAAAAATCTAGTACGTGTCCCCTTAGGAAATTCACATACATCTTTTGGGTGTTGTGGTTGCCATAAAGAAGTGTGTTGTTACGCATACCTCTGGAAGAAATGTAATGCGTAGGAGGAGGTTGCAAGAGTTTTTTGGAGGTGGCTGCATACAGGACGAATGGTGCCACTGTTTTCCCCTTACACGCCATTTGTTCGTGATTTTTTTAGCACACTAAGGCAATGGAAGTTGATGACGTGAATGCACCAAGGCTGCAGAAGGTTGCGTGAGCCTTTAGGCCTACATTTTCCTCCATTTAATGAGATGATCTACAAGAGAAATTGGGAAGCGGCCTACTCAAGTGTTATGGAAAGCATCACCAGATTTCCGCTCACGTACTGTGTAAATGTTTGCGCACCATTTAGAAGTATTTGGAGGGGTCTTTGGCCATGGTAAAGGTGCAGGTTGGAGGTGCCAAAACCAAAGGAATTGGGGTCTATGCCGCCAGCAAGCATCGAGCACGTGTGTGTGTTAATCGGCAGGAGGATCAGGTGCACTGTGGTGTTTAGTCCCACATGCAACCTGCTATGTATATCAGAAATATTTAAAAGAAACAGCACTAACATGAGATGTACAGACAAGCGAAAGGGAGGCACCTCTCCTTCCATTGCCTCGTGGGCACACCTTGGGGCATGTACGACAGTTTTGAGTGGGTATCACATATATTTTAATGATTTATATAATAAATGCAGACTGTTCATTCCCCAAGATGCACGCCTAGATTTGACGGTGCTCGCTAAAGCGCTAAGGTAAAATTGCACGGGAATTAATATAGCCGTTCAGCGAGATGATGACACTTGGTGGCCCGATGACGTGATGTGATGATGCAGTTTGACACCCAGTTGGATCCATGGACCAACTATAACATGACATTTGGTAGCAAATGATGACGAGGCACTGACAAGGCACGCGACAGAGCAGATGGTCGGCTGCCTTGGGATGTGTGCCTGAAGGAAACATGCTCAAAGTTTAACCATTGCAGAGTAATGAGATGTAGACACGTGTCCCGAGGTGTGCTATCGGGTAGTTGCATAGTCAGCAAGGCTAGCCAACCGGTGAGCGACATGTGGTGAAGAAATGTGTTTGCAATCCAACATGGAGATGAGGTGGACTTTCAGACCAATTAGATTATGACATGTGGCACATAGGCATCCACCACGGATTTCAAGGGTCTCCATAAAGTGTTATTTTCGAATTTATAAAGTCAGACTATATCAAAAATAAAAAATTTAAATGATAAACAGTCTACTCACGAAAATTGGTGTCTAGGGCTCATTTTTTATCAGAATATAGCGCTATTATATGTTTTCAGAATCAGCTCGGATTGAAGAACGCAATGGTGGTGTTTATTTTCAGTTTTGAGAAAGTTGGTAAGAGCAGTAATGGACTGTGTCATCCGAGGTCATTTTTGGATAAAGAATTGCAGATATTTTGTAAAGATATTTCTGGAATGAAATGCAATCAGATTTTCTTAGGATATTTTTGAGAATCTTAGGGTTAATAGTCTTGCCCTAAAAAGTGCCCTAATTGATATTTTTGTATCCCTGTTTCTATAAAGGGAATTTTGTAATCATTTTGAAGGGACTGGCTGGAAATTGTTGACACAGGAAGCTGAAGAGCTAAGTGTGTATCCTCAGTCCAGATTGTAATATATTTTGCAGGTTGTGTCAATACAGTTGAAAAACTTTCTGTATCTTTTGCATATTGTCTAGGTGTTGTATTCTGAAATGGTTTGTAACACAGAAACATGAGTCCTCATACTTAATACAGTTATTCAGTTTTTAGATCTCTCCTTCAGTTGTGTTTCTTGGGTTTTGAGTTTTCTGACTCTTTGCACAGGGTTTACTTGTGTATGGGTGGCTGCAAGAAGTTGGGTGCCAATTTTTTGCAAAAAGTGGAAGTGTTTTTCCTATTTTTCAAAATTTATCTGAATTGATCTCAAAATTTGAGGCACTTAGAGATTGAATTTCGGAAAAATTCACTAATAGAAATTGTAGTACTTGGAGTCTACTTTTCAAATATATAATTTATTTTAATACCCACATGGTATAAATAATATTTTGATAGGCATATTTGAAAACCACTTTTTCAAAATTCCTATTTCAAGACCATACCACATCCGTGTACGGCCACCATATTTTGACACAAATAAATGAATTTTTTTAAATCCTTTTTAGGGAAGATACTTAAGACATAGAACATTGATGAGAATATTTTTTCTTATTTTTTTGTTTTGTAAATTATTTTTTATTAATTTTTAATTAACAATAAAGCTTATTTTTCAAACCTCTTGTGTACGGCCACCATAATTTAATATAATTTTTCTTTTTTTCAAAAATTTATTTTTTAAAATTCAAAAGAATTGAATCTAGATTGATGACATATAATTTATTTTTAAAAATACTAAAAAATTACAAAGTTATTAAAGTTTTAGTGAGTCTCACTATTTTACGTTTATGTACCACTATCAACTAATAAATAATGTAAAAATAGTAAAAATAACCATATTATTATGAAATTTATATTTTTAGAATCGTGATAGTGAGATCTTTAATGAGTTTTTATTTTGTCAAAAAAATCAATCTAGAAGGGCTTCAAAAAATTACGGTAAGCTTTAAAATTTTTATTCCAATTTCGTAGCCAAAATTTTGGAGGCTAAGACATAGGCTTGGTCTCACCAAACCTATCCCAAACCAAAAATTGAGGCAGAGTGAAAACTCCCATGTGCATATTTTAAGAAACGGGCACCCGTTATTTAAATTCAAAAAATGGGCACCCGTTTCATAAATTTAAAAAAATATGTTTAAAAAAATATTTTAAATTAAAAAAAAAATTAAAATTTTGTTTAGAAACGGGTACCCATTTTTCAACAAACGGGTGCCCATTTCTGGAAAAATGGGTACCCATTTTTTGAATTTCGAATTGGATGTCCGAGCCTAAAACGAGCACCCGTTTTTAAAAAATGGGTGCCCGTTTCAAGCGGCGCAAATTTTCAAGCCGTGGACTTCCGCAGAATTGGCACCCAACTTTTTGCTTCTACCCGTATGTGTTTTATCTCTCAGCCTTGATCTAGGATCAGGTTAAAAGTCTCTAAGTGAAGCATAGATTCATCTAGTTCAATCAGGAAGGATATCTGTAAGCAGTGTAAGATACGTTTGACTATATTAATGGCTTGGAATCTGTGATCTTGTATTCTGTATCTATCTCAGATATATTGCCCAATGGATAAGGCACTGATCAGAAGTTAGTATCTCCTCTACTGATGCAAGTTTGGCATGGTTGTTTACATTCTGCAAGAAATCTTTAAATCATTACCAGTAATTTTAGTTTTATTTACATTTATGTGTTGTCCTACCCAGTGATGGAGGATCAATGAACAATAGGTTGTTGTTTAGTATTCTCTCACTATTTTCATCTGTTGAAAGATCCAATAAAGAAATAGGGGGCAGATTTAAGACTATCAATTAAGAGTTAAATACTATTGGATCAAGTGTACCCGCCTTGGTTTCACAGAGCCAGAAGCAGAAGAGGGACTATCCATCCCTATAGTTGGTCCAGTTGCCTATAGATTGCCCACATTTGGAACTAACCAGTCCTTAATATCCATCATAGGCATATTGGTGTCTCTTTGAGTGTAAACTCCTTTCCAGGAACCAACATAGTGTGCTTGATGATCATCTACCTCGGTGTCTGTGGTCGGTCAAGACTATGCTCGGTTACATTATCATTCTATCTTGTGCTCTGCTCGATTAATTTACCCCATCCTATTTACTAGAGGCTAGTCAATCAAAACACCATTAGTGAATAGAGAACGGTCTCTTGTTGCATAAAATAAAGATTTCCCTCTTCGTGCATTCTGAAAAACCTTGTTTAAGACTCCTCCAATCAAATTTATAGTGCCAAGTTAAATAGAGTTGTTCTCAATGAGTCTACAAGGGATCAAGTCTTGTTGAGTGCAAGACTCTGACATCATAAGGGATGAGGCTAGGATCATGCCCCAGACGATTTTGGTAGAATAGATACCCCTCAGTCCTTAGCTCTTAGCCAAAGAGGCTTTAGGCATAAGTGTGCCCATATCAGGTTGTTAAAATGTCTTTGTGGTGGGCCTTCGCTGATTGGTTGCTTGCAGTCTTCATGCCTCTACTTGGCTGCATTGCAGGTTTGAACCCTCTATAACATAACTAAAATATGAAATACTTCTAATCTAACATGTAAACACTCATGAAACTTCATACACTTGACAGATGTATTTTAGTATTGCAGAAACCCTTGTTAGAAGATAAAAACTGCGATGGGGATGACACCCACAAAACTTCACTACTGCAATAATAAAGTTGCCTGTTAAGGCTTATGATTTTGATCACTTCTAATGATCTTACCTTGTTAGGAGTAACATTCAAGACTTATTATGATCTACCTTATTGGAGGATTTTAACAACATTGTTAAGTGTGCACTCGGTTAAGAGATTTACAAAAGACTGTTAGGTCTACTCTGTTAAGAGATTTTTTTTGCCACAATTGTTAGAAAGTAATAGTAAATTGATTTGGATGTAGCAACTTACTTTACTGAATTTTAGGTATGCTTAGTCCTTATCTGATATCACATTTCTGTGATAGATTTGTCTTCCAAATACTGCTCAATAGCCTCTGGTCTGATTCTGATTCAATTCTGAATACTTGTTCAATGCTTAGCTTCATAACCCTGTTTGATCTTCAGATGTCTCATGTAGGTGACTACTTCTCAAGTGTGATAATACAAGTTGACATCTTGACAATTCTTATATCATAAAGATTTGACCTAATTAGGGTTATGGAATCATCTAGAAAACATTAGATCTACGATTCATATGAATGACCTCAATTAATATTGCATAAGGATCATTACCAATTAATTGTTGCATCTCCAATAAATATTTACCTCGATTTATGTAAACTATTTTCTAGCTTGGTATAAACCATTTGCCTTGTTTTCTATGCCATTCCAAACTTCTATGTCATTTATGTGTCACTCTGTAAATACTGCATTTCTATCTTGGTAAAATGCTGATGCTCGATAAATTTGAATGCTCAGTTATAAGTGTACTTAGTGTGCTTGATGATCATCTAGCTCGGTGTCTATGCTTGGTCAAGACTGTTCTCAGTTACTGTGTCATTCTATCTTCTGCTCTGCTTGATTACTATAAATGGTGTTTTGACGGACTAGTCTATTTTCTTCCTTTACCGACTATATGTGTGACACTAGTGACAACTCATAATGTAACATTCTCCCCCTTTGACATTAGTGACAAAAACACATATGTATGCCATAATCAAAATCTTTTCAAAATTTTAAACTTTGTATACTCCAAAATTTTTGTGTAGACTCCCCATGTCTATATGCCTCACTGTAAAGTACATAATCTATGTATATATATAGCTTTCCCCCTTTTTTGATAATAATACCAAAATATATATATATATATATATACTCACAGTTTGTCAAAAATGTTATGGTGGGTTTTTTTAAGGTTGGCCAAGAGGTCTTCCCATTCCTCTTTTAGACTCTCTATTTAGCAATTTGCTCTAGGTCTACCTAGACATGCATGTCAAAAATATGATCTACCATAGATAATTCAAGGGTAGCAACTAACTCCTTTTCCTTCTTAACATGCCTTTGCATCACCACTTTGTGCGGTAATAACTCAGCCTATAGCTTAGTTATTTGATCTTTTATTTTGTCATCTTCTCTTCTCAATTTATTCCTTAACCTGTGTACATGTCTAGCCTTTGAATAATGCATTTTGAATGCATGGGGTTCGCTTATCAATTTTTCAACACTTTTCTGCATGTCTTCATCTAACTCCTTCAATTTGGCATTTATTTTTTTAGTAAATGAGTCTATGGTGTAAAGCTTTTTCAAAACAGTAAAGATCTTTTGAATAATACCTTTGATTTTGGTTACTGTTTCGGATAATTTCACCTTGTGAATTGCCACTGCTTGGCTGATCTTCTCTGTGATCTTGTACTAAATCTTTGTTTCTCCTCTTTCTTCAATCTTCTTCTTTGCATCAGTGGTAGAAGAATTGATGCGCTCAATAAGTACTGCAAGTTGGTTAATGATGGGAGTATTCTCATCAACATTGACATTAGGGGCAACTTGCATTAATAATTATTTCACATCCTCTAGCACCTGTTTGTGTTTTCTTTCTTGCCTCAGCTTCTCCTGAGCTACTTTTTTGGGTGCATAGTTCTCCATATCTCCTAAAATTTCTTGGGTCACATGTAGGTATTTCTATCACTTCATCTAGCATGAGCAGATCTTTTCCATGTTTCTTCTTCTTCTTCTTCTTCTTCTTCTTCTTCTTTTCTTGTTTTCTTGAAGTCGGGGATTGACCATATGGAACTAGAGCCTTTTGCTCTGGATTTGTCTTTCGTTGGAATTCAGACTAATATGTTTAGGAAAGAACATTTGGAATTAATGGTAGATTGTTGCTCTAGACTTCATGATAGATTATTTTATAAATTATACTATCATGTGGACAAGTTATCAAACTAATTATTTTTCAGAGATTAATTATGCTATTTGGTTAACAAGAAAGTTGGCTATCAGGATGGGTTGAACAAAATCTTCCACAAGGAGTGGGCCCTTGGTCTTGGTTCACATGGTACAATGTTTTGATTAGAAGAAACACTAGATTTTATTATCAGAATTAATACAAAAGTCTAAGTAAAATAATATGATCTTGATTTGATATTATATAACATATTTATAGATTAATTCTATAAGAAACAACATAGAATAGAATATATTTATTTATCCTATGACCAATATAGTAATGGTAGACATGAAACCTTGGTTGTTAGTCATAAATTAAAAATTGTTATGTTACAATTGTTATTGTTATGCATCCTGAATTTTCTAGGATTCCAAGATGGCTAGTGAATGCTATAAGTAGCCAGTTGTAACTTTTTGATAAGGATGTTGAAATTTTGGAAATGAAATAGACTATAATTTTTCTCTACAATTTTTATTCAGGCTTTCTACCATTATCAACGTATTGATACAAAAAAAATCAATGAGAATATATTGGAATTCCTTCTCAAATTTGTGTATGTCTTCTTGTTTTAAGGCTTAAGTTCTTGTATGTTGAGTTTGCAAAGAAAAATTGATGTATGGCTTACTAAGTAGGTTATGAATTTATCTTTTAGTTCTCTTTCAAGGAAGGGGTAAATTATTTAAGATAATCTTAGAGAGTTTGTAGTTTTTACAGGAATTAGATGTCTGAATGAGAGAATGAGAGGAATAGTTTATAATGCATTTGTTCTAAATTCTTAGAATGTTCGAGTGGTTTTTCCTTTGATGTATGCTGTTGATGATTCTATGCCTTGGAATAAGACACTGGTCTATTCTATAGAATCTTTCTCTTCAACATCAAACAATCTATAAATGGATAAAATCTTTAAATCAAAGTAAGTAATATCCATGTTAAATGATATAAACTAGTTTCTGATTCCTTTCAAGAAGTGAATCTATAGGTATACTTGCTTGAGAATTCAAGGCTCAAAGTGTAGGAGGATCATCTCCTTCATCCTTGTTAATTGGTCCTTTTTTTTGCAGATCTAGAGTGGGTTTCAAGAGTCAGTAACACTAGTTTGTCAGTTATATTGTAAATCTGCAAGTTGAGAGAAAATGAGCTAATAGATTCTAGGGTTGTAGCTAGGAATGAATGATGCTCATGTTGGGAGGTTTTCAACCTATTCAAAATTTAATAAATTTGGATTTTATTTTGTGATAGGTGATTTAAGAGATCCTCCTATGTAGTTTGTACATAGTCTACTAGAGGAGCTGGAGGGTTTTGAGTCTCTTGTTGTTGTTGCTCGGGGAAAATTTTTGCTACTCTTATTATTGTTGAGGGGTGGTGTTTTGAGGGTCATTGGGTTGTTGTTGTTTAGGGACTTTTTATTGTTGTGCATTGTGTTGGGGGGTAGTGTTTCAAGAACCTAAAATGAATTTAATAAAAAATACAAAATCCATCAAAAAACATGCTATTACAATTCAATTTAAAAAAAAAATTAAAAAAATGCAATACTTACCTCTATGGTGATGTGGCATGGTGATTTTTTTTTTAAATGTTGGGAAATTTATCCAACCCAAAAAATGATTGGGTTCTCTGTTAAAAAGGTTCTATTTGTTGTTCTTAGGTTGCAACAAGAGTTTGAAATGCTATTTTGTCCACAAGGGGAAATAATTTTAAGCTTTACAAAATGTAATCATGTTTTATGATACTAAAAACCCAATCACATTTTTATTACAGTAAAATCATGGTTGGGATTTTTAAAACTAGGCTTGGTATTCACCAAGCCATAACTAGATTGAGTTATTTCAAATTTTAAAAAACCCAATCGTGTTAATTAGTTTTTTGGACCTTTTCTCTTTTTTCCCTATGGTGACCACCTTTTGCACACCATCTTTGTGCATACACCCTTAAATATGGGGAGATAGGTCCATATGGTAGAACCTCTCTCATAATGGGAAACCTTTGGCTTTAATTCAAGGTTGTTTAGCTAGGTGTTGGGCTAACAAGGGGATTAAGAGGCTTGGAGACATATTAAAAGATGGCCATTTATTTACATGGAATGAATTATGCTCTACCTTTAACATTCCTCAATAAGGTTTCTGGGTGTGAATTTCTAAAAATTTATGTAGTATGTCACACTTGGCAGTTAAGGTTCAACTGTTGCTTGTATGCTGCTTAGAGGTTAATTTACCCCCTTCTAACTGGTAAAGCATTTCACAATTTCTCGCTGAACCAACTTAAATCTAGTCCAGAAGGCACTATTTACAGCCCCAGAATGAAATATCAAAGTTCAATCAATTCGTTCTTCTCCAAGTTTACTGAAAAACCACCCAACCCCAAGCAAAAACCCAATTCAAATTTTAAAAAAAAATCGTACTCATAAATTTTGCACCGTCACCAAGAAAAACACATTCAATTTTCTGAACGTCAGCACAAGGGCGCATGAAATTAACTTATCTAGAATAGGCCTATTCTAGAATAAGGACCTATTCTCAAATTAATTAATCCTCAAAATGAAAGCCGAAATAATCTATTCTATGTTTGGATCCCATAATGTGAAATTGGAATAAGAATTATTTTTTATTTTTTTAATTTTAATTTTTAATTTTTAATTTTTGAACTTATCATTTTTGTTGCTGGATTTTTAATTAAAATATAGATGTATTTTTAAGTTTTATATTTTTAAATTAAAATATGTATTATTAACTTAAAAGAAAAAGATTATAAAAAAAATTATTAAAAAAAAAATTATAAATTGTTTTTATAAAAAATTTAAATTATAAAAAGAAATTGTAAAAAAAAAGAAGATTAAAAAAAATAATTATAATTTCCCTAACCGTTCATGCATGGACCTAAAAAACTTATACATTTTGATGTAATTTCAAATCCATGAAAAGCTTATTCCTGGAATAAGTTTAATTCTATTTTTCAGAATTAACTAATGCAAGCATAAGGCCCAAAATGGGAATTAGTTTTCTAATTCGAGAATTCAAAAAATGGCCACAAGCAGTGAATTAGTTTATTCTTGTGCATTCAATAATGCCTATTCCAGGTTAATTCCAGGTGCCAAATGGGCCCTTAGTGAATAGAGAATGGTCTCTCATTGTAGAAAATAAAGATCTCCCTCTTCATGCCTTCCGAAAACCCTGTTTAAGACTCCTCCAATCAAATTTATAGTGCCAAGTTAAATAGAGTTGTTCTTAATGAGTCTGCAAGGGATCAAGTCTTGTTGAGTGGAAGGCTCCAACATCATAAGGGATGAAGCCAAGATCGTGCCCCGGATGATTTTGGTAGAATGGATACCCCTCAGTCCTTGGCTCTTAGCCAAAGAGGTTTTAGGTACAAGTGTGCCCGTATCAAGTTGCTAAAACATCTTTGTGGTGGGCCTTCATTGATTGGTTGCTCACAGGCTTCGTGCCTCTACTTGGCTACCTTGCAGGTCTAAACCCTCTATAACATAACTAAAATATGAAATACTTCTAATCTAACATGTAAACACTCATGAAAATTCATACACTTGACACATGTATTTTGGTATTGCAGAAACCCTTGTTAGAAGGTAAAAACTGCGGTGGGGATGACACCCACAAAAATTCACTATTGCAATAATTTAAAGTTTCCTGTTAGGGCTTATGATTTTGATCACTTCTAATGATCTTACCTTGTTAGGAGTAACATTCAAGACTTGTTATGATCTACCTTGTTAGAGGATTTTAACAACATTGTTAAGTGTGCACTCGGTTAAGAGATTTACAAAAGACTGTTAGGTCTACTATGTTAAGAGATTTTATTTGCCACAATTGTTAGAAAGTAATAGTAAATTGATCTAGATGTAGCAACTTACTTTACTAAAATTTAGATATGCTTAGTCCTTATCTGATATCACATTTTTTTGATAGATTTATCCTCCAAATACTGCTCGGTAGCCTCTGCTCTAATTCTTAATACTTGTTCAATGCTTAGCTTCATAACCCTATTTGATCTTCAAATGTCTCATGTAGGCGGCTACTTCTCAAGTGTGATAATACAAGCTGACATCTTGACAATTCTTATATCATAAAGATTTGACCTAATTAGGGTTATGGAATTATCTAGAAAATATTAGATCTACGATTCATATGAATGACCTAAATCAATATTGCATAAGGATCATTAACAATTAATTGTTGCATCTCCAATAAATATTTACCTTGATTTATGTAACTATTTTCTAGCTTGGTATAAACCGTTTGCCTTATTTTCTATGGCATTCCAAACTTCTATGTCATTCCTGTATCACTCGGTAAATACTGCATTGTTGTCTTGGTAAAATACTAATGCTCGGTAAATATGAATGCTCGGTTATAACTATACTTAGTGTGCTCGATGATCATCTTGCTCAGTGTCTGTGCTCGGTCAAGATTGTGCTCGGTTACCTTGTCATTCTATCTTGTGCTCTACTCGATTACTATACTCAGTGTTTTGACGGACTAGTCTATTGTCTTTCTTTACTAACTATATGTGTGACACTAATGACAACTCATAATGTAACATTCTCCCCCTTTGGCATTAGTGACAAAAACACATATGTATGCCATAATCAAAATCTTTCCAAATGTTTTGTGTAGACTCCCCCTGTCTATATGCCTTGGTGTAAGTACATAATCTATGTATATATATAGTTTTCCCCCTTTTTTGAGAATAATACAATATTTCCCCCTTTTTTGATAATAATACAATATATATATATATATATATATATATATATATATATATATATATATATATATATATATATATATATATATATATATATATATACATACACTCACAGTTTGTCAAAAATGTTATGGTGGGTTTTTTTAAGGTTGGCCATGAGGTTTTTCCATTCCTCTTTTAGACTCTCTAAAGCAATTTTCTCTAGGCCTACCTAGACATGCATGTCAAAAATATGATATACCATAGATAATTTAAAGGTAGCAACTAACTCATTTTCCTTCTTAGCATGCCTTTGCATCACCTCTTTGTGCAGTAATAACTCAACCTATAGCTCAGTTATCTGATCTTTTATTTTTTCATCTTCTCTTCTCAATTTATTCCTTAACCCATGTACATGTCTAACCTTTGAATAATGCAGTTTGAATGCATGGGGTTCGGTTATCAAGTTTTCAACACTTTTCTGCAGGTCTTCTGTTAGGAATAGTCCCAAGAGATAACTAAGAGGGGTGGGTGGGGGGGGGGGGTTGAATCAGTTATCTACAAGATTCAATTCTTTATCCAATTAAGTATACTTAAACATAAAGCATAAACACAATGAAAGAACACATGAACACAACACCAATATTTTGGTTACAGGGAAACCCAAATAGGTAAAAACCTTGGTGGGACTTGATACCCACTAATATTCTGTACTAGTGTATAATGATCCTTGCTAAAAGATCCTTTACCCTATTAGGAGTAGCTTTACAATATATTAAGTACAGTAGACCTGGTTAAGGGTTGGACCCTGTTAGGAGTCTTTTACAATTGTCTCTATTAGGGGAGAGGATGCACTGTCTGAGAGCTCATTGCTCAAATGAGCGAAGGCTACAACCTTCTGAATAACATATATACACTATATCTAGATCTTGGTGAATTGTGCTTTGACCTACTATTTGGATCAGTTCCAATGAATAGCACAAGTACTTTACTTGATCACATTGACCTTCTTTTGATGGTTCCACACTTCATACACTCTGCTCTACTCTGCTTAATCAACCATCAACCACACTCCAACAATCACAAATGACTACCTATAAATATCTTTCCTCCAAATGATATAATCAAGTCGGCCTATTAGAACCACCTTCCAATCATATTAGAGAAACCATAATAAACTCCAAAAAATATTATGTCAGCTCTATTATGCATGCAACTCATTTTGGGACCTATCTAATAAAATAAATGTAGACGCATGCTACATATTGTCGTCTCTACCAAAACAACTGGAACTTTCTCTATAAGCTAAATTAACTTATGTGCTCTTATCCAAACATCAATAATACTTCGCAAAGATTAAGTCTAAGGGCGCATACCCTCAAGATAGGCACAACTCAAGAACCAATACAATCTCTATCGACTCTTTTGAACAAACATAAGAAATTACTACTGGTGAATAGCGACTGTATAACTTCACTTGTGTTCATCATCAAACTATGCATCCATAGACTTAACATCACTAACATTTCTTTAACATATATCCAAGGGTGCATGCCCATATGACAACTGTAACGACAACCATACACAAGACATTGTCTGTTACTCTGTCAGGAAGACTGTTGACACCAACAGTAATATAACTGTCTATGCTAATAGTTAACCTCTGCGCCCATGATATCATGCTAATATCATGTCCATGCTACATATATAGAAATCTTACTGTATAAGACCTCCACACATGCTACTTTCCATATTTTGTCATCAATGACAAACATATAGTCAGTACTAGCCTACTGGAAAATCTCCAACAATCTCCCCCTTTGGCATTGATGGCAACATGTGGAATGAAAAAGCATCACTAACTCAAATGAACATTTCTTTTATAGCATTCTCCATTTCCTCTTCAAAACTCCCCCAAAGATGAATCCTCCATTTGTTGCAATATTTTCTAATATTCTCCATTTCCTCAACTATACTACCATCACAACTGAATGCTACTCCCCCTTAGTACATTACTCCTTTTTTTTCTTTGATTTTTCATGAAGCTATATATACTCCCCCTTTGACATCAATGGAAAAGGGAACCATTCATTGTAAGCATCGATACTACTCTTGAGGTAGAGTAGTCAACCTTCAACCAGTCCCAAAGGACTGATGCCTTTCCTACTTCCTTCTAAGCAGAATGAGGGAAGGGAATTACTCACAACTTCCCCCTGAGATATTCAAAAGTATCCTTAGGCAAAGGCTTTGTGAATATATCTGCCAACTGTTCTTTAGTACTCACATAGTCCAACTTGACTTCTTTCTCTACCACTTTCTCTCTTAGGAAGTGATACTTGATCTCAATGTGCTTTGTCTTTGCATGCATCACAGGGTTCTTTGACATATTGATAGTGCTAGTGTTATCATAGTGAATAACAATAGGATAATCAATCTAAATTCCAAAATCCTTTATCATCTTCTTGATCCAAATAATTTTAGAACAATTCAAGGCTACTGCAACATACTCCACTTCTGCTGTTGACTGAGAAATACAATTTTGTTTCTTGCTTGTCTAGGTGACAAGTCTATCACCAAGAAACACTGCTCCACCTGAAGTACTCTTTCTATCATCAACACATCTTGCTCAATCTGCATTAGTGTACACATGAAGCTCAACATTTTCTGAATTAGGATACCATAGACCATAATCTATAGTGCCCTAAAAGTATTTGAATATTCTTTTTACTACCATGAGGTGACTTTGTTTAGGCTCTGCTACAAATCTTCCAACTATGCCAACTACATTGGAAATATCAGGTCTAGTCTAAGTAAGATATATGAGTTTACCAATCATAGACTTATACAATGTTATATCTACTACTAGTGAGTCATCTTCTTTGGTAAGCTTGCATCCAGTGATCATAGGAGTTCCTACTGGCTTGCAATCATCCATCTTGAATTTCTTCAGTATCTCTTTCACATACTTTGATTGATTAATAAAAATTCCTTTTTCTATCTGCTACACATTTAGTCCCAAAAAGTACTTAATAGGACCAATCATACTCATCTCAAACTCATTCTGCATTTCTTTGGCAAATTTAGCACTGGGTTTGTCATTTCCTCCAAAGATAATGTCATCAACAAATATAGCTACAAGAAGTAAACCTTTAGATGTCTTTCTAATGAATAGATTGCAATCTGCTGCTCCCTTTTTGAAACCAATCTTTGTTAAGTATCCATCTAGTCTCTCATACCATGCTCTAGGAGCTTGCTTAAGTCCATATAGGGCTTTCTTCAATCTGCATACCATATCAGGTCTGTCTGATAGGGTGAATCCTTTTGGCTACTCAATGTATACTTCTTCTTTCAAGTCTCCATTCAAGAATGCTGACTTGACATCCATCTGATAAACTTTGAAGTTTTTAACTATAGCATAAGCTAAAAACAACTTAATAGCTTCTAATCTACTCACAGGTGAAAATTTGTCTGAATAATCAATGCCTTCTCTTTGCGCATAACCTTTACATACTAATCTTGATTTTTTTCTTACTACTATACCATCTTCATTCATCTTACTTCTAAATATCCACTTTGTTCCAATTACATTTTTATCATTAGGTCTAGGGACCAATTACCAAGCGTCATTTTTAACAATCTGATCAAGTTCTTCTTTCATAGCATCATGCCAATTTGAACTATTACATGCATCTTCAACACTTGAAGGTTCAATCTAAGATAGTAAACATACCACTTCATTGTTAACTGACTTCTTTGCTTGTGATCTTGTTAAGACTTTTCCACTCTAATCTCCAATGATGTCTACCCTGGAATGATTTCTTGATGTAAACTTTGGAACTTTAGGTGATGCTAATTCATCAGCCTTAGGAGTATTTTCTTCACTTGTCTGGGGGTCATTAAATAACACATCAATACTATCAAACATTTCTTCAATAACTATCTCACTAGTAGAGGGTCTAGGTTCTTCTTCAATCATGGGTGAGTAATCATGACATATTTCTTGAATCATAAACTTTTCATCAATCTTTACATGAGCACTTTCAATGATCTTTTTCAATCTTAAATTGAAACATCTATAAGCTTTAATTTTAGTAGAGTAACCAAGAAAAATACCTTCATTACTTCTTGCATCAAACTTGCCTACTACTTCATCCCTCTTGATGTAGCACTTGCTTCCAAAGATCCTGAAGTATTTTACTATGTGAACATTACCAAACCATAACTCATAAGGTGTTTTATCTATGCTAGGCCTCAATTGAATTCTATTGATGGTATAGACTGCAGTATTGACCGCATCTCTCCAATAGGTTTGTGCAACTTTTCCTTCTATCATAATTGTGTGTGTTGTATCAAGGATGATCCTATTCCTTCTCTCTGCAATTCCATTCTACTGATGGGTTCTAAGTGTACTTAATTGTCTTTTTATGCCATGTTTTTCACAGTACTCATAAAATCTGTTAGAGGTGAATTCTCTTCCTCTATTTGATCTCAAGCATTTTATCTTTAGTCTAGATTCATTCTCAACCTTAGCTTTAAATATTTTCAACTTATCAAATGCTTCTGAATTATCTTTTAAGAATGCAACCCACATCATCCTAGTATAATCATCTATAAAAAAAATGAAATACCTTTCACCATAGTATGATCTTGTTTGAGTTGGACAACATAGGTCTGTATGAATCAGATCCAACTTGTTCTCTCCTAAATTTTGCTTGCTCCTGAATGAATTTCTCACATGCTTCCCCATCACACATTCCCTGCATATAGTATCAACTGGTTTTTCTATGCTAGGTAGATCTCTTACTATCTTAACATTGTTTATCTTTACTATGTTATCAAAATTGATATGACATAGTCTTCTATGCCACAACCAACTTGTCATCAACTTTAGCAACAAAAAAACTTGCTTCTGAATTGAGCTGGAAAAAATTACCTCTTGTCTTTGTGCTTGATGCAATCATAACACCATCTTTGTTGTTAATGATGCATTTGTCATCTTTGAACTCCAACTAATAGCCTTTTCGAAGTAACTGTCCAACACTGAGAAGGTTATGGTTCAAACCATCAACATAAAGAACATCTTCAGTACTATTCTTTCCATCCAAAGTGATGGCTCCTCTACCAACTATAGGTTTAGGAGCATTGTCTCCAAATCTCACCATACCTCCATTGTATTTGTCCAAATGAACAAACCTGCCTTTATCACCTATCATGTGATGTGAACAACCACTATCTATAATCCAGTCTATCCTTATGTCAGTTTGTGAAATCAATGCTAGGTCTTGATCATCTTTAGGAACTGACTTACTATTCATCTTGTCTACAATAGCAATGAATCGAATTTCTTCTTCACCTGATTCTTCATCTAAAACTCCATCTCCAGCATAGAAGCATTCCTTAGAATACTTAGGCTTGTAATCCTTTTTGAACTTTTTAGCTCTGGTGGGACACTTAGATGCAAAGTAACCTATCTTATTACATGAAAAGCACTTAAATTGTAATTAACCTTCATATTTTCCTTTTCCTTTCTTTTCTCTTTTGGCAACCATAGCAATAAAATCATCTAGTGTTTTATCTTCATCATCATCATCACAATTACCAAAAGTGTTTCCAAATTTCTTACCATGAGCTATTACTTTGAAGGCTATTTCACTCTTTGGTTCTGTCTTCAATCTTAAAATTTCAAAAGCTGAGATCTTATTGATCAAGGTTTCTCTCTTGAAATTTGATGTAAGCTGCATGGTCTCATCAAGGATGTTGATCTTGCTTTCATATTTAGGAGTAAGAGTAGTCATTACTTTATCTATAATATCTTCTTTTGATATCTCTCCACCATTGTTTCTGATTCCGGCAACTGCTTCATTGATCCTCTGATTATAAGCTTTGATGTTTTCTTCAAGAAACATCTCTAATGCATTGTATCTTTTCTTCCATGTCTTTCTGCGTGCATCCTTAGCTTGTTTGTCTCCTTCAAATGTGTCTTCTAGGTGCTTCCATATTTTATGGGCTGTATCTACCTTCTTTATTTCTTAAAATTCACCATTAGATAGGGCGCTGATAAGGGCTTCTTTAGCAATAGAATTATAATGAGACAATTGCTTTTGTGTGTCAATAGCATCATCTTTTCAAAGGTCTTCTAAGGTAGGAATCTTGGCTACTTTGATGGTTACATTAAAAACTTCAAAAGCAATGCACTGCAAACGGGTCACCATCTTGTTCTTCCAATCAAGATAATTCTCTCCATTGAACTTAGGACTTTCTTTCCTAAAGTATGCCATCTGATCAACCTCAAGCCGTTAAAATTTCTCTCCAAGGCACTTGGCTCTGATACCAATTGTTAGGAATAGTCCCAAGAGATAACTAAGAGGGGGGCGGGGGGTGAATCAGTTATCTAAAAGATTCAATTCTTTATCCAATTAAGTATACTTAAACATAAAGCATAAACACAATGAAAGAACACATGAACACAACACCAATATTTTGGTTACGGGGAAACCCAAATAGGTAAAAACCCCGATGGGACTTGATACCCACTAATATTTTGTACTAGTGTATAATGATCCTTGCTAGAAGATCCTTTACCCTGTTAGGAGTAGCTTTACAATATATTAAGTATAGTAGACTTGGTTAAGGGTCAGACCCTATTAGGAGTCTTTTAAAATTGTCCTTGTTAGGGGAGAGGACGCACTGTCTGAGAGCTCACTGCTCAAATGGGTGAAGGCTACAACCTTCTGAATAACAGATATACACTATATCTGGATCTTGGCGAATTGTGCTTTGACCTGCTATCTAGATCAGTTCCAATGAATAGCACAAGAACTTTACTTGATCACATTGACCTTCTTCTAATGGTTCCACACTTCACACACTCTGCTTTTCTCTACTTAATCAACCATCAACCACAATCCAGCAATCACAAATGACTGCCTATAAATATCTTTCCTCCAAATGATATAATCAAGTCGGCCTATTAGAACCACCTTCAAATCATATTAGAGAAACCATAATAAAGTCCAACAAACATTTTGTCAGCTCTATTATGCATGCAACTCATTTTGGGACCTATCTAATAAAATAAATGTAGATGCATGCTACATACTGTCAGCTTTACCAAAACAACTGGAACTTTCTCTATAAGCTGAATTAACTTATGCGCTCTTAACCAAACATCAATAATACTTCTCCAAGCTTAAGTCCAAGGGAGCATACCCTCAAGATAGGTGCAACTCAAGAACCAATACAATCTCTGTCGGCTCTTCTGAACAAACATAGGAAACTGCTACTGGCAAATAGCAACTGCATAACTTCACTTGCATTCATCATCAGACTATGCGTCCATAGACTTAACATCACTAACATGTCTTTAACATATATCCAAGGGTGCATGCCCATATGACAACTGTATAGACAACCATACACAAGAAACTATCTGTTACTCTATCAGGAACACTACTGACACCAACTGCAATATAACTGTCTATGGTAACAGTTAACCTCTGCGCCCATGATATCATGTCCATGCTACATATACAAAAAGCTTACTGTATAAGACCTCCACGCATGCTACTTTCCATATGTTGTCATCAATGACAAACATATAGTCAGTACTGGCCTGCTGGCAAATCTCCAACATCTTCATCTAACTTCTTCAATTTGGCATTTATTTCTGCAGTAAATGAGTCTATGGTGTAAATCTTTTTCAAAATAATAAGGATCTTTTGAATAATACCTTCAATTTTAGTTACTATTTCAGATAATTTCACCTTGTGAATTGCCACTGCTTGTCTGATCTTCTCTGTGATCTTCTACTAAATATTTGTTTCTACTCTTTCTTCAATCTTCTTCTTTGCATTGGTGGTAGGAGAATTGATGTGCTCGGTATGTACTACAAGTTGTTTAATGATGGGATTATTCTCATCAACATTGACATTAGGGACAACTTTCATCAATATTTATTTCACATTCTCTAGAACCTGTTTGTGTTTTCTTTTTTGCCTCAACTTCTCTTGAGCTACTTTTTTGGGTGCATAGTTCTCCATATCTCCTAAGAGCTTCAGGGTCCAAATTTCTTGGACGGTGAACCCAAAATAATGGGTTACACTTTTTTGCTTGAATGAACACTGAACTCTAAATTTTGTAAAAAAAATTTAGATTCAAATGCACATTCTCGTTAAACCATTTGGAATCAGAAGATGAAGTAAATTAGAGTCTTTTAGTATTTTCTGTCTAGATTCTAAATATATTTTTTCTTTTTCTTTTTATTTTTGAATTAATTTGATTATTTTTTTCTTTCTCCCAAGAAAACTGGTATGTTGCTGAAAACATCATTTTCATAGAGTTACATTGTTTTCATAGAGCATAACTTTTTTTCTAAAATAGATATCAATATGATTCTTTCAAATTTAGTTTTTTAACATCCATATGGAGGGCATGCAATTGGTTTGATAAAATTATATTGATTATTTCATATTTTATTAACGTTTGAAATTGACTAAATCATAATTTTGACATACCTTGACTACATAGCTTATAACTTCTTGTGTATTTGTCCAATTTCATTTTTACTTTTTTTGATAGAAAGAGAACTTGAATATCTAGGGCATAGATATTTTTAAGATTTTTTTTCTCTCATTTACTATTTCTCCATAAGTGTCAAACAAAGAGGTATACATATGGTGAAATATCTATGTTTAGTAAAACTAAAAATACAAAGTCATAATAAACTTCATATATATTAAAATTATGATCATTGGAAAGAGTTTTCTCAATAGTACCATACTAAATAGATAGGTTTTTCAAATGGATTCATTTGATCTGCCAAAAGATAAAGTTGAAGTGATTTTTCTTAGCACTTTAATAGGTGCAAAGGAGATTCCATTGTAGGTATGAATGAGTATAGATGTTATATCAATATTTTTTTTAATCTAAGAGGCTTTGAGCTAACCATTTGTAATTAATTCCTTCAAATGGAACCTCTCAAGGCTCAAATAATCAAATTTTATTAAAAATCTATTATTTCAGCAAAAATCAGCATGTCTAAAAAAGTGTAACCCACTATTGTGGGGTCACCCTGGGTCACATGTAGGTATTTCTATCACTTCATCTAGTGTGAGTAGATCTTTTCCATGTTTCTTCTTCTTCTTCTTCTTTTTCTTCTTCTTCTTTTCTTGTTTTCTTGAAGTCGGGGATTGACCATATGGAACTAGAGCCTTTTTCTCTGGATTTGTCTTTCGTTGGAATTCAGACTAATATGTTTAGGAAAGAACATTTGGAATTAATGGTAGATTGTGGCTCTAGACTTCATGACTGATTATTTTATATATTATACTATCATGTGTACAAGTTATAAAACTAATTATTTTTTAGAGATTAATTATGCTATTTGGTTAACAAGAAAGTTGGCTATCAGGATGGGTTGAACAAAATATTCTGCAAGGAGTGGGCCCTTGGTCTTGGTTCACATGGTACAATGTTCTGATTAGAAGAAACACTAGATTTTATTATCAGAATTGATACAAAAGTCTAAGTAAAATAATATGATCTCAATTTGATATTATATAACATATTTATAGATTAATTCTATATCAAACAACATAGAATAGAATATATTTATTTATCCTATGACCAATATAATAATGGTAGACATGAAACCTTGGTTTTTAGTCATAAATTAACAATTGTTATGTTAAAATAGTGAAAAAAGGAAACAAAAGATATTTTTAAGTTTTCTTTTATTTATGACAGATTCCTCTCAGATTAATCCTTATAGTTATGTGTTGAGGTAGAAAAGTCACGTGGAATCAATATGGTGCAGAATGTGTTCAATATAACCAAAATAAGTCTACCAAGGAATAGTGCATAGTCACCACTAAAGAGGCAACTATGCTAATGGTAGAGGTTGATGTCATCAACGGGGATGGGGAAGTTGTAACCAACTACACAATTATGATAGGAAGTTCATACATAAAAGGTGATAGGAAGTTTTGTATGAAGATGAAAGGAAGTATGCATTTTTATCCCTCCATCAACATACTACCAAATATGTTTTTGAAGGATTAAAATAAAAATACTTATATTCTAAAGATAATCAATAATTAATTTCATATTTTTATCTCAAAACTAATACCACTTATATATATTTAATCATGATCAACGTAAAATGGTAAATTGATATTGAATAGAATATTAGAATATGATTGAAGGCATAAAAAGGGATAAAATGTGGGATGCAATGGAACTTAAATAGCTCTCATCACTTATTTTAACCTTTACATGGATGCTTTGTTTCAATCACAATAAATGTAATGTTACCAAATTGTACAATCCTAATTTTAATCATTATATAAAATATGAGTTTTACAAACATAATATGTAGAAGGCATACCTAATTTTTGTTTATTTAAATAATAATTATAAAGTTTCCAAATGGCTTTATCATTAGCTTAATTATTTAATGAATGCCTAGTTTTAAAACCATAACATGGAGGCATTCCTCATTTTTTTACATAACACCTCATAAGAACGTTACACAAGGTAGTGTATTATAAATAAGTCTGTTGGTGTTCTTTTTCCCCAAAGGTCAGATTGACATAAGGATAGATAGGGCTAGTGTCACATTCACTCAACACTCCAAATCTGATAGGAAAAAGGGTCAACTGACAAGGATCAAAGAGAGATCCTTCTACACTTTGAGCTCCACATCACTCAGGTGGGTATACCTCATCTGCACACTCATACAACTTGTGTCACACTACAAGCCTGTAGGTAACTGACTGTGGAATAGTTTTCAAACCCTTATAGGTATCATGTACCTCAAATGAAACCAATATCTCATGAAATAGCCCTATTTGCATGGAGTGAGTATGAAAACTAGAGACCTACATAACAACATGAAAGAGAAAGGGTGGGACTGAATGGAAATGATTTGATGATTAGAAGGGACCCCTGAGATGCCATAAGTCTCTCATAGACTAGTGCCTTATCTAATGGGCCACAGAGTCAAATACCCTACTGCAAGAGACAACTATGAAACAAGGAAACAATATATTCAATGTGTTGATGCCTTACATCAATCACACACCATGACCAAACCTCAAATTAGCACCCACCTATGTGTTTAAGTATGTTATTATCCACTCAAAGGATTTTAACCCTCCCCTTAGAAGAGACCTATAAATAGATAATACATTGACCGGCATCCACTGGAAGACAAGCATGACATATCTTTGATACCTCAGCTCATACATACATGAACACTAACTCTGAACTAGTTATCCCTGCGAAGAAAACTCCACTTGCAAACATGTAGGCAATGCAAATAGACAAATCAAACACCCTTGATGTATGATTAATGAATTCAGAATTTAAATGGAGATAGCTTGGTAACAGTAAGAATAAATTGAGTTCTCATACATGAGACAAATCTGTTGCAGCATGCATTATATTCTCTGAACCAACAATGGAAGAAGAAGAACACCCTATATGCATAGAAGAAGAAGAAAATCTATAGGAAAAGAACCCTTCCTGGAATTGACAAAATTCAAAACCCCTCCTAATGATCATGAAAATCCTTTTACAAGAACAAGGATTGCAACAAGCTACCGATCATTAGGGAAAAAATTAAGTCTACAACCACCCAATACAACAAGAAATGAAAGAATACAGAGAAGCCTAGAAACCCAGGAAAATCAAATCAAATATGATGTACAATGCATTGGTTTCATCATCATAGAGCAACTGCGATCACAAGTTACTGCCTTCTTGTTGCAGGAGAAATTAAATTCGATGCCAGGACCAACTTGGAAAACTTCACACATACAAAACATGGAGATCACTGACATACCAAAACCCTATTCGCCTGTAGGGAAAAACAAATCAGTGCATTTAAACCAGCGCAGCAGCCCAGGCAAGAAAATTTGATCTGCGCAGCCACCTAGACCTTCACCATCAACCTTGCAATTGCTACTATCCTGCAAAAATCAATTCTGAGCTACCACACTCATCAAAAATAGCTCACTATGAAAAAAATGGCAAGAAACCCTGCAATCATATTTGAATTTGGGTGCCAATGGCTAATTGGTCAACTTTAAAACATAGCCATTGATTCATTCTTTTCCAGCAAATCAGGTAGCCCATAAAGGAATCTTGGTTTACATTTATGCTTGGTCGCATGATCGCAAGACACCCTACTCACCCTTGCGATCATGTGACTACAATCACTTAGCCACACAACTGCGATCACAAACCCACTCAAAAGTTTGAATTTTAAATGTAACGGTCATCCTCAAGGCGCTAGCAATCTATCAATGATCAACATTTGAACTAAGATTAACTTTATATCACCACCGTTTGATTCGTTTACTTTTCTCAGGCTGGTGCACTTTATATTTCTTTGAAAAAAATTGACAGTCATCGTTACACCATGATGCTAAAAGTCAAGCATCTCACCTTAGCGGTATAGCGACAACCACATGATCTTCACAAACTTGCAAATGCTCTACTTCCTTTGAAAACTGTAGCCCCACTGACAACATCCATCTCAGCACCCTGCTGACCAATGAGAAACAACCATGTCACCACCTCCCAACGGGACCACCAAACAACTACAAATGGGCCCCAGCACACGTGGCACAATTGTCGCATGATCGCAAGATAGAAAGATGGCCCTTGTGATCATGCGACAAGGTAACAAGACTGCCACCTCATCCTCCAAGTATGAAAATAGGACCACAACACTTCCAATTTCTGCATAGTCAACTCTGACATCCCTCCACTGTGCACTGACATAACCAATGAAACATCACCACAGAGGTCAGACCTGACAAATGACCCCACTAAGAAATTTACCTTCATACCACATCAACAGCTCTCGTTAAAGCGCATGGTTAAAAGGGCCTCATCTTTCCTCGATGATGTAGCAATGACCACCGATCTTTTTCACTTGTTAAACTTCTGTCAGACCCTAGCCGATGGGCCCACTAGGATAGGTGTCAACCTGTCGCATGATCGCATGTCAGAAAATTTTGACATGCGATCATGTGACAACCAACCTTAGGCCACCACATAACCACCAGTGGACCATTGAAATCCATCACTAATGGGCCCCATCACAAGAAGGAAACCAATCGCATGGTCACATGTCATAAAATTCTGACATGCAATCATGCGACAACCAATCATTTTAAAACCCATTGAAGACATGGGCCCACCATCCAATCACACCTGCACAGTTAAGACCGGTGAACAAGGAGTGTCGACAAAAGGGAAGAAATGCGAGGTTGAAAACATCTTGGGTTTTTGGTGAAGGATCAAAAACATCCAGGGTATTCAAGGAGACCAAATAGAAAACATCATAGGTTTCAACACTTTGGCAGATTCTGAGACAATTTCTTGCAGACCATAAAACCTTAATAACTCCCTGGGTTTTGCGATTTAAGAGATGCGATTAGAGCTGGAGCTAGGTGACACAATAAAGAGCACAAGGCTAAGGGTGCACACCATGAAACATTATGGATTTTCATCGCAAGTTAAAACTGTGTATGCAGGCATGACAGGACACTTCAAAAAAACATTGCAGGGAACATGCCATTTTCAAAGAATTTTCGCTATGACTGGAAAATGGACTAACAAAGTCAATGTTTGTAATTTTAGGAACCTAGTAGAATAATGTGGTTAATTACATTATTAGATCAAAGCCTCTAGGATTTATATATGGGCATTTGAGTTTACTATAATGCATATAAGTAATGCTTCCACACTTGTGTGATGTCCCCATATTTGTATTTACTATATAATGTTGTCATGTTGCCATGATATATGATGTTTTCAATCAATAGTTTATATATGAGTTAAGTAAATTATGAGAAATCATTCTAACATATAATTTTTAATAACTTCATGATAAATTTTAAAAAAAAATATAACTGTGATGAGCTAGTTTAGGGTCAATTAGGTCATATTGCAAACCTTAAAAAAATTTAATTGATGTACTAGTGAAACTCTTGGAGGAATAGAAGTGATTAATGTAACTAGCTCAATTGAAAATGAGAGGGGTTATTATGGATGTGCTCCACATGTTTCTATATGTTAAAACAAAATATTTACAAATTCCACAAATTGTAATAACTATTCATTTCATTTTTAATACTTTTTACCTCTTGTGTATCACAAGACACTTTGTTGGAACCTTTAAAAATATTGGAATACTCTATTGATCCCTAAGTTTTGTTGTCTATTAGTGTCTTACACTTAGTCATTTTCTAGGCATTGTTGGTTAGTCATCATTGTGACCAAGCCATCTAGTAAAGACCGAGTTATGTCTAGAGTATCTTGTATAGTTACCGAGTAGTAGTTACTGCCGAGCAAGTCATAAGTCACCAAGTACTTCGGTAATAACCAAGAATTTTATGCCGAGTTGTGTAGATATATCAGTGTCAAGCACCAGTATAAGAAGAATAGTTAATGCCGAGTGTCAGAGACTTCATATGCCGAGTAAGCTAGATTTGACATATGTGTTTGTAATGACACACACTAAGGTAAACCATTTTGGCCGACATCTACAATATTTTATGTTTGTTGAGGGAATCATGGAGGTAATTATGCCTTAGATTTTTAATCATTGATCCCTATGTAATCTATGTAACCTATTAGATTTAGGGAATGCTTAAGTGACATAAGTAGTGAATCTAGATCGTTGATCTTGATCTAGGGAGTTATCTTGTTATCGATATAAGATGATATCTGAACCTTAAAATGAACATATGCATGTGAGAGAGTATGAGAAGAGTATGAATGTGAAGGATCTCATATATGCAAAACAAAGAAGAATTTTGATATAGGCAGATATCAGTAAAAGTGACTGAGCAAGGCAGTGAAGGACATAACAGAGATATATCTAATTGAGGAGATCAAATAAGTATTAGAAGGAGAAGATCTGTTATCAACATCATAGTGAAAATTGAAGGATCAAGTATTGAGACATTCTAACAGGTGAATTAAGGTAAATCTCCTAATATAGTGGTCCTGACAAGCCTAAATAAATCTCTTAACTGAGTGCTTACTTTGTTGTAAGTTTAAATCCTTTTACCAAGGTAGATTGTATAAGTCTTTAAGATCTTAGCAAGGCAAACCCCTCACAAGGTAGATCATTAGATTATGATAAAAAATTTGTAGCCCTAACATGCAAACTTTAATACTACAGTAGTGAAGTTTTGTGGGTGTCATCCCCACCCCAGTTTTACTTTTCAAGGTTTTTGGATAACCAAAATATTTTTGTTATGTTTCAATTTCATGGATGAAGATTAGAATGTTAGATCTATTTCAGTATTGAATTTTATGTTTATGTTATGCAAGTGAATTTATGTCAAAATGGAGTTAATAGCAAATATTCGATTCACCCCTCTCTTAGTATCTCACATTCCCATAATAGATTTCTAACAATTGGTATCAGAGCCAAGTCTCTTAAATAGGTTTAATCACTTGTGAGTTAAGGTCTTGGAGATGGAGGTTTATAAGTTAGGAAAGATCTTAGAGAATCAAAAGATTGACATTCATCTTGAACTACATCAGCTTGAAGCAGCCATAGGTGAATTGAATAAATCCTTAAGAAGGAGAGAATTGGAAATTCAATAGAATGAAACATAATACCAAGAAGAAGATACTAGAGGTCTATATGATAATGATAATTCTACTAAAAGTGAAAAATCTATAACAAATCTACTAGAGAAAAACAACATACTAAATGAAGATATCAAAAATATGAAGAGAGAACAGGAAATACAATCAGTAATATTTTGTGAAGTAACCAAACAGAAAAAGAAATTTGAAGAAGACAAGACAATGACTGAAGAAGACAATAGACAAATGTCTATAAGACTTGATGAAAGGACATCTGACTTTAAGAGGTTGAAAAATAATCAATTGGACATAGTGAACCAACTATTACTTGCTAATCAAGAGTTGAGCAGGAAAGATGTGGAAATAAAAAATCTAAGATCAGAAAATAGCCAACTGAAGAATGGACTAAGATCTGAAAAAGAACTCAATGAGAGGATGAAAAAGCCTAATGAAGCTGTGAAATACTTTGAAGAACTATTAAGGTCACCTAGAAGATCCAATGATACTTCTGGACTTGGACATGATGAGCACTTGACATCCACTAAAGAAGGAGAATCATCAAAGAGTGGAGAACAAAGGAATGCAAAGTCAAAGAACAAGAAACCCACATGCCATCACTGTGGAAAGCTAGGATACACAAAAAACATTTGCAAAATAAAAAATGGTAAGCCCAATCCTAAACAAAGGTTCAATGAAAATTGTTTTAATTTTAAGAAACATGGACATCAGGCACATGAATGGAGGTCAAAGGTCAACAATCCACCTACCCCACCTAGATTCCAAGTACATTGTTTTAACTATTAGAAATATGGTCATAGAGCACAAGAGTGTAGATCCAAAGCTAAGTGGACATCCAATAAGTAGACTAAAGCACCCATGAAAGGTAACACATACAATTGGGACTATAATACATGGTATAGTTATCATTATTATGGAGAATATGGTCATATTGGAGTAAACTGTTTAAGGACACATTTTAGAGGAAAATCCAAGAGTTGGATGAGTGGAAATCTGGTTTGTTACAAATGTAATAAAATTGGTCACATAAAAAGAGATTGTAGAGTACATATACCGCTCAAAATAAACAAGTCAAGAATGAAGAGACTGTTGAACAGATGAGAAACTAGATGGATAAGACATGGAAAAAGAAAGAGGAAGCAAGTAGTAGTGGAGCCAGTCAACCTGAGGTCACCCAATCCAATGGCTTAAGTGATCACACTACTTCAAACTAAGCAAAGAAGGTATGTGAGGAACTGAATCTTACAATGCTTTATTTTACATGAGTTCCTAACATTTGATAGGTTAAAGTCCATATCTGCATAAACTAAGATGCATTAGGATAGATCTGAGAAAGAAATCATATTGTATATTTGATGCCAAGCATTAGTATTTTAGTCCATAGTGACTGAGTAACTAGTGTACGCCAAGCTCATGTGATAGCTAAGATATGATATGTACCGAGCTGAAACTGAATGGTAGTATTGACTGAGCTCATGTTTACCAAGTTAACATAAGAAGGCCGGGACTCTGTATACACCTACTCAATGTACATATCATTTAATGAAGCCCTAATCTGACCATTTGGTGTTTATAAAATAGAATGTTACTATTTATTTTTATTTCACCAGCTATTTGAGAACTTGTCGAGTGATTCCAAAGTGATTAACCAAAGCTACTTCTGCTAAGTGTAATTTTTGAAGATCTTTACAACTTGTCATCGACAAACATCTAAGAATTGTTAGAACAAGGTATTTACTGAGCAACTTGAATTTTTTATTTGAACCCTAAATTTTGGAGATATGGAAACTACATCATCTGCTGCAGTCAAGAAGCAAGGAAAGGAAGTATTAAACTTTCAACTTGTAAGGAATGATTCATGCAAAACACAAAAATTTCAAGCCATTCCTAAAAGTGTGGTGAAGGGAGATCTCATGGGTTCCCTATCATCGATCCCACCTAAGGTCTTGATGATTAACGATGTACACACAAGCTACATGTGTAAGATTGGAAAAATGTGAGATTACGAGTTGAGGGAAGCATATGACAAGGTATGTGATAACAAAGTGTTTAAGGCTGAACACCAAAAGGTTGCCAAGAGAGGGTTAGTTTGTGCCCTTGATTTTCCATGGAATTTTAAGGTTGAACGGATAAAGATTGTGCTAAGCCGAATACATGACATGAAGATATGGCTGGAGGGTGGACTGGTCAAGATTACAAAGGAGATGATACACCGAGTCACTGGTTACCCTAGTCTTATAGGGAAAAAGACAATGAGATGCCAAAGTAAGGAAATTATAAAAGAAAACACTCAGGTGGTATGGAACAAAAGAGGGATGAATATCTCTACAATCACCGATCTAGAAATAGATTTTACAGTGAGAGTGATTGCTCACAAATTCTACCAGTCTAGCAAGCTAGATAGTGTTCCTTGTATAGTGGTTGACTAGACATGGAAGATGGTGAAGAAAGATCATACTTATGATCTTGTCGAGCTAAAATTGACCCAGCTTGTTGAGAACCTCACTTCTATCAAGAAGGAAAAGAATTCAATGTGTAAGTTTGGTTCTCTACTTACTTGTCTATTCTTCTATGTTCAGAATAGTTTCCTACTATTGGAGATGTAGTATGGAATAAGGACCGACTAGTCACCCAAAAGATAAATGAGTTTATTGATCAATTAGGAGAGAATTTTGAGAGTGTGATGGACAATTATTTTGTAAATTTCAAAAAGAAAATAAGGAAGAGAAGTGGGATTCATGTATCCCTAGTGGAGAAGTATTATAATGATATATGTTTCCTAGTGGATACTGACTTCACTTATGCTCAGGAAGTTACACTAAGGGTATCATAGCTTAGGCAATTAACTTATTAAGTTAATATGGATGAGATAACAATAGCCATAACTACCCTACTAGATGAGGAAATAGATAGAAAAGATAAAAATTTTGGGGCTTATGAGGAAGCTAAGTCTAAGATAACCTTGGTTTTGAAATCTGCAACCATGGAGAGAAAAAGGAAGAATTTAGTTAAGAACCTAGAGAAGATGCCAGGAGAAGAAGAAGAGAAAAATGTACCTCTTGAGCTAACACAAGGGTTAGGAGAGGATAAGTCTAGTGAATTAAAGGGGAGAGAAGAGGAGGAGATTGAAATTCCAAAGAAAGGTGAGAAGGGATCAGTTGCCGAGACACATAAAAAGACCCCAGTATTAGGAAAGAGGAAACTAGTTTAGGCTAAGTCTGTGCCGAGCAACATAAGGAAGAAACCAAGAAGGAAGCTAATCTTGGAGAAGGATGATGATTATGAGGAAACAAATACTGATGAGAATGCCAAGAGGAAGACACCATCATAATGAAGATAAATGATAGTGGATGAGATATGCCACAATATCAAGAGCACTATTGGATTAGTAGGCTTTAAAAAAATAAAGTTTGAAAAATTGAGCAATGAGGATAAGGAGAAAGTGGAAGAGGCTATGCTTGGGATGCTGTGTACATTGAAAATGACACCTCTATAGATGGGGAATCTTATCTTGATGAGCTATACAAAAGAATAGATTAGAAATGGGAGTATGCCATGATGACTAAGAAATAGATAAGGGAGAGTACTCTAGCTCAAGTAATGCTAGATCTATCTACTGAGTACATACAACAATAAATGGAGCAATATAGAAACAAGTTTTTTCCCAAGCTCCGAGCATACTCTATTCTATAATATAAGGTTGAATATATTATGTAATAGGGCACAAGGTTATGGAAGATTATCTTTGGACTAATAACTGACAAGAGTTCACAACTGAGTGAAGGCATTGTTAGGATTAGGTAATACTGAGATGGGGGGTGAATCAATATTATTGAATTTTAATTTAAACTTTAACCAATGATAAATAAACCATAATACTGTTGAAATGAAAAGAAAAATAAAAACACAACACATAACTCATGACACCATGATTTTTTCTTGAGGAAACTAGGCCAAGGGAAAACCCTAGTGGGGATGGTACCCATAACTATCCACTAAAATATTATATCTCTGTTAGGAGATCTATCCCTATTAGGAGCTGATTATTACATAGTAAACTTCCTTGTTAGAGGATTACAAAACATTGTTAGGGGTATACAAAACACCTGATTAAAGGTGGTGAGAAAACTTCTCTTACAATAAAAACTATCTCAAAGAGTTCTCCAAAAATGAATAATACAAGCACTTATCTTACTTAGATAGCTCTAGTTATAGCTATGTCTATTTATGATCTCACATTTGATCTCTAGTC